>JABSTQ010010737.1:0-422500 GCA_013358835.2 Ixodes persulcatus
AAATACTTTAGAAGAAGGTGCTTAGTAGCTAAAACTAAAAGTTTAGCTACAAAAACTAAAAGTTTAGATCCACAAAAACTGAGTAGCTAAAATACTACTCAAGTTACATTCACTGTAAAGTACCTTGAGTAGAATAGAAATACTTAAAAATGTAATCAATTACTTTTGAAGATACTTCCACATTTCGAAATTTGTATCGACATCAGTGGCAAACACAATTGAAACAGTTGCGCAAATCTGGTTTACTAGATGGCTTATTAGCACGCAACACACAACACGAAAAAACAAAACAAAAAAAAAATCGTTAGGGCTATTTATGCAGTCCAACTGTACGGAACAAAATATCACGGACACAGTTACCATACATTTTTGGGACAAAAAGAAAGTGGTCGCTTCAGTATTTTCACCTTTAACGACCTATAAGGGGCGCTCAGCTGGTGCCTATCAAAATGGCTGTCATCTGGATGATCGCCGTAGAACAGCAGTAAGAGGCGGGGTCTGCGACGCGTAATTAATTCTAGTTTTGCTTTATACGAGCAGTATTAGAGCCTTAGTTTCTTTTTTCCCGCCAGGAAGGTGTAGGCAAGCACATTTCTTGTGAAGCCGATCATCCAGGAGCTAGGGAGCACGATTCTCACACCGCGGTACCGCCATCACTGAAAGTGGCGAATAGCTGACATCGCAGAATATCACGTCCTGCGGCGGACCTTAGGTGCATCGTTTACTACAATTCATTTCCTATATGGGGAGTTCACTATGAGCGAACTTAGGATACGGAAACGAGTGAGCGGATAACAAAGAGAGCCCACAAATGATAATAGCTTGGTACGTCCTTAGCGAAAACTAAGACGTTTCAAATATACCGCATTCTAATTTCAATGTATTTGAAGTACATTCATTGTAAGTACACAAAAAAAAAACAGACCGAAATAGACACTTCTTTTTTTTTACTTCGTACTAAAATATATTTCTGAAAATCTTTTTTAGAATACCTTATTTAAACTACATTTGAAATTCCCTTGATGCGTTCTGAAATATGCAAGTACTAAATTAGTAGGCACAAAATACTTTTACACCGATTTCCTAAAATATTTATTATTTCATGCAAAATATTCCAACCCTAATAAAAATGCAGCAATCAAACTATGTGCAGAATACTTTTAAACTACCTGGCAATCGTAAATACTGTTGTATTATCCCCTAAGTATGTTTTGACTGCAATACTTTGTAGTTGACTTAACTACCAAAGCATTGCAAAGCTCGCCTATCAGAAGTTCACTTCAAGCAGATGTGGAGTACACTGAAGTGCCCAAATACAACCATTTGATTAGTTTGTCAACTGAGTTGTGCAGCCATCGCATTGATAAATCAGCCCAGTTTGTTATTGTTTCCTGTTTTCTATCAAGAACACCACCTGATGAGTTTCTGCACACCAATCACAAACGGGGTTCGGGAACTACTCAACAACACACACTTGCTGATGCTGAAAGCTTCAGCAACACGTGCTGGTGGCGATATGTTTGGCTTGGTGCATTGTTAGCACAATGTTAGTTCACTGACTGTGTCTACTCACCATGTACGTGATGAGTAGTGACGTTAATGGCCATATTAAATTGACAACTAGTAAAGAAAAAGCAAATACCATTTTAAAGTGAAGAAACTGCCTGACTCGCTTCGACCTGAGTGGTGCATGCAGATAAGCAATAATATTCTTCTATGAAATGTTTTTGAGGATATTGTTTTAGTGACTGCGCCGCATTATTATTAGTTGTACCAATGCTTTTTAGCAAGAGATATCGTCCACGAACTTGAAAACACTGTTTCCCCTTTGACAGACTCCCGAGAAGATCGACTTTTTGGAACCTTAATAAGTGCAGAGGTGGTCACGGCCGAATGATTGCCTTCAATATGTAGGCTATATAAGCCTTTAGAGCAGTCAACGGGACTGTGATTCAGGTGTTCAGTGCGTCAAAGTGTTTGTGTTTGTGTTCGTTTCTAATGTGTAGTGATGCGATGTATTTAGTAGGGCCTTCAATACCACAGAGACACCATTTACTAACAAATTTGAAATTAAAAAAAAAAGTAAAAAAAGAATTTCTGTAGCCGGTTATTAATACACAAATGGCATCTTGAGGGGGAAGGAATTATATTTTTGGTATATCTAAAATATTTTCGATTAATATTTATGATATATTTGAATACCTTACGCGCTTATTTCGAACGTGGGACAAAATAATACAGAATAAACACAAAATGAATATTCATACACAATATATTTCACTTCGTTTCAAGTGCGGCCTCTTTTTGCTAGGGGACTCGTCGCACCTTCTTCTATTAAGTTGCGTTCAGAAAGGCACTGAAGGTTGAGAGAATCTTTGTTGGCATTTTGAGAGGTCATCCTATTCGTAGTTATATAGTTTTGTGTCCTGTTCTCTGCTTTTTAATGTTCGCCTACAGACAGTGTTCGCGAGAGCAAAAAGTGCCGGACTGACGACAAAAAGGAAAGAAAGAAAACAAACCTCGACGTTTTGCCGTAGCGAGATGAAATATACAAGCAAAAAAGAAAAAAAAAGCGTCTTCTTTTTGTGTCCACTTCTCGTTTTCTTCAATTGGTTATTTCTTGACACTGAAGTCAGGATTGTTGTCGGGGGTCGTTTCCTGCGTTGGGCCTCAGTGTGGCAATCTTTAAATCCGTAAAACCACCCCTTTTGTTTGAGGATTTTTTGCGAAGAAACTCTGCGAAAAAAAAAGCGCCTTTGGGAAGGCGAGGGGAAAGCCTGGTTGTACGAACTTTGGTGTCACAATCGGCACAAAAGCGATGTTTTCACGAGCTCAATCTAAGTCATCGGAGGATATCTGGAGCAAGCAAGAGGAGGAGGAGGAGGAAAACTTTATTACAAAAGCCCAGGTCCGAGCCGTCTTAATCTTCCGCCCTGGAGGAGGAATCGTCTTCTATAACTTGGGTTAGGGTTCTTCGTTGCGGAGGGTCTAGGATTTCCCGCACATGAAAAAGTAGGAGAGGTCAGAGCTCGTTTGTACGTCAGGAGGAGGAGCGGCCCAGTTAACCCAGGAGTAGGGGAGGTGGGCAGGGAAGTTCAGAAGAGTAGGGTGAGTGGGGGAGCTTGTGGCTCTTGGGCAGAGCCAGTAGGTGTGCTCGTTCGATGGGTATCCCCGCATACCTGACACGAAGGCAGTCCGGGGCGGCCCTGTATGTAGTGATTGTATTGATCGCAGGGTAGGGAGTTTGTCTGTGCTTTGTGAATGAGGCTGGCGTCTGCTCTGTTGAAGATGGTGGAGGTGATGAGAGGGTGCACCGCTGGTGTCGAAGCAGCCGGAGATGTTTTCTTCGTTCCTTGTGATTAGAGGCGCGAGCTTCTCGGGGGTTGCTGTGGTTCCGGCCAAGGCTCGGAGGGCCCGGAGGATTGCTTCCGCGGGTCAGAGCGTGTGCACGCTCATTCTCCGGAATGCCTTGATGGCCGGGAACCCATTTGAGACAAACGTGGAGTTGAGGGTGAGTGTCCATGTAGTCCTGAAGGGTAGTGCGGGTGTGATCTGGCAGGCCTTGACATTCAAATGCTCGCAGCGCAGCCTCCATGGCTATCGGATCTGATTGTAATAGTCGATGTGGAGTGGTCATGAAGGATGATGGCTTCCTCGATCGCTTGGATCTCTGCCGCAGTTGGGGAAGGGACGCCGCAGTGTAGGCGGGTGGATGTGGAGGGGGGGGGGGGCCGATGACTGCAGTGATGATCCGATCTGGTTATTATGAGCGTCGGTGTAGTATGTGTCGTGAGATAGCGTCGGGAGGTAGTGAGAATAGTTTTGACGACGCGTCTTGTTCCTATCTGGATCTATGTACTTCTATTCGTGGCACGCCGTCCCATGGTGGTGGGGGCGGAGGGATGGGGGGAAGGTGCTCCGTAGGATGGCCTTGGCTTTGAAGGATTGCCCGTCCCTGTCTGGAGGCTGAGAGATAGTGTAACTGGGCCTGTGGATGGGCCGCTGTTTTCTCTTCAAGTGTGTTGAAAAGTACAGTGTCCGCTATTTTGGTAGTGGCAGCAGTGTTGGGAAGTACTTTAAGTACATTGTACTTAAAGTACTACTTCAAGTAGCTTTAGGAAACTTGTACTTTACTTGAAGTACATTCTCTCAGTAGGTACTTGTTCTTTACTTAAAGTATTTTTTCCTGGTACTTTCCGAGGAAAGTACAAATTTTCGACTTCAAAGTACATTCCCCAAATTTGGTTTTGTTAAATTTGTATCACGAAATGATGCTTTGACAACTCCGAAGAAATACTGGGAGGAATATTTTACTTTTGCCAGAAACCTGAGCAGACGACGCATCACTCCATTTGTTCTAGGGGCGGCTTTCCCGTAGCTTTTTGAACTCTGCTACTTCTCAGTCGGTCTGCACAAGCGAGGGGGTTTAAAATATTGGAAGAAAATTAATCATAATGTAGCACCTGAGATTCTGGTGCGGAAATATTACATTTTCAAGTCGAAGTTAAAGATAACAGAGGAGAACGTCACAATGTTTTTAGGCATTCTCTTTTTTCTTTCCCTTCTATTTGAAAGTTCCTTAATTTTTTTGCACCCCAATCTCAGGTGTCACATTATGATTAATTATCACCAGCTCGCTTGCACACTCACTGTTCTGTTGTTTTTTTCATTAAGGAGAGGGAACTTCTCTACGAGAGGATTGCTTGCGAAAGCTACGGGGCTGACGTCATGCTCTCTCCTTTTACATTTAACCCCCAGTGCAACAATCCAGTGCAAGGGGTGCCAAATTCAGAAGAGGGTCTTCTGAATTTGGTTCCATTCCTGAAAATAACTACTCTGTGGCCACTTGACTGTCAAATATTCGCCGCGGTTTTGGAAAATAGGTCTAGCACCCCTGATTACCCCTGGGCAAGGCATACCAGTTAAAAAATCACTGTATAGGGGAATAAAAGGGCATCATGAAAGGTTGTGTTAAAATACTTGTACTTTACTTTGAAAGTGCATTGTATTTATAGTACTTGACTTCATGTACGTTGCACCCAGTGTACTTAATACTTTACTTAAAGTACATCACGTCTCGTTTACTTTGTACTTTACTTGAAGTACCTTTTAGATGTACTGTACCCAACACTGATTGGCAGCATATACGGGAACTCCCAGGTCAGTACGGGTGAACTTGCGGAGGGAAGCCTCGATTTTGTTTGTCTGGGTGGTAGTGAGGGCTTGATATGGATACGCATACATGAGTCGAGTGTACGCGAGTGCCTCGATCACTTTGCCAAGTTCGTGCTCTCGTAAGCCGTGGCGTTGTCGTGTGATACGCCGGAGCATATGGAGAATTTGCACTAGTTGTTTTAGAATGGTCTTTACCCAGATCGTGCTTCGTCCGTCATGTTGGAAGATGAATCCAAGAATTTTGATGTGGTTGCAGCGGGGTATAGGGTTATTATCGATACGCAGTTGGATGAGATTGCGGTATGCATCTCCTTTTTTGGTGTCATCGTTGGAGACCACAACATAAGCGGATTTGTCAGGGGAGCAGGTGAGGCCTACGCTGCGGGCGTGACTTTGGGTGATGTCAAGTCCTGTCTGGATAGTTTCCTCTTGTTTTGCTGGGCTGCAAGTTGACGACCATATGGTGACATCATCTCCATAAATGGCATGTTGGAGTCCAGGGACTTTTGAAAGTTTGTGTGGAAGATCCTCCATGACGAGGTTAAATAGTGTTGGTGATAAGACAGAGCCTGGTGGTGTTCCCTTGGTGCGAGGGTGAGGATCAGATGGGTTATCGTCCGGGCCTATGATTCTAATTGTTCGATCCGTAAGGAAGTTCTTAATGTAAATAAAAAGTCTCGGACCAAGGCGAGTGTCTGCGAGGTTGTGTAGAATTGCCGAGTGGTCTACCCCATCAAAAGCCTTTTTAATGTCCACTCCGGCAATTGTACGGAGTTGTGCTGTGCTTTTGTAAGCGTATGTATCTTTTCGGATGCGGCGGGCGACGTCCTGAGGGCTAACATGGGAGCGGAATCCGACCATGGTGGGAGCAAGGTGGTTGTGAGCGTCGAGGTGCCACTCCAGCCGAATAAGCGCCATCTTCTCTATTAGTTATCCGAAACAGGAGGTCATGGAGATGGCGCGGAGGTTGTTGATGGTGGTTGGGGGTTTACCAGGTTTCGGGATGACTAGGACGTCGGCAGTTTTCGACGACGCAGGGATGTTTCCAGAGCGCCATACCTCATTAAGAATATCTAAGAGTTCAAGTAGCTTCATGTTAGGGAGATTTCGGAGTATTCCGTACGTGATTTTGTCAGGTCCAGGAACTGTGGTACGCGTAAAAGAACGAAGGGCTGTAAAGAGCTCCTCGAACGTGAAGTCCGATCCGAGTTGATACCCTCTGTCTTAGGCTCGGGTGGCGATTGGGGATAGTAAAGGTTTTGAATGCTTTGTAGAGAATGCGGATAGAAAACATCTCTGATTTGGTCGGTGAGTGCCGATGGCGACGTGTCTAATATGCCAGTTGCAGTTTCTGTAAAGTGTTACGGGGTCGGCTCTGGCCCAGCAGGGTGCGCATGATCTGCCACACTCTAGGAGTGTGAAGGTGATCATTCATATTCTCGCATATCTTGAGCCATGTGTCCGTGGCTAGTTGGTCTGCATACTCCATGAGCTTCGTAGGTAAGGCATGCTATCTTCTTTTGGAGGGTGGTGCTGGATTTGTTCTTCTTCCAGGCCTTAACGACTCTGCGGCATTTGCTCCAAATGTTGAGGAGGTGGGTGTCAATATAAGGGTGCTCTTCAGTGGGCTTAACATGGCGCGTATATTTCGCCACGGTGTTCATGACGTTGGCGCACCATGCTGTTGGATCAGGTTTAGACGCGGGAAGGTCCTCGATCGCCTTTCTGGCTTTCGGCCAGTCTACAATTTGGGATATGGGGCTTCGTGAGTGCCGTTGCCGGGTGCCGTGTTTGGGGGTTTGGGTGATCTCATGATATGGTGGTCACTACCTAGGTTCTCGTCAGTGTTGTCCCAACGTGCACTCATGGCACTGCTTATCCATGCCAGGTCTGGGGTTGTATCGTTTTCTCGGGCTGTGCCCTGGCGTGTCGGAGTGGACGTATCGTTCAGGAGAGTAAGGTGGTGCAGGCCTGCGAAAGCGTACAGTTTCCTGCCTAGTGCGGAGGTCCTGTCGTATCCCCAGTGGGCGTGCGGACAGTTGAAGTCTCCCAGGAGGAGGAGAGTCGATGGTGCCTTGGCTGCTACAACAGGGGTCCTGGAGGGGTGGGAGGGGGGAGTGCCTACTGGACCCACGTGGGGTCCAATAGGCATTGATGAAGGAGATGTTTTGTCCGTGGTAAGTGGAGTCGGTGATTACGTGCTCCTTGGTGAGGGAGTTGAGGGGCCCATAATCGTCCTGGATGGTTGGGATTTGTTTGCGCACGTATGTGACCGTCATTGCTTGAGGGAGAGGGGGTGTTTGGTGTCATTTGTGTCTAGGGACGATGCTGGGTTGTATAAAACTGTCCTAGCCGGGAAGGGGAAAGTTACCGTATAGTCTCTTGGAGGGGAATGCTATCCGGCTGCGTCCCTGCGTGACGCATATACTGCAGGAGGGTGTTCTTTTTGCGTTTGAGGCTCCGACAGTTTCATTGTCATATGACGAGGGAGGTTTGGGTTGGTGTAGGGTGATGAGGGGCGTCAGGCATTTTGGACCTCCGTCGGTTTCTTCCATGGCGTTTGTTTGGTGGTAGGCAGCACGTTTGCGGGGGTGCTCCTCTAGGGTGGTGAGGTATTGTTCGAGTTTGTCGATGCGGTCGGCTAGTCGTTGGACGGCTTGCATAATGGGGGCGAGGGCTTGTTGGATCATTTTGATGATGTCGCAGTGGGAGGGGAGAGACGGAGTTGGTGTTAGGAGGGTTTGGGAATACGTTGGGTGAAATGTTGGGCTACGGGTTTGAGGATGGAGAGGGGCCGAAGTTGGGTGGCTCCCTTGTGGTGCCACTGGGGTTGGGGTTGATGTCTTTGAGGGTCGCGACGTTCGGTCGGCCTTGGGAGTGTTGAAGTCCTTTTGCTTGTCCGGCTTTGGTGTTCGGTCCCGGTTCCTGGCTGTATCGGAAAGGGTTCTGGTGATGTGCGGGGGGCGGCTCAGGCTGCGACTTTGACTCCGCGGTGCCTGGAGGATGTCAAAGCGGTTTGTGGTAGGCAGGGCTGGCCAGTTCTGCAAATCCTGTGATGGCGGGATTTGGTTGCACGAAAGAATGTTCAAGTTTGCTCGTGCTACGCCCACGCCACTTCATACCAAAAAACTCGGAAAATGGCGGAATGTCAAAAATGCATTTCAGATAATGAGTACAGAATACTCAAACATGTAATTAAAATAGAGTATCAAATGCTTTCTATCAAACGTATTTGCAAGATACCAAGGTACTTCAAAAAATATTTGAAATACAGTATCTTGAGTAGAGTATTTGAGATAGGCACAATTCTGGTTCAGACCTTTGTAGATTGAGACGGCTGAGTGTATGGTGCCATAAAAAATCAACATAAAACTAAACAAATAGTCCAGTTGCATTTGCTTTGTCGCGCACGGACTTACCATAAAGAGCTTTCCTTTGTTTGTTTTTATCAAAAATAGTACAATGCTTTCTTAAAAAAAAAAAAAAAAAAACTCGAGAAATTCTATTTGTCATATAGAACAAACAGGTACGGAAGAGTACCTCCATCCACGATAGGCTTTTCGGAGGTTGTTGAAGAGCTGAAGAATTCCAAACTGAAGCTACTGGAAGCGGACAAAACTGGAATCTTCGTCGTTATGAGTGATGCCTCCTTCAGCGAGAAAACGGACGCGGTCCTCAAAAAAAAACTTCACGGCATTGAAAAACAGACTATCTGGATCGATCGCTTCGCTCCGAGGCCAAAAAACTCTCCAAGGCCAACCAGCTCGGCTCCCATTAACAAGATTATCATCTCCCTCTGCTCAATACCTGCGCGTGTTCTTCATGGTCAAGACACAAGCCGGATATTTCCTTAAGAAGCATTGTTCCTGAGAAGGGCTGCTGGCAGAAGCCTTTGGCGCCCTACCTCCAAAAACACCTCTCGGCCGTTCCCCTGGAACAGCCCTTCCAAGTGAGTGGTTCCGCCGACGTGATACCGGCTCTCCGTCTCCTGAATCTCGTCGGGCTCCAACGTCGCGCTTTTTCGTTGGACGTCAAGGACACGTACTATAGCCTCGATGTTGACTTACTCATGGCCTGCGTTGAGCAGACTGTGACCAAATCTGGACTGGTCAAATTTCAAAATTCTTCTGGTGTCTCCATCGACGTATTCATCCATCTCATCAGACTGTATCTGCAGTCAACCCTACTTGAATATCACGGCAAGGTCTAGAGGCAAAGGTCCGGGGTCTGAATCGGCTCCTGCCATGGCCACAGCCCTCTGCGAGGTACATGGTGGCGGTGGACGGCGCTGTTCAGAGAGAGCTTGGTGTTGTGGCTCCCGGAGTCCACATCTTCCACTGCGTCGATGACTATTTGGTTATCCACGATCCGTGTGTGTCGCCCGCTTTCATAGAGCAGGTGTTCTCGCGAAATTCGCAAGGACTCGTTTTTACGAGAGAGGACCCGTGCACCGAGGGTCTGCAGCTCCTTGACCTGCGACTGACCTCCACCCCTTCTGGAGTCTGCTGGAGCTTCCAGCAACGAACCCAGAAGCCGGTGCTGCCTTTCGCCAGTCATCATTCAAAAACTGTAAAATCCGGTATTGTAAAGAGCCTCCTTTCATCTTTCTGCAGGAAATCATGCTCCCAACTTTCTCAGTCCAGCCTAAACTCTCCGCTCCTTCGGCTTCAAAAAGCAGGCTACCCACGCGACCTGAGTAGCACCACCCTCAAATCACTAATATCTCAGCCCCCGACCGACCGCGCCAAGCCGCCCCGGCCAAAAAGGTTTGCAGACACCTCGCACCGTCTGAAAGCTACCGCACGATGGCACGACGTTGATATCGTGTTTTCGTGCAGGTTCCGCATGGGCGCCTTGTGCCGCCAGGTTAACCATCCCCCGACCCCAAGAGAGCAGTGCTCAAAGAGCCACTCGAGAGGCTTTGTCGCTTGCACGACGGGACGCGTGTATTCCGTGCCGCTAACATGCGGTGGGGAGTACATCGGGCAAACGGACCGTTGCTTGAACGATAGGTTACGTGAACATGAGAGGGAATGTTCCGAGAATGAGGCCGACTCTCAGCAACCAATAGCGACGCATTTTAAGGCATGCCCATCTTGCCAACCCCTGTTTTCCTTGGCCCGGGTTCTGGATTCCAGCGGCGACCGCTACGGGCGAGAGCTGATCGAGGCCTTCGCGATCCGACACTTTCCGCGCAATATTTCCGCGCCCTCGCTTTCCCTTTCAGAGGGAGATATCGAGTATCTGCGGCCGCAGTTGATGCCCTTGACGACCCGCGCGGCCTCCGCCACGTGGCCACACTCTCTTGCCCTCGCCACCTATTTCCCCCAACCTCTTTCCTTCCTGTTTGACCACATTTCCCTTTCTCTCTCTGCTCCTTTCCTCCCTTTCACTTCGTGGGGGCCAGTTGTGATAACACACCACCGCCCGCCTCTTCGCCTCCTTCTTCCCTGTTCCTCCTCGGGTCCTTTCGCCACCAGCCTCTCATTAAACATTTGTTGTTGTGAGTCGAAAGATGTCTCGTCTTGTCCGTCTTTTTTGTTTATTCCTTCTGATAATTTAATCATCACCAACGCGCTCACCATAACTTTAGTTAAAAAATATACAACGCTGCAATTTAGCCGCCAACAGCAACCGCAATTGCGCCTATGCAATTTGCCAGAGCCCACTGACGAGAAAACCCACTGCCCAGCGCAGTCGGGCAACAAAGACATTCACTTTCAAAACCAGGGACACGCGCTGTAAATCGCTTCGTTCGAGACTGCCGCTGGAAAGGTATATACACCAACTCATGTTTACAAACAAACTGGAGCGCCCCTAGCGGACGCCACCGGCGCCGCGCATGCGCGATGGGGGTGTGGGCAAGAAGCCCGCCGTCGCCCATAAACAAACCATTGAAATGGGACGTTATCGACGTCGGTGTGAGTCCCCGCGCTCTTTTTCGCGTTGGAATTGTTGATTCTACGTCTTCCTGGCAATGCCTGACTACTTGAGCGCCCTCAGCGAAAATAACGAGGCTCGTTACACCGCAAAACTTGGTGTGAATAATGCAACATGCGGCGATTCAATCTGCGTGGACGCCGCAGAATGGACGCTAAAGCCTGATTCACATGGCGAGGTTCTGCTCGCTATTTTCAGTCATGACGTCGCTCGGGATGCAAAAGCTTGAACCGTAACTGCGATGTCAACGTCGATACTGAAAATCGCAAGCAGAATCGGACCGAGTGAATCAGGCATAGCAAGTCGGTGATGGCCACTGGTAACAATTATCAACATCTCCTTTTATCTTCTGTTTACAACGAGCCTACTTACCCGAAGCCACCTTCAAACTTAAATGTCTTTTGAGGTCTGCACTTCTTGTCGCAATTACCGGGTAAACGTTAGGACTACGAGCCGCTGTCGTTTGAACGAGCAGACGACAAGCAGAAACGTTTGAGAAAGCAGACGACAGCTCGAACGATGAGGCGGCCTTTTGAACGTGATGAAGCATTGAACGTAGTCCGCAGGTGGTCCGTGCAACTTGACGGTCTTCCCGCGTTCATGTTGAAACAAAAATAAATCTGACGATCACAAGTATCTGTGAATTCAATCCAAAGTGCTTTCCGCCCAAGCAATCTGGGTCCGACGGCGTCTGCTTTTTCTTTTTAACGGCCCCTGTTCACGTTCTCGGACGAACTAAGCAGGCAGAAAACGCATGACAACTGACCTTCAAACCTTTTTCGACCCTTTTGGTAAAGCCCCAGTCGCGGCGTTTTGACGAGAAGGCAAGTTTTTGTCCGCTTTCTTCCGAAGTAACACAAGAATGCACGTGCTCCATGGCCGCTTCCGCCCACAGCCCCAGACCGGAAGTGCATCTGACGCTCCACCACCGCGCCGTGACGTAACAGAGCTGAGTTCGTGTATACACCTTTTCCACGAGGGCGCAGCCATCTTGAATGGCGTCACTTCTGGTTTTCGGTAAAACATAGTTTTGATATCTCCACGCCTCTGGAAGGTGTTTACGAAAAATGGGTGATTGTCACACATGCTTGTTTTGCCTCACCTATATTTTCTCGCATATTTCAAGTGAAAATGTTTACTTATTTTTTCGTCCCGCATACCATACCAGACTGAGAACTGACTTTACACCCTTTTGTCCCATATAATGCACCCCAAAACTTCAGTTCGACGTACAGCGCACTATAGTCGAACCCAAGTTTTACGAAGGGCTTGATAACGGTGAAATATAACTTAATAAATAGCTAAAGTACGTATCAGAGACCACAGAAAGAAAACACTGAGGTTTTCCAGTAGGGCCAAGGAAGCCCCGATTATTTTTCTGTTGTCAGTAACAAGTACTGTACATTAGCTATTTTAATAAGTTGTACCGCACGGCTACCAAGTCTCCCGTGAAAGTTAGTACCATCAAATCGACGTCCGTGCGCTGTACGTCGAACTGAAGTTTTGAGGTGTATTATATAGGACAAAGAGTGTAAGAATACACTTTTTTTTTTTTTTTTTTTAGAGTGAGCGTTCATGGATCTATCAGTTGACAAACTCCACGGAAGAGCGGAGTTCGAAAATAGTTCGTCTCCCCTCACCTGCTATCACGCGAACAGGTGAGGGCGGATAGCGTTCCTAGTGCCACCAGCGTCAACGCCTCCACGGGAAACGTAAAATGACTTTTTTTTTCTAACGACGCTTTTTTTACGTGATGTATTGCGCAAACTTTATGTTTACCATAAAAACGAAAACAAAATGACTTTCCACCGCAGGACATGTGCATTCAACGTTCCAGCGGCTGCTCTGCGTCGCTGATATTAGGGCTGATTGTGGAGCAAGCCACACCGCGCGGGCACGCCGAAAAAGGCATCAGGTCAGAGCCGTTTATACCATAAAGTTATTAACAATAAAAGCTAGAGGTTCAGGTGGCGCTCGTGTGCTGTTGCAATTTGAAGCAAACAGCAATTACTCTAAATTTGACTTCCGGTAAAGCATTACTAAGAGAAAACGCAAATTCGTTTTCTCTTCGCTTTCGATTATAAGAGCAAATATTGCTTATTTTTGAGACAGAATGAAAAGTTTGGAACGTTTTACAATCGGATGTACAAAATTATGTGTCAGTTAGAGCGTTTTTCTTTAGAATTCATACCGTCGAACACTGCGCTAAAATAGCCCAATAGACATGTATAATACATGTTGACGTTGCAGACTGCTATTATAGGGCATGTATTTACGCATAAACTCAATGCCATAAAGCACACAGAGTAAATCAGCGTGACAGAACACCAAAAGGATGCTAATATATGCCGAATCAAACAATCGAAACAGACGACAAGAACGAAGCATGGAGTTATGAAACGAAGAACACGAACTGGATTATGTAGTAACAAACTGTGCATGAATAATCAAAATAAAGCAGTAACCGAGTGTTGTTGCTCCTAAATAAATACGATTGCTGTTGCTTTAAAATAAATACCATTTGCATTCTTCCTTCTGGTTATGCATAGATAATAAAATAAAGTTTTGTTCTCTCGTTCGTAATTTTTGACATTACTGGACGCTCCAAGCACACGGTCGCGGCTGTTTGTTATATAAAATATATATTTTTAAAAGTAATACCCGCTGTTGCCTCACGTAACGTTTCTATTTTCCTCGTTAATAACCTCGCACGAACTTCAAGTGCGGAGATATTAATCAAATAACACTGGCCCGGTTATCGTCTTCTCTCCACTATTCCCGCGCGCGATTCAACCCGAGTCAAGAAAGTGTTGCCCATCGCAAGAAAAAAAAAATGCCTAGGTTATGCGCCGCATTGGAGTGCAAGAACTGCGAAGTGAAGACTTCGAGATTGTCGTTTTACACGTATATATCGATCAAATATTATGCGACATGTTCATCTGATAGGAAACAAATTAACAAATTTTATCGCGCGCTCGCGTATATGATTTCCATCGAAGCTCATCATGTGATATTCCAGATGTTCTCGGAAAAATAACGGACTTCTGCAGAAGTGGCTTTTTACATGTCGGGCAAACTTTGGTCCAGCAGCACACCACGTAATTTGCTCGCAACACTTCGAGCTGCACTGCTTCAAAGAAGGGTTTTACGAGGAGAGCAGGCTCAAAGAAGATGCGGTACCCACCATTTCTACAGCCTCAGCATCGTGTATCAATCTGTTCGGTAACAAAATACCAGTATACCGAATGCAGATCTTTAGTATCATTTGGGTTGTGTGTATGTTTATACAGCCTAAAACATGGTCTGCCTCAACGGCTGACGAGTCTCCCAGCTGTACATGAGAAATTTAGCCCGTGTAGTACGACCGCTACCCTGGCGTCTTTAACGTGCATCACGCAGTAGTGATACACGACCGCACGCCGGTACGATGCTCATCCAGATCGAAACGGGCAGGGGTGGGGATTGAGCCCAGGGTCATGGGTTCTGCAGCGAAAGCTTCCGCTCCACGTGCTCCGAGCTGGTGTGCGCTAGCCCACTCGGCCACCGATCCCCCCAAAATGCAGATCTTTATTATTATGTTTACTGAGTTCACAACTGGCTCAACCAAACGACAACAACAACAAACCAAGGGATAAATATAAAAATAAAACTACAGAAAAAAAGACAGACCACATATGTGTTATCAACATGCCGACATGCCTTTCCTAAATGTTATGAGAGCATAAAACAAATGTAAATCTTTCTTGTCATGGCTACAAAAAAAGCTGTAAACGTCATCGGGGAATGAACCTTCAATAGTAACAAGGAGGTGAACTGGGCGAGCTGGTAAAAGTTTGACATGGCGGGTATAACAGCTTCAAAAAACGAGGACGATAAAAAAAGCAAACACTTCAGGACAAGATAACAGAAAGTATAAAACATAGAGAGGACGAAACACAGACGAGTACATTCTTTACGAGTACATTTGAAAGAATGTACTCGTCTGTGTTTCGTCCTCTCTATGTTTTATACTTTCTGTTATCTAGTACATCTTACCAACACGCTCGTTAGGAATATTGTCACAAATGACAAATGATGAGGCGAAGAATAACTAAAGAAACTAAACGTTTAATGAGGCGAACTTGTGCCCAAAAACAGAACAGAAAAAGGATAGCGTCGCAGGCGTCGATGGCGGCGAAACAGCAGGATCGAACGCAAAGGCGAGACTGTCGTAGCTACTAGATGGTATACACACTTCCGAAAACAGTATATGATGTGTTTCTTTTTTAGATGAATGCAGGAAAACTTAAAACAGATATGTACGTATAAAGTGCGCTTAACTATAGCTGTCAACAATTTCTCAAACATGTCCGCAAGAAAGATAACACTTTCTTTCTTGCTGAGAAGTTGGTTTCACTGCAATAACCGCCACAGGCGCCCGGAATGTCATTCCTTGTTTTCACGAAATTAGGCTTAAGTGAACGTCTGCTCCTAGAAAAAAGTTGTCTTTCTCTTTTATTTTTTTTATTCAGGTAACGTCAAGTTCCCAAACTTCCACGTCCTATCCCCACCGTTAGTGTAAAATTATGACGGAGTCGGAGCTTTCAGGCGATGCTTAGTTATGTATGGGGGCCAAAAGATAGTTTCATTTTATCGATCAAGCCGGTACATTATTGTTGTACGGTCACGCTCCAGTTTGATGCTGAGTTGTTTTTTTCACATTTTTCCGAAATTACTCAACTCTTTCAATATAAATTCCCACGACGCACGACAAAAAAAAAAAAAAAAAAAAAACACACACACAATTTAAGAATCAGAAGTTTAAATTATTTTCGGTTCAGCGCAATGAGCCTTGAATCATAAAAAATGAAGTTTTGTAGAACGCATGTGGCAGGAAGCCAGGTTAGATGAACGAACCCATCCACAGCGCATGTTCTTTTTATGTGCCCTCATGTGCTTTCATGTGCCCCAGATTGAAGCTTCAGGAACTTGCGGTCTCCGCTCCTAATAGCGTGTAGGGGGTTATTCCATTCACGTCACTCAGACTCACTGGCGACAAGTGTGGGACAGTGCACCCTCCACTGTGTACACGGGTAGGTTTTGACGTCTTAACTGACGTCAATAGCCAGCCCCGAATAAACAAAATGCGTTAACAGCATGTACTCTAACTCCCTTTAGGCAGTCGGGAAAATTCTGTTTAATCGCGCAGCGATTTACAACAGGGGTACGGCTTAGTGGTGAAATTCTAGAGCGAAAAGGTCGACGGAATAATTTACCCCAATCAAAAAAGAAAAAAAATCTGTTTCGTGCACTCTGCGGCGGCAATCGCAGACGGTGTCATGACCGTGCTCGCTTGCATGTAGAGTACTAGACGAGCACAGTCCAGGAACATACATCGGGCATTGGCATGTTGCGTGCCAATGTTCCACGTCTGTCCTACGGCCTCCGACGGAAATAGTCAGTAAAGTGTTCTGTCTGCAGCGGCGGATCTATGGGTCAAGCTTCGGGGGGTGGGAAGGGGGTTCTGCTGAGAGACGTTCGGCCGAAACGTTGCCAAGGATCTATTTTGTTGACCCACATTTCGCTATGTTACCAAAAACTAAACTTTTGACTGGTGTACATCTCTTTTTCATTAAAAGAAAGTTGACCTTGGGGGGCTGAGGAGGGGGGGAGGGGGCAGCCCCCCAGCTTTCTAAACCGCTCATGTCTGTCTGAGACAACTGTGTCGGTCTTGTCGCATTGTGCACAGAAGTTCCAGGGTGGTGAAGTATCTAAAGTGAATTTCTCTTAGACGGTCCCGGCGCGGTTTAACGCGAGAGCGTTAAGTCCCGTTCCCGCACTTGTGACTTCTTGGAACCGCCTGCTTTGAACGTCAGTGGCCGGAAGGCTTGTTAGTCGAGCAAGCAGTCTAAAAAATAGAATATGCCAATCATTTGTTCTGTGAAAGAGCGCGGGTACTCGAGCGAGCTTCCAAAGCATTCATTTGACACCATGAAACTGCTTCGAATCAGTTGGGAACAAATTCTACAGTCCAAAGAGTGAACCCCTCCCTTCCACTGACGTCACTTTCTCGTGGTTGCCAGTAGAGACTTTCAGTTTGAAAAACGCGGTGAGGACCAAAATTGTACATTCAAAAACTTCGTGAGAAAAAATTATTTCGACCTAATATTTGGGATACTATTTTAGCTATGTTTCTTGGCGAGTTTAGCAAAATTTCAGGCAAATCGGCGACCATGACAAAATTGCCGGAGTACCCCTTTGAGGCCCGTTCCCACACTTGTGACTTCTTAGAACCGCCTGCTTTGAAACCTCTTAAAATCTTTTAAGACGCGAGAACACACTGGCACTACCTATCGGGTAGCAGTGGAACACTTGGCGGTTCAGTATCTTTTTTATCTCTTTCCCGCATCATTCTTGCTTTCTTGGGTGGAAAATCCTTGGCCAATGTTATAAACAAACATTTCTCATAAGTAGTACGCACATTTTACATCGCGAATACCGCTAACTTTCGCTCTAGTGAAATGTAGTTCCACAGTCACCGCATAGATGGCGCCAGCATGTCAGTGTGTTCGCTCGTCGTAAGAGATTTTAGGAGGTCTTAAGGCGCTCGGTTCGAAGAGTCGCAAGTGTGGGAACTGGCCTTAAGCGTACTTCTGTAATTTTTTTGGTGCCACATTTATACTTGTTCCACATGCCCTGCCTTACAGAAATAAAATAATTTTCTGAATAATGGTATTTTATGGTACATAAAAAAAGAAAATGAGTTCTGCATCGAGATGACATATTGTTTGCTTCAGACGCCTTAACCTTGTACTCAAATTTCACTAAAAGTTTAATATGAAAAAAATTGGCAGTGATCTTTATTTTCAAAGTCCTATAATTAAAGTTCTGTGTTTTCTAATAAATCCGAAAAAGTCCGAATTTAGAGATAACAACTACAAAATAAAGAGCGAGAAAGACGTATTTTTACGAAGGTTTTTTTTTTTTTTTTAATGGCAAAGGGTCATTGGTCCTGAGGAAATGCCATTTCACTATCCTTTACAAACTTGAACTACTGCACTCTAAAAATATCCCGTGTGTCTACTTTCCCGTATAATACTCGGAGAGCCAATCACCGTAACTTACAGAGGCAGCTACACGAATGACGACACGGAAACATATGTTTTGGCATCGTCATTTGCTGAGCTGCCTCCGTAAGTTGCGGTGATTGGTTCTCCAAGTGTTGGGCGGGAAAGTAGACGCACGGGCTTTTTATAGAGTGTGACAAAGGAGGTCTGCCTTCTATAGCTCGTCATGGTTCCTTCAGAACCACAGATCCGCGAAAAGTTCGGTCTCGGCTTGTCGAGGTTTGACAAAATGCATGGTCAAAATCAAGACGGTCAAAAAGGCAGATGCTGTGCAATGTACTTTTTCGACTATGTTTCAAAGTCGATGTTCAAACTCAAGATGTACGGACGAAAAAAGCTAATGGTGAAAATTATGCGCAAAAAATATGAACTCTAGACTGACAAACGGCGCGAAACATAAGTATTTTGGGAATCACATTCCATAACAGAAACCTGTGAAGAGTACGCAATAAAAAATTAACTTCAAAATGACCAACGGCTCATGTCATAAATGTTTAGCAAAAATATGACACGCAATCTACAGACCTGTGAAAAGCAAGAAAAAAAAAAAACTCCGCACAAATGACTTGGGACCATTTTTTCCGGCCTAGCACTCGGGACCATTTTGACCGGGACCGTACTGTCCGGGAATATTTTGTCCGGGATCATAAGAATACTTCGAAGCATGCAGCGTCTTTCAAGGGCACTTCAGCAGGACATTCGTCAGCACTTCGCAGAACGTGTGAATGCACTGGCAGTGATTTTCCTACATACCGCCTAGGGGGGTGTCTACCCCCCCCCCCCCCCCCCCTTGTTTTTCTGTAAGTGCCTTCTTCAGTCGCAACGACTCCTCTATTCTCAATGCACACCCCCCGCCGCCTAAGAACTTAGACACCAACCCTAATTTCTATTCCTGGGGAAACCCCTGTGCACTGCAACGTTCCATTACATCGCAATACTCGCAACAAACAAGAACTCTATGGTTCGCGAGATGCTCGAAGCACTGGCCATTGAAAACCACGAGGATCAGTGTGTTATACCCAATCCACATGGCAGCGTAAAGGTACCTTTGGCACAGGTACCTGTAGTAAATGGAGCTGGAGATCGTGGTCACACGGCGCATAAAGGTCCCTTTCGCTAAGGGAGGTCATGCGTTAAACGGTGCTCGCCAAGCTCCCTTTACGGCTACAGGGAGTATCCTCGGACCCACAAACTCAAACTAAAAATCACAAATATATATATATATATATATATATATATATATATATATATATATATATATATATATATATATATATATATATATATCTTGTTAGGGCATTATAACGAATTGAATACGTATATATATATACGTAGCAAATTATGAAATCATTCTGAACACAAATGTGATGGAATAATACATCAACGAGGAACGCATACTCCAGCTAGCACACGCTAACAAAAAGATGGTGTAGCCCTTACACCCATTGTCACATATACGACACCTCTACTCTTCAGTTGGGCGTACAGCGTACTGACGTTCAACCGACGCTACCAACTTTCACGAGCGGCTTGATAGCCGAGTTGTGCAACTTATTAAAATAGCTTAAGTAAGTGTAACTGACTGTAAAAAAAGTTATCGGGGTTTTCTTGGCCCTACTGCAAAACCAGTGTTTTCTTTCTGTACTCTTTGATGCGTACTTTGGCTGTTTAATATCTTATATTGCACCGTCATCAAGCCTCTCGTAAAAGTTGGGGCCGTCAGCTTGATGTCAGTGCGCTGTACGGCGAACTGACGTTTTGGGGTGCCGTATATGCGACAAGGGGTGTAAGGGCTATACCTTTTTTTTCTTCTTTTTCTTGGAGTGCAGGTAGCAGCGGCGGCACGTGCAAGAACAATGTCTGCAACGAACCCAAACGCGATGGACCACTGCGAGCTCTCTTTCGGGGTTATATACGAGTCGTCCGACTCTCCCGTCCAGGACCTTTTTGTCCACTATGGTTCCGGGGTCTTTCGGTCAGGTGAACTCGGGCGCAAGCACTAGTGGCGCTAGCACTAGCGACACCAGGAAGAAAGGCGCTCGAGCTTACTGGCCAGAATCCGAAACCTGGGCCCTTATCAGTCTGTGGAAAGATATCATCGGCGAGCTCCGGCGGCTCGATGACTTCCATCCCTTCCGATTGCGTGACTGGCGCAACCACGAAACTCCGACGCGGTTTGTTTCTGCCGTGCACTATTTAGCTACTTCAGTGAGAACTTTGCGGAAAAATGGAGCTGCTAAACAGAGAAAGGTCGCCCACCTCGCAATGGAAACTCGTAAGCGCAGATGATGTAGGGCCAGTGTGGCCAGACGGGTCGGATGTTTTAAAGCAAGACTCATTTAGGTGCGCCCTTAGACTTACAGAAAAAAAATAAAGTGCCGCAAAAGCAAACACAGATCAAATTTAGGTTTTAAATTTGACATTTCCCATGCAATAATCAAATACTGCGCGTCAAACCGATTTCGAGGAATAATTGCTTATCACGCTCTCCTCTCGCGGTTTAGCAGAAATGCAATCGACATCAACTTAAAGTGCTTCGTTTATTTATTGTGTGATTCAGAACGCCGTCAGCTAAGGAACCTAAGCTAGAGGTACCTTCACGCTGCCGTGTGAATTGAGTATTAGCTCCCCGACCATCACCATCCCTACTTAAAGGGGTCATGAAACGATTTTCCTACTTCTTCCTCCTTAGCTTTAATCCTCAACTCTAATGCGAATGGTGAAATCACGTGGTCGTGACATTCCTTCGGCACCGGTGCGATGACTCCTAGCTTCCACCGTGCTATTTATGCACACCATAGAACTTGTCATTCCCCAGTGACAATAAGTTCCGTCAAGGCACTCATTGGCCACGAACGCGAATCCAAATATTCGTCGATGGATTAATTGTTGACGAGCGCATACGTCCGAGTGACGCAGTTCTCGTGTCCAATGCGTGAGCTGGGCTCTCCTGACGTCAGTTTGGCGCCGGTGACGCGCTTTTGGAACCGCGGATGTATCATAGTGAAAGGGCGGAGAGCTTTCGAAGGCAAGAAGGTACAAAATAGTCCGCTATATTTTCAAATGCTCGTACCGAAAAGCTGGCTTTTGACTTTCCAGCCTCTTTCTTTTGGCCAACTAAACGATATCCCAACCCATAATTCGTTTCATGGCCCCTTTAAAGGGATACTGAACCATAGAATTTAGTGTCCATAATAAGTGGCGCACGTTCTTTCCACGAGCCAGCAGCCGCGGTGTGCGCGAGCACACGCAACAAAAATGACGTCAAAGATCTCCATTCGCGGTTAAGATGGCAGTGAAATGCATGGGCTTCGGGCCAAAGGAGAATAAAGACAAGTTTTTCATCTATACAGAGGTGTCTGGTGTAAAAGGTAAGCGATTAATTGGTCTAACAAGCATGTAGCTTTCACTTGTAGAGATGAAAAGCCTGTCTTTATTCTCCTTTGGCCCGAAGCCCATGCATTTCACTGTCCTCAAGCGCGAATGGAGGTCTTTGACGTCATTTTCGTTGCGAGTGCTCGCGCACACCGGCGGCTGCTGGCTCGTGGAAAGAACGTGCGCCACTTATTATGGACACTAAATTCTATGGTTCAGTATCCCTTTAAGAAAAACAATATCTAAAGGCCCGTTCACACACATGCGTCCGTAGCGACCGGAACGACTGCAGAACAACCGAAACGACCGTTGCAAGGGTCTCCAACCGTCAGTTGCCATAGCGACGGAGGGACGCCCGCACGAGTTGTTCACGACGCAAGGAGTTGGAGCGAGCCCAACTTTCCCCGCTGCGTTGGAAACAACCGCAGCGACAGACCAATCACAGGTCGAGGAGAACTGGCCGCGCGCGTTGCATGCCGGTCGCGGGCCGGCTCCTTCTAGCTGAAACATGGCGTCGGTGGTGATCGTCGACGTGAACGGCGTGGTGAAAGCTCATCGTTCCGCGTAAAAGCGCTACCCTTGACTGTGAATTTTCGTCGTGTGTCGCTATGATAACCCAGCACGTACTAGAAGGGAAGATACCCCTACTCGTGCGGCGATGTCGTGGTGGCACTCTCAAGACAGCAGAAACGCCCGTGCCGTCGTGTTTGTTTACTTCGACTACAGTGGTGCTTTCTAAGCATTTGTGTCCTCAAACATCGCCCGGATTTTTTATTTGGCGCATTTCATGCGTGTGCTCAAGTTCAAGGTATTTCTGGCGCGTACCGTATAAAGGATGCGAATTTTCACGCGTTTTCATCACCGGAGCAAAGCGATTATTCGTGTTAGCAATCCTGAACGCTCGCAACGTCTATCTGATCACAAAATCCTATTTTTACGTTGCTATATCGCTGCTAAGATTACATCGTCTATTATAATCGTAGAAAAGGCGTGTGGCGAGATTTGTACTATTCGCAAAGTCGTGTATTAGAGTCTTGATCGTCCAAGACAGCGTACTCCATCTTTTTCTTTTCTTTTTTTTTCATCCACTGTACCCTGCGAGCCTATCATGAAATAATAATAATAATAAAGCTTTAGGCTATGAAAAACTGTCTGTCTATACTCTTTTACGGCATTGAGTGGCAGTGCGTCCCCTATTTAGAGGCACCGCTGAAACAGCTGACGGCGGCGTAGAAGCGGTCGCCGTGCAGACGACCCGCTGCGCTTGTTGCACTGGTTGCAGGTGTGTGTACGCGCGGCGCAGAGCGGTCGTTCCGGTGGCTCCGGTTGCAACGGACGCATTCGCATGCAACCGACGTGAGTGAACGAGCCTTTAGGTGTGCTACTGCCAGGTGACTCATAACCTGGTTTTCGGCAAGTTATGTCAAAAGTGTGGTGTCTGTAGCAATTTTGTAACACGAGGGTGGTTTAAAATGTGGTGACAATTTTATTTATTTTCTGTACAGAATATGTTTTCTGTGTAAATATGAATTTGCGTATGGATATGACCTCTTAAGAGGAAGAGAATGCGCAAAAAATAAATAGTCAGTGTCTTCACTAAAGCAAGGTTGATGGAGTGCTGGTTTCTTCCCCCCTTTTAATTTTTCCTTTCTCTACAGAGGTTCAAGCTGACCAATACGAAGTATGCACCAACTAGCTCAATTCAAGACCCTTTACTACAACGAAATTTCGGCGCTCATTTTTTGGTCTATATGTGTTCAAAGGAGCAGTATCACATCGAACATACCAATATCTTGTTAAAAAAGTCTCGAAAATGAATTTTAAAACAAATTAAACGATTAGCAAAGAGCACCTGGTAGATGTCGCTAACGCCTCGCTTGTAATGCCCGTCTAGGAACCTTGACAGCTAGTGACGGTGAGTGTCTCGCGTCCGGCCACGACGAGAGAAGAAGGGAAGGAGGAACTCCCCTCTTCCCGCGAATGCCTTTTGTGTGTCGCAGAAGTCGCTAATGTCCCCCTACAAGATTATAGAAGATTAACCCGTCACTCAAAATTCGTACAAAAGCAGCCGCTTCGGTAGCTGGAACGACTAAGCCATCCTCATGACGTCAGCCTCGCCGTAGCTTGGCTCGTCCCGAGAAGACTTACGTCACGATTGCGTTGGATGTCACGTGGTCTCCGCTGGGCCTTCTCCGAGCACTTGCCAGAGTGGGCCGTTTATAACGAAAAATACAGTCACCAGGCTCAAAATACAAACGTGCGATTGTCATTTACGGATATTGTGGATCATGTTCAACCTATTTTTGAACACGACGGGAATATTTCAAATTTCGTTGAAGTATCCCTTTAACTAAGAAAGACAATATTGTTTTCTTTCCTGCTGAGAAGTTGGTTTCACTGCAAAAATCGGAAGAGACCTAAGCACTTCTTATGAGTTATGAATGCGAAAGCATGAATGTCCGTTGATGTGGATGCTAGAGGCGGCGCCATGTTCGTTGGCGTCGAGACGAGCAGAAGCATCGCCGACGATTGGATAATGGAGGCGACGGCATGTTGGTCGGCGGCGAGACGAGCAGAAGCCTCCAAGCGCGCGCCAATGTGTCCGTTTTAACCAGCACGGGGACCGTAGTGTCATGGGGTTGCGATTCAAACTGATGACGTCGGCTCGCTCCATGGGACAGTTAATGCTTTCGCATTAATAACTGTCACATGCACCCAAAACCTCATTCCTTGTTTTGACGAAATATGGCTTAGGTGGACGTCTGCTCATAAATCAATGTTGTCTTCCTCTTTTATCTTTTGAGTCAGGTAACGTCATGTTCTCAAACTTCCGCGTCTTATGCACAACTAGTGGCAAATTATGACAGTGTTTCAGTTTACAGCAGCGCGTAGTGTATTTTTTCGGGCCAAAAGACAGTGTCATGTGATCGATTGAGCCCGGTACATTTGTGTTGTACGGTCGCACTTTGATACCGAGTTATTTTTTTCTTTTTCACAATATCCGAAATGAGTCCACTCTTTCAATATGGTTGTTACACGAAAAATAAAATACAATTTAAGAGTCAGAGGTTTCGATTATTTTCGGTTCAGTGCATTGAGCCTTGAATCTGGCTGCAAACCGGATAGATTTATAGAAATATTTTGTAGAACGCACGTGGCAGGAAGCTATGTTAGATAAACGAACCCCCACATACGGGCATGTTTCCTTGATGTACCGCGCATGCGCTTTCGTGAGTCCTACACTGAAGCAAGAGGAACTTGCGGTCTCCCGGCTCCTAATTGTGTGTATGGTGTTCTCTGATTGACGTCACTCAGTCAAACTTATCGGGGACGAGTGTGTGACAGTGTACCCTCCACTGCGTGCACGGAATGCTTTTGATGTCTTAAAAAGGCACTAACACCCAAAGATATTTTCTTTCCTTTTTTAAACGATGCAAGTTGTAGTTTTAGACGCGTGGTGAAAAACAATTCCACCACGCGCGCACCCGCCTTTTTATCATTGACGTTCTTCTCTCCCCCTTCTCACCTCTTCGTTCCTTTTTATTTGTGACGTAATCGATTATAAAATTTAGAAGCTTTGTAAGCGACATTTTTAGAATGCTTATTAAAGGGACCATGAAATGACCTTTTTACTTTTGCCAGATAACTTTTACATTAAACCGTCACTGTTCACTGAATGCCGAACAGGCATCCGTTTTCGTCTCGGTTTATTAAATTCTATACAAAAAATTAATGAAATATCGACTTTTTCTTTCTCTCCAACTGACCGCAAAACAAGCTGCGGCGTAATTTTGACGGTCGTGACGTACCCTGTTTCCGGAACCGGAAGCTCTCTCGGCAGTAGGAGATGGGAGCGTTAGCGGCGGCGAGTTGACGGTGTGCCGGTAGGTTTTACTGCGCTGATGGCGCTGATGTCACCGACGTATTTTCGGAATCGGCGCCTCTCATCGCCGCGATAGCCATGGACACATCGCAGCTGAGCGAAATTCAATGAGATATGTTGCGCTACAGCGACAGCATGGGACTAGTCCCATACGCCGGTATGCCTGTTGGGATGTGCGGCGAGTCTTCCGGTGAAGACTCCAGCCCAACTGTCATTGTTGGTAAAAGGCGGCCCGTGTCAGTCATTTGCAAAGCGACGTCGATTTAAACAAATTGCCGCGGTATTTTTCGCGGCCTCGGAGATGCAGGAGCGAGCCGACGTTAAAAAAAGATACGTTTGAACTACGACAGTCTCAGCAAGAGCCACGTAAATACCTGGGGGGCTATGTTGCACGTTTTGGACTCCCAGGAGACTAGGGAGAAGGAAGTGACATAGGTGTGAATGAACCAACGAACGTATCTTAGCAGATACCGTCATCAGCGACTCCACCAATCAACATCCAAAGAGCGTTGTCGACGTCACTTCCTTCTTCCTAGTCTCCTGGGAGTCCAAAAAGTGCAACATAGAGTGCTGTATTCGCGCTGTTGGTAAGCGCTTCGGGACCAATCTTTTACGATTGCAACTCGATACTCACGTGACACTCGGCAAAGGAAGGTTGGACCGGCATTGCACGTAGCTCCCACGAACTGTTATAGCTCGACAGTGACGTGCACTCGTGTCAGAATAAAAAATGGCAAACTAATAACAAAGTGTACATACCGTGTTACGAAGGTAATCCACACGGCGTTTATTTGAGCTCTATATCACACAAAACAAGAAGATAGAATCGACGAGAGTCCCTTTTCGACGACAGTGTTCATCAACATTGCCTCGGAAAACAAGGGGAAGAGATTGACCTCACCTCTTAATCTAAAATTGAGGTCAGCGGTCTAACTATAATACGGGAAGGGTCCACAAGGGTCGAACGGGCATATTCCATTCAGCACGCCAGCCGGTCGTGGGCAGACGGTCTTGACCAAGTACCGTTAAAGCAACGCTGTTCCGAGTCGGAGTGCCTGCTAGGCCGCTAGGCCTATTCGCCAAGCTCGCTTGGTCGGAGCCGGTGATTTCGTCGCCGTTGTAGCTTTTCTCGGGTGTTTGTAGATCCAGCGTTCTTGTTCGTCGTGGTCTGTCTCAAGTACTTTTTTCTTGCTGCTTGAAGTCGGGACGCGCGAGAATAACACGTAGAAAAATAAACGGTCTTTGGTCGTCGCGAAGTAGTAACTGAGCGACGCTGTCGGCCCGGTCGGCCCTACTGCTCAGGTGCAGTGGTTGCTTCGTTTACCACACGATAGATGGCGCGTGGCTCTCAGCATTATCAAATTTGGCAATTTTCGTCGCATCTTTAATTATGCTACAAAATGTGGATCTGAATATTATTTAACAAAACTTTTAGAAAACACTCGCCGGCTATCTATTGTTTACGATCGCGTTGCTGGTGTGGTAGGCTCTTACCCATGGAGTTATTACAATAAACGCTAGAGGCTCAGCTGGCGCTAGTGTCTACGGGACTTCCGGTTGCAAATTGAAGCAGACAGCATGCAGTCTACTTTTCCAGTCTTCCTGTGTATTCCTATGGGAAAACGCGCGTGAATTTTGTCTCTTCGCCGGAAAATAACGTGAATAACTTTTGTTATTTCGGTTGTACCGGATAGTATGTACCTTTATTAATATTGCGAAAGTGTAATGGGTTTAGTTAGAGCATTTTTTCTTTACCGCTGAACGATGTTAAACTTCGCTATATTTCAGGCCCAAACCTCTGTTCCATGGCAGGTATGTAGAAACGAGCGATGATTCTAAGCAAAATAACGATCGAAAGGAATGTAGAGTATGTTCAAAGTTCGCCAGTATTCTGTTGGTGCTTATATATTGCTAACATGCCCGTCCTGTCACTATTTGAAAATGACCCCGTCGTGTATCTTTACGAGTGGTTAAAAAAAAAAAAAAAACGCGTTCGAAACGTAAAGAATAAAGTACGTGGGCTACGAAAGGTGTGTTTTCTTATTATTTCCTATGTCGGGCAGTTTTTATCGGGCACCTGTTCTCTGGCTTCTCTCTATTTGCAAAGATTTGGAGCGTGCGGGTGATGATTTGAACCCAGAACAAGCATCTTCGCACATATTCATGAGCAGAAAGAATAAAGCAGCTTGAAAATCGAACTATATTACGTGACTTTCAATTTATTTTGATCGTCTGCAAGCACAAGGAGTTACTTATCCAGTGTTACTGCGTAGTTCTTGCCGTCTCTCTCGGTTTTCCACATGTCCTTCGTTCGTTTGGCACGTATATCCCCCATACTGGAAAGCGCCGAAGCCGTGTTCGCGCTAACAGTGTCCGACAGTGCACATAAATACATGTACGAAGCGGTTTTAGCACCGATTTTCATGCCACGATTTTAAAATAAAAACGCCGTAACTGACCAATTATTTCATCTGCGTGACTGGGAAATGTTCCAATGTACCTAGTACGTACAAATTATTCGTGATATTTGCTCTTATAATCGAGTGCAAAGAGGAAATTCACTCGCTTTTTTCCATAGAAATGCATTACCGGAAGTCAATTTCGGACTGCTTGCTGTCTGCTTCAATTTGCAACAGCACACTAGCGCCATTTGAACCTCTAGCGTACATTATAATAACTCTATGCTCTTACCCAATAGGCGACGTGGATTCGGCTGACGTGCTGCGTTTCCGCGGACGAATCGCAGTGAAAAGGCAAGGAAAGAAGGCGCAAAAGAGTCCAGTTTTCTTTTAAAAGTTCTATAGCGAAGAATTTTTTTTGGCTCCCTATTTTTGTGTTTTTGTGTTTCTTTTCACACCTTTTACGACGATCGGTGGATAAAACTCGATTTCAGAATCGTTTCATGGTCCCTTTAACAGCCATCGCAAAACATGTTTTTTTTAACGCAATAGACCTATTATTATATTAACCAAGCATCAAGGAGAATGCAGGGATTGGTCTTCCACGCACCGCACCTGCTGGCCTCAACAGTAGTAACTTTTCTAAAGCAAATACCTAAAACAAATGGCATGTTGCAAGCGCGTTCGTCAACGCTTTATTTTGGTTATTTACTTGGAATCTTTTATACGGTGAAGGCGTTCGCGTTTAGCGCGTGGAACACCAATCCCTGCATTCTCCTTGATGCTTGGGTAATGGTCTATCGCGAATGCACTGCGGCCCTTTTTGAAATACCGAAAATCGGAGTCCGGGGTGATGTCGCCTCCTGGCTTTTAATCCTCCCTCGGAAAACATGGCGGCGCTGTCGGCGCTCGGCACATGTGGCACTGAGAATTATCGGGGAATCGGACGAAGTTCTCTTTTAAGTTGCCCGACGGCCTCTCAGACATCACAAAGTGAATTGTCAAACGATCAAAACAACTCGGTTCGGTGTCTGTGTACCGTTGTTTCGGTTGTGACTCCGCCGGGGCAGCCTATCACGCAAAACCGGCGCGACGTTGCCCCTCACGTCGCTCACAAAAGTCCACTGCGCGTTCTCTTTGACCTCACACTGCTTCAAAGAAATTGAGATCTCTGAAAGGGCCCTAAAAGAGCTTCAAACTCGAAAGTGAGGCGTCGTCAGCTTACAGCGAGAGGCGACAGGCACGGAGAAGAGTGTTTGATCGCGGGACGCGGGCGAACACGACACTTTGGGTCGGGATGGTTCGGAGCCGTGAGAGAAACTCGAGTTGCAGGGCGACTCAATCCTTGCCGTCACTGCACTGGCGCGGATTGTGCGGGAACTTCAAATTCGGCTTTGGGAAATCTTTCTCTTTTTTTTTTTTTTTTTTTTTTACTTCGCAAATGCTGAGTTCCCAAGGTTCGACTTTTGAGGGTAATGTCCAGGCATCATTTTCATTCGTTTAGGCTTAATAAAAGAATAATATGATTTTGACCTGTCTGTGCACCCCCCCCCCCCCCCCCCCCCCCCATGACTGACGTCAAGTGCCAGCCTCGAATAAACGCAATACGGCGACTGCATGTATACTCAAACGCATTAAACCCTCGGCAGTCCGCAAAAATCGGTGTAATCACGGAGCGATTTACTACAGAGGTGCGACTTGATGAAAGTTTGTAGTGAAATGTCAATGGAATAACTTACCACGATCAAAAAAGAAAAAAACATATTTCGGTCAATCTGCGGTGTCATGACCATGATCGCTTAGTCGCCTAGTGGCGAGCACGGTCAAGAAATTAATGTCGGACATTGGCATGTTGCCTGACAATGTTCCCCATCTGTCCTGTGGCCTCCGACTGAAATATTCAGAAACTTTCTGAGACAACTTTGTTTGTCTCGTCGCATAAAATTTTAGGGTGGTGGGGGAGAATCTAAAGTGAATTTCTCTTAACGGATCCGCGCGTCTTTCCTTTTTTTTTTTTTGTCACGTTGCTTTTGGTTTTGCGTGCCCTGGCTAACAGAAATAAGTGTAGTTTTTTCAATAATGATTTTTTATGGTACATAAAAAAGAAGGGGAGTTGTCCATCGAAATTCTGACATATTTTTTGCTCCAGACGCTGCAACCTTGTACACACCCAAGCACTAAAATTGGAATACTTAAAAAAAAAAAATTGAGAGTGATTTTTATTTTTAAAGCGCTATAATAAGAGTTCCGTGTTTTTAGACAAAATCCGAAAAAGTTAGAGGTCACAACGACAAAAAACAAAAAGCAAAGGAGACGGCATTTTACAAATAAATTTTATAAGAGCACAGGGTCCGTTGTCCCGTGCAGACTCTTGCTCGTTACTTAAAAAAATGTAATGGATTACAATTACAAATTACCGAGCCTCAAATTTTGTATTTTATTTGCCATTTTATTTTGGGGTGGCAGGGACAAAGCTGTATTAAAACACCTGACCCAGGTCCCGTACCCTATACAGGTTTCAAAGCTGCGCAGTTCTTACAAGGAACACATAGTATATATACAAATGAAACACAAGAATAGAACAATAATAACAAGAAATGTGTACATTTCTAACGCAGTGAAATGTCTGGCAGTATTTCTACACAATACATTATAAATGCTCGAAAATATAATTCCTTATTCTTTTTTTAAATGTATTTGCAGATCTTGATTTAGTTGCTATATAAAGAATTTGTGGATGCATATTTGCAAAGTTTTGTTGATTGCTCCTTCAATGTTTGTTCTCCATAATTAGTACGTATTTGGCCTCTGTCATATTCCACACGTCTCAAGTTATATTGGGTGCCTCTTAAGAGAAATTGAGTAACAAAGGACTCCGTATTGTTTTTAAGAGAATTGAAGGTTACTTTCGCAAAGTTGAAAAATATTAACTGTTGGATAGTGCCGTACCATGTAATAGATTACCGTTACAAATTACTTTCGCTGGGAAGTAACGGATTACTTTACTCGTTATATTACAAATCACTTTCACGTTACTTTTTCCGTACACTTATCTAGAAAACAATAAAAACAATTTTGATATTTTTCAAAACTTTTCTGTAACACTACTTTTCATTTTTCATACGCCCGTATTATGGTAGTCCTTGTAAAAATAAAATATTGTAATTAAGAGATAGAGTGTAGGTGCACTCCGTTCACCAGCAAGCTGACATGGCACCGAAAGCTGCAACCACACCCGCCATCCCGCTAGCTTACGTCCTCCGGAATTGATGCCTGTAAATAGGGAGTTTTCGTAGATCGTTTCCGCTGTCCCGCAACGCACTTTGCAACCCGCTACGAGATCCGGGTTTCTACAGCCAAGGCCATCGGCGCGCAGGCGCGGTAGCGGCTTCTTCGTTGCGGAGGGCTTAGCGGAGGGGAGAACGCGGTCTACGAAAACTCCCTATTGCGCAGACAAAGCTAGCGGTGCGCATGCTCAGTAGTAGCGTTTACTTCCGCTACGAGATTTGGAGCTAAAGAAGCGATTAACGAAAGCTCCCTTTTGACTCGGGTGTTTCGCCAGTTATTCACAAGAAAAGAAAAACTTGGTTCTAAGGTTACAATGTATAGCCCATGAAGAATGCAGGTGTCCTAGCTTACCTTGATGTGCTTCCGTGGATCAGAGTTCGTTGTTCTTGCTGATGACAATGTGCGTGTTTTTTGTCAAGCAACGTATGCACTGAAACTCTAGGTTTCTGTTCTCCTTAACGCCCTGAATTTGAAACATCTCATTAAGAGATGGCCATGAAAACGACGGACACTCCATGACCGAATACTCGACCAGTCACAGAAAAAGTGGCTGTTACGGGTTATCGATCGTTCATCGGTTCTCACTTACATACCAATATTCGGGGAGACCAGGGAAGGGGAGGGCATAGAGAGCGAAAAAAGTGGTGGCCTCACAAAACAAAAGAGGATCGCACCACTTTTACGTGTTCTCTCACTCTCTCTGTCAGCACTCCTTAGATGTCCGAACCTCCCCCGCCCCCCCGCCCCCCCCCCCCCTGTAAAGTGAGGAGTGGAGTCGACCACCATGCCCAGACAAGTAGACCAAAAGAAGCATCGTCCGTACCCTCTAAGACGATACTCTTAGCTTCGCGCCGGGCGCTTTTCAGCCGCGCCTCAAGAGCGTGCCAGAATACGGTAGCGCACATCAAAGACAAAAAAAAAAAAAAATGAAGGAATTTAACCCCCTCACGCGAGGCTACATCGTCCGTTACGCGAGTAGTGAACCCGCGAATCAAGGGGTATGGACCCGCGTTTGATGTATGTGCAGGTGGCGAGAGACGTCGAAGAAGTTGGAAAGGGTGAAACGGTGTAAAACACAAACACGAATGAACCCGAAGAGCTTCCTCCTGCCCGGGAGAAGAAGAAAAGCACGATGGAAGGCGACGGAGAGCCTACTCGGCGTTTTCTTACTTGATATTTGTCTTTCGTATATTTGTACATGCCTTGCCCATTTTTCTAGTAATTCTAGTGGCCGGTCATACAAAAAATCGTGTATTCGTTTCGGCTCTTCTCCCTTTCCTGATCTCTTCTATTTTGTTGAACTTGGTCTCTTTATGCTGCGGAATGTTCTGCTCGTATTGCTCCAGTTACTAAAGTAATCCGTTACCAATATTTTGTAACGAAATTACATTACAAATTACTTCCGAAGAAAAGTAACGTGGCAATTACAAAATCACTTGAAAAAGTAACGGATTACAAGTAATCCGTTACTTGTAACAGATCACTTCACAAGTCTGGTCCTGTGGAAATGCCACTTCAGTTTCATTTGAAATCTCCAACCACTGACAAAAAAGACTTGCCTTTTAACTCGTCAAGTTAACTTCAAGACCGCGGGTCATGGTACCCGGATTTTATTTATTTTGTTTTTTTTAATCTATTTAAATTGGTAAACACAGTAGAATAAACTCCGAATTTCAGAGAATTAGGGAATTTATAAAAAATAATAAACACTGTTAAACCCAAAATTTTCACCGAAAAAAAAAAAAACTTTGAAAAGCAACTTACGAATTTTATGGTAAATGAACTCCGAAAACATATATAATGCATTAACTCTGAAAACAGGGAGTACTACCTGTAATGCATAACATGCAGCATTTGAGGAGGGATCGTTCCCATTTATTTAGAAGACATTTAAACAGTTGTTTTTGAGAGTGAAGAACCTAATTTATATCACCTGGCTAAGATCTTTCCTTCAACTGCGACGAAAGTGTAATAGCACATGATGAGGTCGACTGGTTGGGGCTTGCTCGTGTTGAGAAAGGACGGGGAGAGAGATGGGAAGGAAAACGGGGAGGGAGGGGAAACGTCAGCGGTGTCACGTGGCGTGAGGTGTCTAGGTCACTTGAGATCAATTTTCTCTCTAAATTTAGCGAGGGAACTGAATTGGTGTATGGGTCACTGGACGTTATTTATACCGCTAGATTTAGAGGGTAAACAATATTGATCTATAGGTCACGCGACGTCAATTTCTCCGCGAAAGATAGCGAAGAAACTATATTGGTGTTTTGGTCACGTGATATCAGGTCAAGTGACGTATATTTAGGGGACAAATTTAACGCAAAATGCACGGATGGTTTTACAGAAGGACGGACGGGCCGAATTCTGGGATTTGGTGGGGGTTCGTTAAAATCACTTCATATATTAAAATAAAAATCATACATTTATAATAATTTTGGGAGAAGTCCCCAAGGGAGAGGGACGGGGGGGGGGGGGGGATATCTACACCGTAATAATTTGACTTGCACCTTAAATAGAGCGTACCTCGAGCGCTTTAGGCGACTGGTGGCTGCTGTCCAGGGGGGACATGCCGAGTTTATCAGTGGCCGCCAGTCGCGTAGAGGGCACCAGCTGCGCTCCATTTTCAGGTGGAAGTTGATTTCTTCTTGTGTGAATAAATGTTTTTCAAGCCACGTGTCATGAATCCGGGTTCGCTAACTAGATCATGTCAAGGATACCTTGGCATGACCTCGTTTATGTGTGTGCCCGAGTCCTAAATATATTGAACTACTCACAATATACGCTCTTGATAATGTGCTCGTGTATGGCCGAGGTAACCTAGCAATGAACATAACAAGTTTCAGCTGCAAATAAAGAGTAACAATATTTCTAGGTAAAAAACAAATTAACAATGCATCTTCAAAAGCTACGAAGTCGTCGACCACGACTCCCGACAGAAAATCGACGGTAACCTTTTAATCAAATTATGTAGAGTTCTGAAGCCTTTTAGTATACTCAAAGGCTTCAGAACCCTACATAATTTGATTAAAAGGTTACCGTCGATTTTCTGTTCATTTCAATTACAAATTGACTTTGTTTCTGGTGGAAGGCACTTTTCATCTTAGTGTATTCGCGGGGATTCTCTGCCCGCTATTTTATCGTTAAAAACCTTCGAAACTATCTTTTAACTTTTGAATGAAGTAATGTTGTTTATTTGGTTCTGAACTTTCGTCATTTATTCGAAAAGCCCATTGCTGTTGTTTATGTAGAGGTTACTGGCACGCAACAGTGATGGCCATTCATAACGGAGACCCAGCTGTTGACATTGCAATAGCAGGGGCTCCGTTTTAGCGCAGCCTCAGCGCTCAGCATCCTGGCATCTCTTTATTCAGTGCAAAACGCGGTTGTTTCTCCTCGGTGCAAAAGTATGCAGGCGAGCTGGGTTTAGATAATGATGAGTTTACTCTACTGGTATACGCATTATAGAGTAGAAACCTCCGGTACCCTGCTCACCGGTGCGTTTTGACCCAGAAACGTGCTTACATACATGTGGTTTATCAAGCAGTACGCTTCGGTGACCTCATCGGCTGACATCGACGTCGGTGCCTCTTTGCATTTGTTTTATTTGCCGCATATGTATTTGTAAGAATTAATTTATTAATTAGACTTAGGACATGAGATTGACGAATTGAGACTGAATACTTTATAGCTTTTAGTGTTGAGTTCGATCAGCACATTCCAACGCAACTTGTCTTGGTGAGAGCGTTTTTATACTGACAACGGCAGAAAACGAGAAACACCTGGCTCTCGCTTGTCCGGCGAATTTTGTGGCGCACTGTGTGGTGGTGAGAAAAGTGAAGACCAACATGCTGCAGTGGCCGTTCTGCCTTAGAGTGGCATCTTTCAAAATCGAGGCAATTATGGTCAAAAACTATAATTAAAGGAATTGTCCGTTGAAATCCGGAAGTTTTGTCGCTGGTCACGTAGAGGGGGCTGAAGTATGGTCAGATGTGACATTTATCTCATTAAAAGCGCCTCAATATTTTTTAACTCAATTATGAACATCAATACGCAACTGCACGCCAAATTTCGCAAGTATGCATGGCTGGTTGTGTCGTGACGGTCACATTAGTCATGGTAACGTCAGAGTCGCGGGCGTTGACTTATTCCCGGCTTTGATGAACATGGTTGATGTTGCAGCGTACAAAGATCATCGTCGAAGAACTGAGCTCCCCTCAATAACGTATATCTTGTCTTTCTCGGAACGAGGTAATTTTACTGAGACAGCAGTCAAGAGCTGAGGTGGCTCTTTTTGCCTGTTGTTATGTCAGAGAGAGCTTCCGTTGTTGCCAACGATAATGTCGTGTGTTTTGCGGGTGAAATCTGAGCAGTTGAGCTCTGTTTAAAATTGAATTACTTGTGGGGGGGGGGGGGGGGGGGAAGAGAATTAGAAATTCGGATATTGTGCGAAGATATTCCTAAAATCAATGGAAATATAACTTAGTAGTTTTCTGAAACACAAACTTTTACCGGACAATCCCTTTAAAGGGACCATGAAACGATTTTGAAATCAAACTTCTTCCACCGCACGTCGTATAAGGTGTGAAAAGAAACCCGAGAACACAAAAATCGAGAGTCATAAAACATTCTGCGCTATAGAATTTAAAAAAATGGACTCTTTTACACCTTTTTTCCTTCAAAAGCTCTCTGCCTTTTCACTGCGATGCATCCGCGGTACCGCAGCACGTCAGCCAAATCCACGTCGCCAATTGGCTAAGAGCCTACCCCACCAGCATCCGGTGAACGTTTTTTTTATAAGTTTTGATAAGTAATATTTAGATCCACATTTCGTAGCATAATTAGAGATGTGGCGAAAATTGCCGAATTTGATGATGCTCAGAGCCAAGCGGCATCTATCGTGTGGTAAACGAAGCAAGAGAAAGACCCGACTGCGCCTGCCCAGTCAACCCACGAGCGTCGTCTGCTGAATGGCTTTGCTCTTGGTCGCGCTTTCTTCGCAAAGCAGACTTTCCTTCTCTGGCTGCTCGTGTAGTGTTTACATTGTTTGTGATCGATCGCTCGGTGGCTATACCGAAAGGCTGCAGTGTAACGAAGTGCCCGAATTACAGTTTGTGCAGTCCGGTGGTTAAAAAGGAACAGTTGCAGTTTCAGCGCTTGACACTCGATGAACCATGTCGAAGCACTTGGTGGCAGGCTCATTGGTTTGAGGGACCCCGGGTCTAAGGTCATTCGTGTAAGCTCGGAACATTTTGACACCGAGCGGGGTTACAGCCACATTCACAGTGTTCTCCGCGAATGCGGGCAGGTCCCAAAAGCCCTCCGCCTGAAACCCGATACGATTCCTACGCTTCGGCTACTGTCGCCCCGAACTGAGAGAGTCGCCAAGCGTCAAAGGACCACTGTGAGTCACGTCGCGCGCATCAGACAAATTTCCCCATGTGGAGAATAACGAGTGCGTTAAGTGTAGACAACTCCACTGTTTACGAACAGTACAATCTGCATGTGCTAAATTACTGTGGAGCCATTGCGGACCCGCAACCGCGGAAGGGAGCCGAAGGATGCGCCTTTGGTGCTGTTCTTTGACAAATTTCTGTGGGTATGCAATCAAAGCTACGACCCAAAGCTACGGCTCGCGCACGTACGTTGAGTGCCGATCATTTCTGAGCAACAACATGCTCTTTCCTTCCCCTAAAATCCCGCGGAATGTTGCTCTCGAGGTACTACTATACGAGCTCGAGACTCTTAAAGATGAGGTGCTAGCTCAAATAATTGTTTTGTGGAATGTTCAGACAACGGGCCTGTTGGTCTGCGTCGAGTGGACGAAGAGTCCTGCTGCAGACGAGGAATGAAATTTAATCCGTCAAGTACTACTGTTTTTCATTTGTTTTTACTTTCTATCAAATGTGGTGCCACGCAAAAGCACATCTATTAAGGCACCAAGGAATAAACAAGAATAAACAAGCTGCTTTTTGGACTTGATGAATATGTGCCATGTCACTTCCCTCTAGGGACACGTAGGAACTCACTGATTTTTTCTTTTACTGATGATCTAAATTTATATGTAATGGTGACGTAACCTACAAGATATGTCAACTTCCAGGTTGTAAAATGTGGTTAATTTTCTTTTACCAGGGCGATAATCCGGTATCGGCGAATGAAGCACTTATGGAGAGCGCACCTCTTCAAGAGTGCTGCTGCTGCCTTGCCAGAAAGCGGGAGCGGACACTACATATCACTGTGTACAAAAGAGGCCACTAACACACGACGTAGCTCTGCGAGTTGATATGCGAGGCAAAGCAGCTATAAAGGATACATCTGTGCAAGCTTCAGCGCTGGCTCAGCAAGCAGTTACACACATCCAAGGTTCTTTGCTCGGTCGAACGGCAGTCGGTAAGCATTCCAGGAAACATCAGCATTGGCTCTCTAGCGAGATAGTGGCATCCATAAAATACCTGTATCCAGTTAGTCTAGATGCTTTGTTTCTGGAATATATTTGTTGGTAGCCACTGTCATATACGAAGGCCCAATCCTCGGGGGATCCAACAATACTATGTATGGTTATTAAACCTTTATTTATGCCATTGCACGTTCTCTTTGTCTGGATACAGTAAACAGAGACGTAATAATTGTTTGTTTGCCTGTGGTCAGGCACGCAGGTCAACTTCCAGCAGGCCTATGCTGCGATGACCTGCGCAATGCAAACGGAGAGCTGGGTGCCTTCCTTCCCCGTGCTCCTTACACCCTCGGTGCTTTCGCCAGCTTCAGCTGTGATACTGCCCGTTGCTTCCCTCCTTGAAGAAGACCTTGATCCCGGCCAAGAAAATGATGAAGACTTGAGCCCGCCCAGCGAGCAGTTGTTGGGTTGCGGCTCGGCGCGCAGGCGCAGTGGTGCTAGTCGCGGCCTTGAAAACGTGTGGTCAAATAAGAACGGTTCCTCGAGTTCCCAGAGTTATATACACTGAGAGAGATTGGCGATTCTTTAATCCTGCCGTGCGCCCACCGCCGGCAATGCTCCGCCCACCGGTGGTAAGGTAACGTAGACACCCGGATTTCGGCGGAGAGGCCTGGCGGCCGCGGCGGTTCGCCATTTTAACATTAACCTTCGCTCGGCGCTCGTGTGACTGCTCTTCAGTTTGGAGGCTCACGCGTGACGTCAGCGCTGACGTCGCCTCGCGAGGGGGATGCTTGGCCACGGCCATTCGCCAAACTCTCCCCATGAGATGGCGCAGCACGACGGAGCTCTGCGAGCTCCAGTCATGCTGCGCCATCTCACGGCATTTGTCAAAAATTAAAGCGGATATTCGACATACTTTATATGGGACAAGGTGGTGCCGCTCAGACACCTTTCTGTTCTTCCGCCGTGGCCATTAATCCTACAAAGCAGATGGCCGCAGAATGTATGCGAGTTTATCGGGAACGTAAGAAGCAGCAGCAGGAGCCTTCACCAGGATCCTCGCTGACGAACGCCGATAAGTGTAAGGTCTATTACACACACATTTTGAACTTACCGGTCCTTGTCAGCATGATCAGGTTTGCATAAATATGTTTTGGTCCTCCTCTTGTCCATATATATCTCGCATCTTCTCTGCTCTTGTATTCTACATAGCTGTGTTTCATATACGAGGATTTTACACCAAGTATTTCCTTCCCGTACCTCTGATTCTTCGTCAGTCTTCGCGCTCTTTTTAGTTTCTTAATTTTGTACTACTACCTTTTATCTGATTTAAATGCTCTTTTTGTATTAATACGATGCCGTTGTTGGCCCCCAAACTAATCAAAATATATTATGATTGCTATTACATCCGCTGGAAAGTGTATTGAGACCCAGTGCAACCAGATGAACAGATAACTAACAATGTCTGCAATATTATTGAAGGGAAAACGTTTTCTTTGCGATATTTTAGGGTAGAGGAAGAATAAAAAACAGACGCCCACAGTTTCTGCATTCCGGAATAACCATTTATTAGAAACACAGACTCTCAGCTCCGGCTATAAATCCATAAATTTGGAAAGCAAGAAAAGAGAGGGGAAATTCGGGTAGGGGCAGTAGAATTGACTGGACGTTTCGTTCGGTCAATATTTGCGCAACATGCTTGTTTTCGTTTCTTTTTTTTTATGACCATTACTTTTAATGTGCCTCAATTATATTGCCCAGTGAAGAAAACCAGAATTTGAAAGCATAGTTCAAGTTTTGGCGTTCATTCTAAGAAGGTGATACAAGAATGTGCAGAATTCTAAGTAGAAAGAGTCAAAACAAAATTGAAAAATAAAATTTTCTCCAACAATATGCAGTGGGAAACACATTTCTCTATATTAATATTTAGACTTGAATCGCTGTGATCAGGAAACAAATATTCACGTTTACGCAACGCCGCCAAAATTTGGGTGTTCTAATTAGACGGGCCAGATTTTAGTTAACCTCATTAAAATAGCTCAATTTTTTCAGCCTCATCTATTTCTTTTTACGAAAACCAGGCTTCAATAATATAGTTATTTCTTGACTAACAATAGTCCGACAAGTCGCACTTATCTGAAAATGTAACAGAAGCTTCAGAACTGGGATAACAGAAAAAAACATTCGCTAGCTTAAAAAGTAACTCCGGTACACTTTCTCGATTTTAAGGTTACGACTGATTTTAGTGCAGGAAGTGCCCCTGAACAAAGAGGGGTATCTTTTTTTCTTTTTTTTTTTCTCGATGCCTTGTGCAGTTTTGTAGAAATTTAATCTCGAAGTTTTGTTTCGGGGGTCTACGAAGAAACCGAAACTATTGGCTCGAGCATGGAGGCAACGCTGGTGATCTGCTGCATGGCCATCGTGTGTCGCAAATCTCGTTTCGCTGTAGCTGAAAACGTACGGCTAGCCTCGTCGCAAGACGAGTTCCCATCAGTCAGGTAACAAGCTATGACTGTTTTATTGCTTTTCTTCGTAGATATCAAACATCCGTAGCAAATATTAGTACACATCCATTAAGTTGCCGGCAGAAAAACGAGTTTGCCACGATGGACGCAGGCTCAGAACGAGCCCAAACTTATCTTCTGAGAAGAACTACAATCTTGGTGGTGTGCAATCCACGTTGCAGAAGCGTTGTGGAGGCTAATCATAAGGAAGCGACTAAAGTATACTATTAGCCCCGTGCGCGACCGAAAGCGTCGCTGTGGTCGGCCTTCCACGATTGGCCGAACGCTGACTATGACGTCGGAAAGGGGATTTATCATCGACGGAAATAAGAGGAATGAAAGAACTTTAATTTTGATAGTGTTGGCATTGTTCCTTTGAGAGCGCAATGATTTCAAGCTTCCACCAAGCTATTTACAAACACCATCGAACTTGTTGTTTGCAAGCTAATGACGTCACAAGGGGGAACCATAGGAGGGCCCCACCGAAACATCTCGCCGCTAATTAGCGCGGCCAGATGTTTCGGGGGCGCCCTCGTTTGGTTACCTTTCGTGACGTCAATACCTTGTGAACAGGTTTGATGCTGTTTGTAATGGGCATGGTGGAAGCCTGAAATCAAAGCGTTCTCAAAGCAGCACTACCAACACCGTCAAAATTGAGGTTCTTACATTCCTCTTATTTCCGTCGATAAGACATCCTTTGTTGACGTCATAGTCAGCATTCGGCCAGTGGAGATGGGCCGACCACAGCGACGCTTTCGATCGCTCACGTCGCCAATAGCTGCCAGCGAATGGCACCTTCTGCACCACCACGCGCTTGAGCGAGCAGGGAGTAGATGACCTTCGTGCGCGATCGCTGTGAAGCACTTACAAAAGACGGCCGCTAAAACATAGCATATGAAACAGAGATCGTCCGCTTGTACGGCTGATTACGTTGCAGAAAAACACGGAGAAAAAACTGTAAGTACGAACGAGTTAACCTGCTTAGCTAGGCTTGGCCTCGTTGGGTACGAATGAGACTAGTATGACATCGGGACAAAATGTTGCTTGACAAACAGCCAACCCGCTGAATGCCCGCTGACAAGCTGGTGGTATACAATTTGTAAATATCGGTTTTAGAGTGGATCCCGGTTTCTCATCAGTGTAATATTTTGGCAGAGCTCGTATTGAGTTTCTGTAAATCGATATCGGTCATTTATTTGGGTTCGACTTTTGACCGGAGTTACCCTTTAAACATTCCGTCAAATGCAATAAAGGCGATATAGCACTTCATTATGTTTTACAGCGAAGCTGTTTATGGCTAGGGTTCCGTGGATTTTTCGTGTGCGTCTTTAGAATTGAGGTCCCAAGTTTGGTGCAAAATCGTTTCTTTTATGCAAAAGCTTATACGTCTCATCACTTGGATATGCCTTTTCAGTAGATTATAGTTATCAATAGGCACAATTTTTAACATCAGTAGACTTTCGGGTAGATAATAAAGGTTTCTCAAATATTTGCTGCTGCGCGACCCGCGTTAGAGTTCCTGTATAGGCTCCCTACGGGAGCCAGAGTTGCGCGTTTGATTCCACATGCCGCGTGCCGCCCTCGCCGCTATTCGCCGAGATCCGATCACGTGAGGAGCCGTATCAAGTGTCGTGCAGCAAAGTAGACGTTGCACGCGCCCCGGCGTACGTTCCCAGGCTTTTGAGCCCGCCGCGCGCCTCGAACGCGCGGCGCTGCTATTCGCCGAATTCAGTCACGTGAGGAGCTGGATCCACATGCCATGCGTGAACGCGCAACTCTGGCTCCCGTAGGGAGCCTATACAGGAACTCTAACCCACGTCGGCTCGCACCGCCCTCTCTTTTTCATCGTTCCAAGCGCGCTTGCGTGCCTGGTTTCCTTTCCTTCCGCTCTCCCGGGGTGGCGGTCCTGTCGCGCGCGTCTACATTCCGCCAGATGGCGGTCTTGTCGCGCGTGTCAAGTTTTCTCCGGCTCCTCGGGGTGGCGATAGTTTGTACCTTTGTTCAAAATTCTGTGTCACATCTGCGTCGTGTGCTAAACGGCTTCGCTGGTCACCCACCTTCACAGAGTTGAATGGCTCATGTTTTTTTTTTTGGTTTTTTTTTTACTAGAAATAGACGTCACGTTACCTGAGGTCACGTAACCTGAGGTCGAGTGACCAGGCCATGTAATCCTAGGTAACGTGACGTCAATCTCACTGGTAAATTTATCGGGAAAATTGACGTCACCGGCCGTGATGGTAGAGCGTGACACAACGACTTGAAACTGTGGCGTCAATTAGTGCTACATTTAGCGAGTATGGATTCCTAATATTCATTGTATTAGTGGGCTTTTGGGTCATGTCGTATTGGTTGTGTGTTTTGTGGTACTGATGTCACTCATAACAAACATGCGCTGTGTAATATTTTCGTGCAGTGTAAGAGGTTTCTTTACTATTGTTGATCTGTTGCCGAGTGGTGTATTGTATATTGTTCAACAACCCACACCTATTATAGTCCTGCATAGGACTGATGGCATGTGGATTGAATAAAAAACTGATATCGCCAGGTGCCAGGACATCACGTGACATTACGACATCGTGCGGTCAGACAAGCACTAGCAAGAAATGCCCGAAGTGGCTACCCATTTAAAGCTATCGCTTTAAAATTAATAAAAAAACGCCGCTGCAACGAGTAGTCGCGTTGGACTTCGACAAGTCAGGTGGCGCACCCGGTGACGTCATTCGGGTTTCGATTGTGAGGTCGAACTCCTCGCACCCCTCGACAGTCTCGCCATCCGCTATTTCGATCTTGAGATGCAACTTTCCGTCCTAAAAGAAAAGGGAAAACAAGTATGTTTCTGCTGCAGTAAGGACAAGAAATACCCTCCACGATGTCGTCTTTTAGTTAGCGAGCTCACCCCAAGGATGACGCTCGCCTCTTCAGGAATGGGAATGCCTACGCTGCTCTTGTAGTTCAGGGGTGTGATCGGACACTGGTTGTTCCACGGCGCCCCAATCTGCTGTTCTATCGAAGTGTCACCGCCACACATCCGATACATACTGCACAGACAAAGGAGTCATTCCGATAGTGCTAAAATAACCTGCTTAACCTGAAAGTCTGGCAAATGACGAAGCTAAAAGGATGTTTAAAAATACGTCCGTTGTCACTACGCTCATCGCCTTTGCAATACGGTACGCCGGAACCGGGGGGAGCAGACTAAAGTCTCTTGATACTTCTTTTACAAGTAACGGCTCTGCCGTTCGCCTCCATTCGCTTCCTAAAACCTGCACCGTCACCCCGTCGGCGCTTCAAAGAATGTCACTGCTTATAGGTAGCTCTTATATAGGGACTTTAGGACAGAGCTCCCCCTAGTATTCTTATCTGGGGGGCTCAGCCCCCCATTAGAATACTTGGAAAACAGACGCCAGGCTCTCGTCAAACCAGGCACCAGGCGCTCGTCTCACGACGTAGCGACAGGAATAAAGGAACCCGCGAGGATAGTAAACAAAACGCAGATTGTAATGTCAGCAAATGCATTAGTTTACATTAACAATAAAAAAGAAAGACAAAAATGAACTCAACTTTAGACCCCCCCCCCCCCTTCTCATTATACATTTCAGGCGTCACTGAAAGAAATCACGTACAGTGAATTCCATGTGATCCTACGCTTTTTTCTGTGTGTTGTGCTGGCTTAGTCGGTGGTATGCCAAACAGGTGAAGACGAGGAGAGCCGTGACGATGGACTTTTCGCGCTGCTTGATCGTTTCCATCAGACCGTAGCTTCGGCTGCGGTTGGACTTCAAGTGAAACGGAGTTTGCAAGAGTGCTCACTGACGAATCGAAGAAAGAACACCTTAGCACTTCTTATGAGTTGTGAATGTGAAAGCAAAAATGTCGTTCTTCCGCTCCCTTAGTTCGTCTGCGGTGTACTGGCGTGGACGGCCACGTTTCGCTACTGCCGGGGTTGCGGCCGCCGCCCATACAAAAATGGTCTATGGTCGTCTATGGAAATTTATATGGCAGGCTATCACCCGCTATGGCCTTCTATGGTCGGCTATAGAAATCCAGAAATACAGCTACAGCCAGCTATAGAAAAATCTATGGCCCTGTGTCTAAAAACTGGGAACCAATAAATTTTCTTTACCCGCCTTTAGAATATTCTCTGGCCGCAAGTCTAAAGACTGGAAACTAATCAATTGTCTTTATACGCCTATAGAAAATTCTATAGCCCGAAGTCTAAAGACCGCGAACCAATAAATCGTCTTTACCCACGTCTATAGAAACCTTTATGGCCCTAAGTCTAAAGACTAGGAACCATTCAATTTTCTTTACACGCCTATAGAAAATCACTACCGGCACTTATTATTTATAGCAAAAACGCTCCAGGTTAGAAAATTAAAGCAATACTAAATGTCTGTAATAGCGGTGACAAAGCATGACCCAAGATACGTTCTTTGCTGCTGCAACGAGTCGTGAAAACCAGTAATATTGTTTGTTTGAAAAATCAATTGAAATGCGTGTGCAACAATTAAAATTATTTATCACCCCCCCCCCCCCCCCCATGGTGAAAATAGATTACACTGGCACCGAACACTGCAATCAAGCAATAGCTTGATTGCAATCTTCAGCACTAATGTACTGCATTTCATCACTGCATTGTTAACATGATTCATCAAACTTATTAAAAATATAATCATTAAATTTTAGTTAATTAGCATAATTATCTACATTTGCTTTTTTCAGGGTGCTGAATTAAGAGATGGGGGCTACTCCAAGAGACAAATCAATAATGTATTAAGTACGAGTAATATTTTCTCCTCCTCTCCGTGTTTATGCGACAAATGACGGCAGTCATCGGCCAAGGTGGATTCAAAAATAATAATAATAATAATAATAATAATAATAATAATAATAATAATAATAATAATAATAATCTTATTTGGACTCCTTGAGTCGCGGGTGGAGGGGCAAAAGGTAAACAAACTTTAGCTGACGAGGCCCCATTACCCTGTACACAGCTCAGCAGCATACAGCAGTAAGCAGCAGTACAGCAGTAATAAGACTGCCATATATATAGAGATAGTGCGAACATAGCGTACGTAGAGAGGGAGGGGGGGGGGGGGGTTCCGGTGTTGCTGCGTTCTTGCTGTTGTGTGGGGGAGTGTTCTACTTGTGCTCTGTGTATTTTGTGTATTGAGTGATGTATATGTATATGTATCTAGCATGTAGCGTTCTAAAGTCGGGGGAACTTGAAAAAACATTTTTGTTTAGAGTGTGCTGGCTAAAGAGAGACATACGAAAACCCATACAGCCTTCTTTAGCAGACCTTATGAATGGCTGAAGACACCAAAGGAAAAGCCATAGAAAATTCTTTAGCTAATTGTGCCAAATAGCTAAAGCCGACCATACAAAGAATTTTCTATAGCCGGCCATAGGACATTTGGACATTTTTGTATGGGCAGCAATATAGATGCCTCAGGCGTCGCCTTGTTCCTCGGCGCCGAGACGAGCAGAAGCGGCCGCAGCCGCCCCCTCCCCCCCCCCCCCCCCCCCCTTTCCCGCCGGCAACGCCTGACACGAGAGCGGCGGCGGAGATTAGCGGAGATCGCTCCACCCTCTACCATTTAATAGAGATTTTTAGTAGAGCGTACGCTAAGGATTGCGGGCCTTGCGGGCGCGTGCTCAATCCATGCTCGAAGTGACGGCACGAGCTTCCGCAAGGCCCGCAATCCTTAGCGTACGCTCTACTAAAACTCTCTAATAATGACGCGCCGCAGACATTTTAACTGCGGTTATCTTTAGTTTATTTTTTCTTTCGCGGTCACAAGCAACGCCGGCTGCGCTCCATGGCCGTCGCAGCCATGTTAACTACCTTTGGATGGCCGTTTTTCGCATCACAGGCAACGCCGGCTCCGCTTCATGAGACAGTTAATGCTTTCGCATCAAAAATAAAGCGAGAAAGCAAAACAACACCTACGAAACTCAGACCAAACTAATAACTTACCAGGATCCCACGCTAAGGATGCAGGGGACTTCGCTGCCGTCACTCTTCTTGGTCATGGTGAAAATGAGCACCGGGGAGTTTATGGGGTTGCCCGTCAGTTCACCCGTGTAATTGAAGAGCAGCGTTTCGCCCACCTTGGCATTGCTGATGTCACGTCGCTGACCGACAGCACTTGCGTGTCTGCAACGACATTCGAGTTATGCTCAGGATGTGTGCACAGTCATTCTTATATATGCCGAGTGTCTAAGAAAAAAAATAAAAACCGCGTTTTTGTTGTTGTTGTCGTTTTAGAACAAAGCATGTGCTGTACCATAGAATTTTACTAAGAAAAGCTATCATGAATGACCCTCATGGATTGTGACGCCTAGAGTGCCTCAATGTCCTTCTGTTTAAGGTGATGCCATCGTTTGTAGTACCCGATGCCGACAGCACGCGCTCACAGGGAAAATAGAAAGAAATCGCAGGAAACAAAATGTCGCCGTAGCACAGTCAGCGCCACGAGCGCGTGCAGGGACACGCTCTTTCACGCGCTTGAGAACAAAAAATAAAAATAAGCGTTCGAAACAAAATGGCCAGATGTCATCACCCCAAGCAAAGCGCACATGAAGGCACCCTAGTGACGCCAAGTTTCGACTCATAATAAAGAATATAAGCCATAAGGCTCGGGACGCCATACATTCGAACGCTCGCTCTGGCTAAATGCAGTCGTATGTTCACGCGCTCGCTTGCTATCATGCACCCGCAATCGAGGGACGATTCCGCCGACGCGCCTGATAAGGACGTTCTTCAAAAAGGTGTGTGTGGGTCGTGCTCAAACCGTTTCTACGGAAAGCAGCAGTATTTGAGATGCTCGGCCGGCTGTAATCGCCGCTTTCATTGTAAATGCATCGATGTGCGAAGCGTAGACTACAACATGTTAATGGAGGCTGGGGTCAGCGCTTACAAGTGCACATCCTGCATTCGTCGCTCGCCCCAAACAACCGACATCGAAGGAATGAATGTCGTGACCAACGATCAATCAATCAATCAATCAATCAATCAATCAATCAATCTTATTTTCTCAAGTCAAATACAGATTCGACTTGAACGGTCCGCTGGCACAAAAGGCAAACAAGTTGCCTGACGAAGTGCCAGCGGCCGGTAAGGACGGCAAAATCCAGCGGCAAATACAAAAAAAAAAAATAAAAGAATCCGCGCATGCAGAAACCTATACAGCAGCACAATATCGTAATAACACTCGGACATCATACAAGGTAAAACAAAAAAATTACATATGCGTACAAACAACACCAGGAAGCACAATAAATCACACCGCCCGCCATTAGCCATTGTCAGTGAGTGAGAGAGAAGAAACACGATCTGGAAATAAGGCAGCAAAAAATGGCCTATAAAGTACACCATGTAAAATGAGTATAAGCATGAAGTACATAATATAAAGTACATAGTGTAAAAATGAGTATAATGCTTGTGTATGGAAAGCATTACAACGATTAAAAAATACCATGTATTCTACGGTCGTCAGTCAGAAAGACAATCTAAAACAGTGACAAATAAAAATGATAAGGAAAAAACTCCTTTCCCATAATTCACCTTTAAAACAATAAGAACAACATATGCTGGCAAAAGTAAAAGCCAATAATACATTTACATAATACGTATCTCATGTTTGACCAAGAAGGAGCGAAGCTGTCTTTTAAAAGCCCTTATAGTGCCGGCAAGCGGTACGTTGTCGCCTAGAGCGTTTAAGAGCTGGGGTACTTGGAAGTTGATCTTTTGGTTTACGTAATTCGTTCTAGTTCGTAGTAGTTTATAAGCTGACTTTGCCCTTAGGTTATAGTCCGTTAGATTTGAGGGAGTTAAATCAAAGCTATTTATTCCTTCTGCATGAACTAGCTGTCCAAGTTTATAGTGGTATAACCTGTTGAGCGGTAAGATGTTAAGTTTTTCAAGTAATTCATTGGCATTACTATCGTATTTTGCGTTTGCCACAATTCGTATTATGCGCTGTTGTAAGCTAATGAGCCCATTATAGTTTGTTTTGCAAGTTGTACCCCATACTAGAAAGCAATAATACAGTTTTTGATAAAACAAAGTATAATATAGTTGTACTTTTAGCCAGGTAGGCAAGATATCCCTTGTTTTATAAATTGCTCCTATAGCTCTAGATAACTCTTTTTTGATATTCATGGTTTGTGTAGTCCAAGATAATTAGTCATTAAACCATACACCTAAAAACTTGCAGTCAGATATTTGTTCTATAGTGTAGTCATTTATTTTCAAGCATGGTGGTCTGGCAATGTTTTTATTTTTTGCCCTGAATAGCATATATTTGGTCTTCTTAGTGTTTAGTTGCATTTTATTGGCCTCCAGCCAACTATTTAAAGTTCGTAAATAATTATTTGCATCGCGCTCAATGACGTCAATAGTAGTGCCAGAAAAAAAGAGACTAGTGTCATCGGCGTTCATAATTAAACTTGGAGAGTTTGCGATGTTGACTATGTCGTTAAGGTAGATAATAAAAAGTAACGGTCCTAAAATGGAACCCTGCGGAACCCCATACTTAAGTGTCATGTGGTCGGAACAAATACCATTGATTTGCACATATTGTCCGCGATTTCGCAGAAAGCTACCTATTAAATCTAGGGCCTTTCCCCTAATGCCATAGTGAAGCAATTAGTGTAATAAGACGTCATGATTGATGCTATCGAACGCTTTCCGGAAATCCAAGTATACGCCAAGTGTTAGCAACTTGATTTCAAAATTATTTAGAATCTTTTCTTTGATGTGTAACAGTGCATGCTCGGTTGATTTGCCTTTTTGAAACCCGTATGGGCTGGCGAGAGTACCGAAAAAGATGTTAGAAAATTTCGTATTCTGTTATTTATCAGATTTTCAAAAACCTTGGATAGTATTGGGAGTATAGAAATCGGACGATAGTTACTAATGTTATCTTTGTCGCCACTTTTATGTATCACAGTAACTCTCGCAGTTTTTAACGGACTTGGGGAAAGTACCACTTTCAAATATGAGGTTTGCTATGTGTTCTAGTGGCTTACTTATCAAGGTAGACACGTGTTTAATTGATGCAACTTTTATATTATCATCTCCACAGGAGCTCTTATTTTTCAATGTCCTTATCACCGCTTCAACTTCAGTGGAAGTAACAGGATATAGCATAATTGTATGCTCTAGGTGTGTTTGCGCGAGGGTCTCAGATCCGATAGTATTTCGACAATTGTGGGCACCAACGTTTATAAAATATTAATTTATTGCATTAGCCATGTCACGTCCTCTGTAGACTTCGGACCCCATTCGCAGTTTATTTATGGTGGCAGACTTAGAATTTGGCATTATAATAGATTTTAGGGCACTCCAGGTACGTTTTGGATCATTTCGAAGATTGTCGAATTTACTAATATGGTACTGCGCTTTCGCCTTCTTAATGTCACGGTTAAGTATGCTGTTATCACGAGTCTTCTGAAATTTTTGAAAGATCCTATTTTTTTCATTTATACGTTTTACCAAGTCACTCACAACCATGGTTTTCTGCATTTTTTGCGTCCTACTCTAAATTTTTGTAAAGGAAATGCACTTTTGCATTCCTTTACAAGCACTTTTGCAGTTCTGCAAGGAAAATAGCATAAGATTCTTCGACATTTTGACAAGACATCACGTCTTCCCAGTTTGCTTCAGATATTAGATTATGAAAAGTTTCTAAACTATGGTGATCAATTTTTTGAAAAAAATTATTACTTGATTGCGGTAAACTGCGGGAGGGCTTAAAGGGTAACTGCAAAGAAAAAAAAAGTGTTTTTTTAAACAGCCTAATTGGGACAAGCATGTCACAAAACAAATGTTCCGCGAAAAAAAATATTTTTTTTTAGCAATATTTACACCACAGGACGTAATTTAGTCAGAGTCTGAACCTCTCCACATTTGAAACTCCCGCTCTTTCGACCCCCGCGGAGGAGAAGTACGCCCCGCCCCTCACCCTCCTGACGCAGCGTCTCGACTTCCGGTGAGATCTGGCAACAACGCACATTAAACCAGAAGCTGCGCTGGCTGCGCGGTCTGCAACGTTACTAAAACACTCAGTTGGGAAACTCGCCGTTGAAACCGGGGCCGCTGGCGTCCACCGAGACCGAGTTAAATGCGACAACAGCGCCACTCTTTATCATTTGTCTGTACTGTGGTTACCTTGAGCTTTTAGAAAGCCTGTTTTTGCGTGAAAACAAACGGAAAAGACTCTTTTTGTATGAAATTTATTGGAGTTTAGTACAACATGAAGGGCGCGTGATGTTTTTAAAATCTTTAGTTTGCAAGGTTTTGCTGCACAATTAATATTGTTTTTATACAACCATGCCTAAGCGGTGCTTTCAGGTAGCGCGTCCCGACCTAGGTGCATTTTAACTTCGGTAGTAAGGCGCGGCGCGTCCGCTGGGGAGATGGGGGTGGCGCCCCTGTAACCTCTTCCACTGTATCTGTTTCGGCGCCGAAATGGCCGATTAAAGCCAAAATAGAAGTAACGTGCGGTTCCTCGAACGGCCGCTGCGGGAGAAATGGTGGCGTTGTGTTCGTCATTAGCCCGGGGGCTCGAGGTCAAATCAGGGACACTTTTTCAGAGCAGTCTCTATGGCAGTTTCCCAACTGAGTGGTTTAGTAACGTTGGCGGTCTGCGAGCTCGTAGCGAAGACGTGACCGGAGAAGCTTCCCCTGTGATGTTCGCGGAAGACGGAAAGTATCATTCGTAATCGTCGTGTGGGCTTTGAAAGCGAAGGGAGTCACAGGGTCCACGAGTGCGCAACCACAAGCCAAGGTCACGGCAGCGCTGCGTTGACTTCGGCGATCTCGTTCTGTTTGGTGCAACACGGCGATGCGACAAAGAACTGAAACGTTCGTGGTGTGCGTGGTGCGGTGCTTCGAAGAAGACACCCACGCTAACAGGGAGCGCAAATTGGTTATTGTGGTGTTGATGTTTAAAGGGTTCAGTCTTGTCGTCGTCAGCTGATCCAGTCAAACTGGTCCGGGAGGACGCAGCGAGCCTTTTTAAAAGTAAATCTTCCTTCGTTCTGTTTGAAAATGTGGAAGATTCCCGACGCGTACCGTGAGTAAAAAGCTGCGGGCGTTTTCAACAAAATTACGTCGTTTTAATTGAACAATGAACTCCGAATTGTCCTAAATCTGCCGTTTTTATGCTTCGTGTTGTTGGACCGCGTTTGCACAGCGACGTGTTGCGCTCATCGTGCGGTATGAATAAATTTGGTCAAGATTTCGTACCTGCCCACAGATGCATGAACTGAGACCATTTTTTACGTAGTGAACACAGTGATTTTTTTTTTATTTTGTGTGTCTAGTCGCGGACGTTCGATGCACCCGGTGCGAATCTCAACGGCCTCTGGAGCGATATGACGAGAACGTAACTGGACACGTTTGTCGCTACGCGAACGCTTCACTGCCTCCAGCCAAATAGCATTCCTTTCGGGGCGACATGGCTGCTGGAAGGCTCGCTGTCGGGATCACTCATCTGACATCTCTGAAAAGTCGGCATTTGCACGCGCAAGCAAGCAAGCAAAAAAAAAAAAAAGCACGCTAAGCAAGCCAAGAGGAAAACGAAAGAACCGCGCTATGAAAGCCAAAACCCCGCGTCGCTTCCTATCACTAACACCTGCGACAGCTGCTAAACACACACTACTTCACTTCAAGAAGTCTCACTGAAGCACCTGGGTCAGCACGAAACACTGATCACTTCGGCGAAACGACTAGTCGAGGTAGGCAAGACAGGCGGGAGCAGAGACTTCGGCGGCCATGAAAGAATAGCGAAGCTTTTGATTGTTATGGTATGAATCCAAACGGAAGTGCCCGTTTTGTAAACCTTTTGTAAAGAATAGTAACTTTCCTCACATGGGTTATTCTTTAAACGTAAAAATATGCCGCTCAAAAGGAAATTGCAACATATAACAAAGGTTTAACAACCAAAATATAAGCTGTCAATCAAACTTTTAGCCAATGAGAAGTATAGCAGCCGATTGGAATTGTGACGTCACGAAATCCCAACTTTGTGGCGCGCGATTTAAAACAGACGAAATAGCCGCAAACTAAAATCGGTCTCACGCAATAAATATTGCTGTTAAATTCTTTTTTTCGCGGAAAAATTTTTTTTGACATGCTTGTCCCAATTAGGCTGTTAAAAAAAAACTTTTTTTTCTTTGCAGTTACCCTTTAAGGTGCGAAAGGAAGCAAAACAAAGGGAAATGGTCACTCATATCCGCCATGAACACCCCAGGAACAGCGTCCAGTGGGTTTATATTTGTAATGCAGACATCAATAAGGGTGCTACTCCGTGACGTCACTCTTGTTGGAATACTTATCAAGTTCGCACAGCCGTAGGACTGTATAAGGTCATAATATTGCTGCTGATTAGTTGTATCACAAAGTAGATCGATGTTGATGTCTCCCATTATTACAATATTTTCGTTTTTATACAAGAGGGTCGTTAGTATAGTTTCAAGATAGGAGCAAAACTTTCCGAAATTTCCGGATGGGGGGCGGTATAACACTACAAAGAAAGTGTCATGATGCTGGGCAACAAGGCATTCAACATCAGTAGTTATTACCGAGCAACTCTCGATTACAGTCATTGAAAGTGCATATTTGTGATAGATAGCTACGCCACCTCCAGATTTGCTAGTTCTCTCAATATGCAAGCACATATATTCTGGAAATTGTATTGGTGATGCCTTGGCTGAATACCATGTTTCTGTGAACAATAACACATCAAATGTTGTGTTTAAAGGTGTAAGAAATATTTCAATGTCATCTCTTTTATTTTGCAGACTTCTTGCATTCATATGAAAAACCGAAAAGCCAGGTTTGGCAACCACATCAAGTTTGTTAAAGGTATCAGCGTTATAATAGTTGCAGGAAACCTCCGGTTCAATAATGGTGAATTGTGTTTCTGCCATGATAGTTTACACGACTTTTTCAATGTCTGACATGTTTTCTATGTTTACGACCCTAGCGTTTTCGGTTTTCCTGGCGTACACTTTCCCATTCTTCGTCCGCACAAACTTCCAGCTTTTGCCTTTCTTTGCCTTGATTGTTTCACTTAGGAGCAGCTTGTTCGACAAGGTGAGATGCTCATTAACAAATATAGGAGACGTTTGTCCGGGGATGCCGATCATTCTAGTGGTTAGTCGCTTCTTCTTGGCCGCGTACAAGACCGCGTCTCTCTTTTGGCGTGTTGTAAACTGCACAACAATGTGCTGTTGACTGGGCTGTCTAGTCGGTACCCTATGACAAACGTCTACGTCTTGCATCTCCAGAGGAACCGACAGTGTTTCGGTTATCTGTTTTATGACATCCTGTATGTATTTCGTTGGTGTTGACAGGGACACCCTTTATTTCTAATTTCTTTAGCCTGCTGTATTGCTCCAATTCAGCAATTCGGTTCACTGAATCTTCTAGACTTCTGCGCAGTTCTTTATTCTCACTCCTCAACTGCTCATTCGCAGCATTCAGCAGGCCTAGTTGTGCCTTGAAACTTTTTAGCTCTTTCAGGGCAGTCTTGAACTCGTCGACTGACTTCGAACAGAAATCCGTGCTCTCTTTTAGCTCAGCAATTTCAGACTTTAGTTCCTTCTTTAGTTCTTCAATAGCGGACAGTACCGGAAGCATGTCCATTTTTAGGTTTCGCCTATAATGCCCTCTCCAACAATGAATTACAACAAATATGCATAAACAAGCAATGAAAACAACAGTGTTCAGTGTACAGTGTGGTGTACACACTGTACAGTGTTTCCACACTGTACAGTGTGGAAAAGAAAACAACAATAGTAAAACAGTTTGCTGTAGTTGTGCAGTCCAGCGGTTACACAAATAAGGCCATAGAACATTCATGCCACTTCTACATACCTGACAAAAAAGTGCAGTGTTAGCCCTGCTGCACGGGCCGCTGGACTGCGCCGTTCCGTGGTGGTGGTGGTGGTGGTGGTTGACCGTTGGGGTGTAACGTCACCTAAGTTAGCCTAGCTCTGATGTGCTGGCCTGGGCAGGTGACGAGCTCCAACAAAAACAAAAGAAAAAAAAAGGGTATTGTAACAAAACAAGACCAAGAGCCTAGGCCTACTTTGGCTACAGGCGCCCAATCAGTTCTGTATGCCGTAGGAAAGTCAACAAAGCCTTGAAAATCCTCTGGCACTTTCGTCGGGGCCCTTCAGGGAAGAGCAAGTCGTCTGTTGTCACCTGGGTGCCTTCTTTAACCCGTTCACGCAGCACTTGCCGTTGGGTCTCGTATGCCGGGCAGACGCAGAGGATGTGGTGGATCGTCTCTTCTGCCCTGCATTGGGGACAGCTTGAACTCTGCCGTTTTCCCATTTTTGCAAGGAATTCGTTTGTGTAGGCAGTATCTGTCCGTAGTCGTCGCACCAGTGTCTCCGCTGCCCGGGAGAGGCCGGTCAGGGTGCCTTTGGGTAGAGATTTCTCCGGCTTCTCCTGTAGGAGATGCCAGCGGACGTCGAGAGCTGCCTGTTGTGGGTGTGCAGGTGTGGGGACCGTGGGGGGCAACTGATGTGCTTCCGCGGCGAGGCCATCCGCGCGTTCATTTCCCTGGATGCCGACGTGCCCTGGGATCCATTGGAAACAAACTGAAAAGCCACGCGCTTCCAAGATAGCTAGGGCCTTCCTTACAGCGGTCGTTGCAGGGTCTACGGTCTCGGCATTGGCTACCTTTTGGATGGCGCACCGGGAGTCTGTGAGTAAGACCATCGGTTGGGGCGGCAACCTGGCGGCCGCTAGGAGAGCTTTTTCCATGGCCACCAGCTCGGCTGTCGTTGAAGACGTGGGTGTGTGGAGTCTGCCACTCCACTCCAGACTTAGTTTCGGTATGTGATAGGCCGCTGTGCTGGAGGTTTGTGAGTGGTTTACCGACCCGTCCGTGTATAACTGCAGCTTTCCGCTGTGACGATCTTTCAGGTGGGCCTCCACTAATTCCTTGATGACAAGGAGTGGCTTGTCTTGTTTGGAGCGCAGGTACTTAATCCGTACCTCACTAGCTATCTTCGGCACTTCCCATGGTGGTGCCCTTGACTCGCTCTGTGGCATCGTTAGGGGGGCCGCGACTCGAAGAAAAACTTCCACCACCTTGCTCCATGACGCTGTCGTCCGGTCCCGAATTCTACGAAGGAACCATCTGCCTGGGTGGGTTGTGGACAGCCGTGCCAGTTGGAAGAGGCTTCGTTCCCAAGACTGTCTCTCGAGCGGCTCTAACCCCGCCTCATGAAGGACCAAGTTATTCTTGGCAGCTTTCGGGATCCCCAACGCCGTGCGAAGTCCCTGGCGGTGCAGTTGTTCCAACCTCTCCAGGTCCGTCGGGGATGGGGACATGTAGGGCAGCCTGTACAGTATCCTTGACGTGACAAGCGCTGTCTGGGCGGCCAGGATGATTCGTTCTGTACAGCCCCTTGTGACCCCAGTCATGCGGCGGACTGCATTCATGGCCGGCCTGCATGTTGTGACGGTCGCCGCCGCGGCTTGTGCCCATCGCAGTCCGTCTGTGAGGACGATTCCTAAGAACCGTTGCCTTGTTACGCGTGTGATCCTTTCTCCTGCCAACGTGATGTCTGGTGGGCGAAAGTGGCGACCGATTCCCCCGTATGGACATCCAGGCTGTCTTATCTCTGGAGAGGTTCAGCCCCGATTTGGTTAGGAAGTTGTCCACAGCGTGGATGGCGTCCTGTATGCTCCGCTGGATCTGAGAGGTGTAAATGCCCGATACCCAGAGACATACGTCGTCTGCGTATAGCGATATCTGCACCGGCATGGGCGTTGGTGGGATGGAGCACGGTAGCTGGGCCATCACGATGTTGAAGATCACCGGACTCAGCACGCTTCCCTGAGGCAACCCTCTGTGAAGCACCCTTGTTGACGATACTGTGCGTCCAGAGTAAACTTGTATTTTTCGCCCCGTCAAGAAGTTCGCTAGGAAGGCTTGGATTTTACCTGTAAGCCCCGCCTCGGTCAGTCTGCGGAGGATGGTGGAAAGTGGGACGCCATCGTAAGCCCGCTCCACGTCGAGGAAGACTGCAACCGTGTTTCTTCGTTTATTCTTGTTCTCCTCCAGGTCACTCGTAAGGTCCAAGATACTGTCCTGGGCTGACAGACCTCTCCTGAAACCAGTCATACACTCGGGGAGGAGGCAGTGTGCATCCAGATACCAGCGAAGGCGTGCTTGCACCATTCTCTCAAACACCTTGCTTACGCATGACGTTAGCGACACCGGGCGGTAGGACTCCGCCTTGCCTGGGGGCTTTCCTGTGTTGAGTAGGGGCACTACGGTTGCCAATTTCCACCCGTCGGGTACGTCGCCAGTGTCCCATATGGTGTTGAACCAGGCAACGAGGGCTTCTTGTGCGTCATCCGGAAGGTTCGTGAGTGCCTGGTATGGGATTCCGTCGGGTCCCGTTGCACTCTTTTTCCGGCATCTCCGGAGAGCACTCTCAAGTTCATGGACGGTAAAAGGTGCGTCTAGGGGCCCAGGGGACAAATTTGGAGTTCCCGGTTTTCCTGGCGCTTCGGCAGGGGCGTATAGAGCACACGATCTCTCTGCTGCCAGCTGCTCTGTTATGTTGGCCGCGAGTGCTAAGACCTGCAGAGCGTACCTTGTTCTGCAGCTCCCAGTCATTGCACCTAGGACTCTCCAGAGTTTGGGCAACGATGAGTGAGCGTTGATGTTCCTGCACATCAGCTTCCATCGAGCTCTGACCAGCGCCTTGGCGTGTCGTCGTAGCTTTGCCGACACTCTGTTAAATCGGGTCTTGTCCTCCGGGTTCTTCGTTCGCCGGTACTTTCGTTGAGCCCTTGTTCGCGCCGCCTGCAGGTTCAGGAAGGTAAGGTCGGGATTTGGCAGCCATTCAGAGATGCGCGTCGTGTGTGTTGCCTCCTGCAGAGCCTGAACGATGGCTGTGGCAATGTCTGCACGGCTTGTGTCCAACGCTGCGCGGAAAACGTCCCAGTTTGTGCATGACCGCACGACCTTCCTGACCATCTGGCACCCCTTGACGGTGATTTGGATAGGGAAATGGTCGCTCCCTCTGGTGTCCGGGGCAGTTGCCCATGCCAGCTCGAGTGTTGGTGTATGCGCCGTGACATCGATGGCGCTATACGTGCTGGGAGGCCTGAAAAGAGTGGGCCCACCGTCGTTTGCCACGACCAAGTTAAGCTCCTCCAGCATTTTCGTGACGGCGTCCCCCCGTTTGTCCGTTTTCCGACTGCCCCATGCTTCACTGTGCGCATTGAGGTCGCCACACAGGAGTAGGTCCCCGTCGATGTTCTTGCACCATGTCAGAAGGTCATCTGTCGGCCACTCCGTACCGTCCGGCCGCACGTACCCCACGAGCACATGGAAGGTCCTTTTGCCGATGCTGACTCTTGCGGCCACAAACTCCGCCGACAGGGTACACAACTGACTGGTGTCCACTTGAAAGTAAGGCACTCCTTGTCGTATAAAGAGCGCCGCACTTCCATGGGGAAAACTGGGGATGGATTGTGTCGTGAGCTTCACGTACCCAGGTAGTGTCCGCTTTCCCGGAAGGCCGGCTTCTACGAGTGCCAGCACTGGGCTTGGGTAGCGTTGCAGATGCAGGGTATAGTTCGCTGTGTCTGGCCGTAAGTCCCCGGCAATTCCATTGTAGCACGGTTGGTACGTCCTGTCCCCCCGTCCTATGGCTGGGCTGTCGCCCTTCCTTCAAAGTTGGAGTACTTGTTGAGGTATCTTGCGTCTGTCGACTCACGATACCCGGCTTAGGCATTCTGCGTGATGATTCCTTCAAGACTCTCCCCGACAGCATCTAGTACCTCCAGGGCGAATTTCGCTTCCGGTGTGTGGCGCCGTGCTTGTGCCAGTTGTCGCACCGCCCTGAAGAGCCGTGAAACCATCCGTAGTAGGGCAGCGTCTGTAGCCTCTCCCGTCGATGGGGTCTTGTGGCGTGCATCTCGTGCCACGTGGGCAAAAGACTGGCGCCTCTCCACCTGCGCTGTTCCTTCTGGTTGGCGTGCTTGCTTGCTTTCCGTTGGTTCAGAGCGGGTTACGTCTTTGTGTCCCGCCATCTCTTTCGCCCCGGTTTGTCGGGCTGCTAGCGGCGGGAAATCGTCTTCTGGCAGTCTTGCCCGTCCCTTTGAACTCTGGGCTCCTGAGGCTGTTGTAGGAGGTGCGCCCCGCCGGCTGGCTACTTTGTCCGTGTTTTGCTTTCGTACCGCTGCTCTTGCTTCCGTGTGGGTGGAGGCCGACCTGGCGCGCTGCTTGCACACTTTCCGCTCTTTCCTCAGGACGGGACACTCCGAAAAAGTGGCGGCGTGGTCCCGTCGACAGTTGACGCAGCGAGCGATCTCGCTCTCGCACGTCGATGTTTCGTGATTACCTGAGCACTTCGCGCACCTTCGTTCTCTCTCACAGACGGCGGCGATGTGGCCCATTCTATTGCACCGGAAACACTGCAGAGGACGAGCCACAAAGAGTGCAACCGGGTGACGCACGTATCCCATGTGGACATATTGTGGAAGGTCCCTGCCTTCAAAAGTGACCCTGACCGTCGTTGACTTCCCCAGGCGCCGCACGCCGAGGATGTGAGCTGGGGCCCGCATGTTGTTGTAGATGTCTTCCTCGGACAAACCTTGATCTACGTCGCGAACAACTCCTGCGATGTGATGTGTCGTCCATGGTACGCGGGCCTCGACTGGTATGCCGCCGAGCTTCTTGACGACTAGAAGTTTAGGCACAGCCTCTTTCCTGTGAACGTCGACCGCTATCACGTTCTTTCGGCGGTTGACCCGTATCTCCTTCACTTGGCGAGGAGCGATGACGTCGAAATGAGCGTTTAGCTCTACCCTGTTGAACTTCCGGACGTTTGCTTTGTCTGTCGGCCAAAACAGCACCGTAAGCCGGGCTTCCGTGTTCCTGGCAGCCGGTCGCGATTCCTTGGAAACTACTGTGTCGCCGCTGTTGGTCGAGCCCCGTCGACTTTTCTTCGGGCATACGAGGGTGAAGCCGTCGTCCCCTTCGCCCTTGTTGCTGGCATGTGTGTTCGTCCCATCTTCCAGTGCCGACTCCGCCTCGGAGGAAAAGGATGCTACTGACGCATTCGATGACGGGGTGGGGCTCAAGTCGCGGTCCCTTTTCCGGTATAGCCGACCTGGTGTAGCCGGTGGGCCTCGGTCCTCATCCATGGGGCTGGGGCTTTGATGAGTGCCCCCCGAAGCGGCCGCCATGCTTGTCAGCCGGTCTCGCCGCTCAGTGGTGCAGGGATTGTCCCTCGTCAGACAATTTGCGAATTCCGGTACGATATACCGCCCTGGTGATACGCTTGGCGACGCTTGACGACGCGACACTGTACACGAAAAGCTTCTGCAAAACGGTAAGAGACTACGCAGCAGCGCACTCCCCCGCGGTTGCAGGACTCTCGATATGTCGAAGCGCCGTTCCGTCGCTGGGTAGCCGATATATGCCTTGGTTGTCAGCAGATGTCGTTGCGGTGGGTCACATGGGTGTTGGCCGTGCCCTCCATGATCGGTGAGTCACGCTGTGTTGGCAGAGATGGGCCACGTCAGCTCTTGCCTGTGATGATCAGACGGGAACGGGCCGTGCGTTGTTTCCTGACAAAAAAGTGCAGTGTTAGCCCTGCTGCACGGGCCGCTGGACTGCAGCAACTGTAAACATGTCGACTGTGAACGGTGAGTTGCTTCCATCGCAGGCTGTTCTTATGTTCACAAATATTCTGAACAAGTTGGACCTGCTCGTGACGGAAGTGAAGTGTTTAAGGGCAGATAATAAAAGCCTTCGGTCCGAACTGTCTCAAATCCGCAAATGCCTCCCGAGTATGAAGCCGACACCGACTGTGCCACCCACGAATTATGCTGCTGTCGCTTCGTCACACTCAAGTGCTTTTCCCCCTGTGATGTCTGCGCCTGGGACCCTCGGTCATCCGTCTTCGTCGGCTCCGAGTGCCTCCAACTTCAACGGAGGGCATGGGGCGCTGAACCAGCAAGCCAGTGCGCCGTTGGAAGGTGCGTCGATGAAAGCTGACTGGGAGGGCCAACTCTATCAGCGTGAAAACGCCAATACAGTCACTACCGAGGACGGTTTTACGACGGTGATGTCTCGTCGCCGTGCTAAGGCCTCTAGTGGAACATCCAAGATCGGCAAGGTAAAATCTGTACCGCGCAAGTCGACGTCTAAAGCACTGTTCGTGTCTAGACTAGAACCGGACACTTCCGCAGCAGATGTGCTAGACATTATCAAGCCTGTTCTGAGAACAAGAGTGGCATCCTGCTCGAAACTTCAGACAAAGTACACCTCTTATGCTTCTTTTCATATGTCTGTAGATGACGAGGCTTTCGAGCTGCTAAATTCTCCGGATGTCTGGCCGGAAGGTTCCCTGTTTCACCAGTTCTTCGGTAAACTAGATGTCTCGCGCGTCTCCGAATCACTAGATCACAATGGCAGGAATGTGTATCGAACAAGCGGTCGACACCATCTACACCGTAGAGCAACGTGCACCAACGCACGCACAGCGAACGAGGCAGGAGCCTCGCACCACGAGCGGCACACACGCGACACAGAGCTCTGATGGAATACGCCAGCTGCAACCCAGGCTCGTCTCATCTGACATAGACATTATCTCGGACTGGCCTGTTTGTTAATATCTAGCTGTAAATTATGTAAATAATAAGTGTGTCAGCAAAGAACGCCTCTCGGTATGTTGACCACAAATTGGTGACCCGGACTGCCAGATACCTTGCTCTATGTGCCTATGACTCCGAGATGTCCCACCCTAATGGCCACGGAACATCAGATGGCGATGCAGCGGCCGGGTCTGCTACAGCTCCTTCACACACTGCCGCCATCCACCTGAAACTGCCCGAGTTTTGAACAAACGACGCAGAACTTTGGTTTCTTCGCGCTGACGCCTTTTTTCCGCAACAACCGCATCAATTCTCAGCGAGCAAAATTTGATTATGTCGTGACGGCCCTGCCCCAGACGACCACATCAATCGTAAGAGATCTCCTCCGTGCCCCTCCAGAAAATCCTTATGATGGCCTAAGGGATGCGTTGATCCAGCGTACTACCGCCTCCGAGCAGAAACGGCTGCAACAGTTGCTGACCGCCGAAGAACTTGGCGACCGCAAGCCGTCCCAACTTCTTCGCCGTATGCAGCAGCTACTAGAAGATAGAGCCGACAACCTGGATAATTCACTCATCCGCGAGCTTTTCTTCAAAGGCTTCCCAATCACGTGCGAATGATTCTTACAACATCCGACACAACGTCCCTGGAAGCGCTAGCACGCAAGGCGGACAAGATCATGAAGGTTGGTTCCCCAGCTCTTTACGCCACCCACCAAGTGCTTCCCACACAGCAGGTTCCACCTCTCCCCACCGACATGAAGCTCCTTGAGATCATTCACCGTCTCCCATCAAAGGTGGACCAAATATCGGTGCAGGTTGCCAAACTTCGAGCGTCGACCACCTTTCGTCCTCGGTCTCGCTCCTCCAGTTTCGACCGAACCACTGGACGCAGAAGCTCTCCAAGCTCGACAAACCGCATCTGCTGGTACACCAAAAGTTTGGTGATGCGGCAAACAACTGCTCGCCACCCTGCTCTATGGGAAACGCGAGAGCACTACGTTAAAGACGGCCAATGCTGTGGTGATCCCAGAAAAGAGCCGTCTTTTCTTCATCACTGACAAGATCACCAAAATTCGATAGCTCGTGGACACAGGCGCGTAAATCTGCGTTTATCCTTCAACTCCGGAGGACCGCCGACACCGTCAGCCTTTGACATCTCTGGCAGTAGCCAATCGCTCAGCTATTGAAACCTATGGTGAGAAATCGATCACTCTCGATCTCGGATTAAGACGGACTTTCCGCTGGATATTCATAATCGCGGACGTCAAGTACCCTATCCTTGGCGCAGACTTCTTACAGTTCTTCAACCTAACCGTAGACATGCGTCAGTACCAGCTTCGCGATGGTGAGACGCATCTACACGTCCAGGGAATAGAGGTCCGAGACCAAAGGCTTCAACTTCACCAGCCATGTCCCCCAGAGTCGACACAATGGGAATCCCTTCTCTATCACTTCCCGAGACTACACGACCATTGTTCCATGCCGCATCCACGCAGCACACCATTACCCACTCCATCGAAACTACCGAACCACCCGTCTTCGCTCGACCTCGGCGAATAGCTTGGCATTGTCCGACCTTCATCGAGTAGCTGGTCGTCCCCCTTACACATGGTCCAAAAGAAAACTGGAGATTAGAGGCCATGCGGCGACTACCGTGCACTAAACAAAGTCACGCTACCAGACCGGTATCCCATCCCGCATATTCAGGATTTCTCCGGGGCCATTGCAAGGACGGCTATCTCCACCAAGCTAGATCTCGTGAAGGCCTACCATCACATCCCAATTGCGCCAGAAGACATTCCTAAGACAGCGATTGTAACACCTTTTGGATTCTTTGAATATGTGCGGATGCCATTCGGCCTCAGAAACGCCGCTCGAACATTCCAGCGTTTTCTGAACCAAGTGCTGCGAAACCTCCCGTTATGTTTCGCATTTTGGGATGACATTTTGGTGTTTAGCAAGACATCTGAAGAGCACCAATGTCATCTCCAAACAATCTTCGAACGTCTAGATGAATTTGGTGTAACCATCAATGTGAAAAAATGCACTCATCGTTTGTATTTGGACAAACGATGAGTTCTGCGATTCCTTGAAAATACGACATTGAGCAGACCAGCGTAAAAATAACAAACTTTCTCGCACCCTCTGCTTCCTAGTGCAAAATATTATATGATAGAGTCCAATAAATGTATGACGCATATAAGAACTTTAATGCGTCTTATATAATTTATATAATTTCTTGTATGTTTTCAAGTCATATATCAAAAGGGCTTCATTTTTAAGATGGTTGCCAAACATTTTAAAGCGTGTGCTGCTGCAGAAATTTGACAGCGGGAATATCGTCTTTAAGCATCGCGTACTCAAAGCGACCAAATACCCTACAAAACTAACAACTGGCTTCCCCGCGATTCCGCGATAATTTTATTTCATTATTGAACGCACAACGTATTTCGCGTGTGGCAGTCGTGGCCAGCTTCATAGTTACCAGAACATGACGTCAGCGTCGGCTCTTGCTCAGTGGCTAAGCAGGGCGTCATGAAGCCGCACAGAGCAGCGCAGACAGTCAGGAAAAGCAATGCGAGGGCCATGTCCCGTGCTTTACCGCCAACTCTCAGTGAAATGATACAGTTTAGAGTTAAGCTAATCCTTTTAAATACCAAGACACAGGAAACAAGCCCGCCTAAAAAGAAGAACAGGCGCCAACCCCGAGTTCGATGGTAGTTCCAAGTAAACATCGTCGTAGCCAGCCGCTGCGCATGCCTGGCTTTTGTCGGCCATTATCTTCTACCCGGTGTCCCATGTTTAGTATTTATTAACTTTTGTCTGGTTTCCAGGGATACCCTCACGTTCTATCCAGGTCCCGGATTGGCAGTCTCTATTCAACTTTTTCTTTGGTTTCCCGGGATTCGTTCGCAGTGACTTTCTCTCCGGTGTGTTGACGAATTCGCCCCGGTCTGAATTGAAGGACGAACGTTCGGAATAACAGCGCTGCAGAACCTTGACGCCGGTCGTGAAGCCACGGGATGTAGATAGGGTTCCGTGTTTTCGGATAAATCGGAAAAAGCTCCGAAAAAACATCCGCCGGTAAAATTTTTTGTCAATGCACATTTATCCCATACACTCCGAAGCTAGATGTGCCTTTACCCCCTCTCCCCCCCCCCCCCCTTTGCCCCCCCCCCCCCCCCCCCCACCCCACCAAAAAAAAATGGTATTTCGCATTTTGATTAGCGCAGGGTCAATCGTTCTGGGAAAAGGCCACCGTAATTATTTTTCAAATCTCGGATCATGGTCAAGAAGGGTCTTACCGCTATTCTCGTTAAGGTTCATTCACGACAACAAATCATTGTAAATTCAGGTCATGAATACGTTCTGGGAAAAGGCCACCGTAATTATTTTTCAAATCTCGGACCATGGTCAAGAATGGTCTTACCGCTATTCTCGCCAAGGTTCATTCAGGACCACAGATCATTGTAAATTCAAATCACGAAAAAAGCCACTGTTTTGGTTTCTCGTTTGGGTCATGCCATTTGTGCTTTAAAGGAAGCAGACATTGCGTTTTTGTAATAGTGAAAGCTATGGACCATAGAGATTGCATAAAATAGTTGGGAAAAGGGGCAGTTTGAACTTATCTATTACTTCGTTAAAGCCTAACCTAGAAAAACGTTTTCCGCAAGGTGGGAATATCCTCCTTGCCAGCCCACTGGGAAGCACTGGGCCCACATCGCCCGCAACATCTGCCCGCGCCCTCACCCGCGGGCTTTATTTCACATCATCAGCACCTCTCTGTCATCTATACGTCGTCGTCCTCCCCTTGTACATATCATCTCATAATCATCATCACTAGACGTGGCGCCGCGGGCCTCCATGGTACGGGCTGTCGCCTTTCCGCGGTGCCACGGCTCTCCTGAGCCAATAAAGATTATTATTATTATTATTATTATTATTATTATTATTATTATTATTATTATTATTATTATTATTATTATTATTATTATTATTATTATATGGAATTCCATGTTTAGTATTTATTAACTTTTGTCTGGTTTCCAAGGATACGCTCGCGTTCTATCCGAGGTCCGGGACTGGCAGTCTCTATTCAACTTCTCTTTGGTTTCCCGGGATTTTTTTGCAGTTACCTTCCCTCCGGTGTGTCGACGGATTCGCCCCGGTCTGAATTGAAGGACGAACGTTTGGAATAACAACGCTGCAGTACCTTGATGCCGGTCATCATAAAGCTACCGGATATAGGTCACGGGAACAGCAGAACACATCTGTAGACGGTCTGATGGAAGTCATCATCATCATCATCATCATCATTTATTAAACCTTGAAGGCCCTTGCGGGTATATAGGTGCACAAACGCTCAGTTCAAGAAACTTCAAAAGCTTGCTGGAATAAAAAAAAATATTAATCTCACATACTAAGGCCGACTGAAAAGCTTTCAGATATTGCCTTCTTTTTTTTATTTTTTTGTTCCAACTTAATCCAGTGGCTTCAAAATTTACAACAAATTGATGGTCTGAGCTTTAGTCTTTTGTATTAAAAGGAATGATTGATTCCTTGATCACGCGTATAAAATTGGAATGCACAAAATTATTCCTTATAGTCATTGACAACTCAAGAAATGCAGGGCGTTGGGAGTCATTTTATTGAAACTGCGGCATTAGCTAATATCCAATGAAGAATCGTTAAGAAAGAAACTAGAACACAAGAAGCCACCTGTTTCTCAAAGAAACACTGAAATTAAAAAAAAAAAAAATATATATATATATATATATATATAGACGGTAAAGGTGGGAGACGTATGATTTTCTTGTTTCCCTTGAAAGAAAAAAAAAATTCGAGCAATTATTACGCTGTCAGACGCAATGCGGAGAGCAATTGTTCTGCTTCTTGCGTAGGAGTTGCGATGACGTCAGAACGACGCCGAGCTCCGATTGACTACGATTGGGAGAATAGTGGGTAGAGCTCAAAGCTAGATGCTTCGAGGTCTACCCACTATTTTTCTTTTTTTTTTTCTTCAAATACCCAATAGGAGCTCGTTGTTCTTATAAACTTCGCAACCCATGTGTAAAGAAGCGGACGAATTTGCGCTCCACATTGACCCCATAAGGGATGACGTCAAAACACGGCGCTCGATCCGCTTCAAACAAACGGTTGCTAGGGCCGTTGTTATGAACAAATGCATAGGAGCTCGAGTTGAGGTTAGAAATTGTCTGACAAAAGGTAACTAATGTTTTTTTTTAGCATTGTCTCAATATCTTATCATGAAGACTTTTTTTTCTATCGTCTCAGTACCATAATGCGAACCAAAAGCCCGTAATAATGTTTCACAACCGGTTTTACCTTCCTAGCAGACGACACGATGGCTTCGCGGTTTCAGTGGTTCCTTCTGAAGGTATACACGACCGCGTTGAATGAGGCTGGTGACGACTGACGAAACTTCTATTCTCAGTGTCAACTTTCTGTGGGGTTTCGGAAGCGAAGAGTGCCCATGCATAGCCTTGATCGACGCTCAAGATGCGCGAGAGTGCGAACGCCTTCCCGTGCAGCTCGCTTCCGCAATATTTGAGAAGGTGAAAACACTGTGAAGTCGAAGCACGTACGATGACGACGACGCGGAGTGTATCAAGTTCGAAGACCAGCACACGTTTTAAGGATTTCTGACAGCCCAGTTGCTTCAGTGCACATCTGTGTGGTCAAACGAACTGTCCGTAACAAGCATATATTGTCACAGATTGAAACAGATCGACAAGTGTAAAACAGAAGATAAACATTTAATCGGAAACTTGTGTCTAGAAACAAAAGAAAAGATGAGCATCGACGGCGGCAGCACCGAGTGACGATGCGTCGGCGTGACAGCTGACTCTGAGTCGACAAAGCCGCGCTCGGCTCCTTATCTACTACGCTGGGCATCTCGACCCTTCGACCTAGAATGTTTGGGTGTGAGCTACGGCGAGACGGACTTGGCAAAGTCATTCTGGCCTCCTTGTCTTTTACACTCGGGGTAAGAGCAAACACGAATCTTCTATACTCCGTTTCACCTTACGTTGGACCGCGGCGGAAGGCTGCGGGCTGTGACGCGACCCAGACAAGTTGTTCCTACGCATCGCGAAGTAGCGCCTCAAAAACCTTGGGCAGTACGAAGCGGGGATATACTTTAGCCTTAGTTTAATATTTTTGTGTCGTGTACCATCGACACAAAAACGACTTTTGTATTCAAGAAGAGCTTTCAAACGTGATATTTAAAACATAATTAGGTAGCATGTTCGGAGAAATTAAATTTTTGGTTGGCAACGCTGCCGTTGCGTTCGTTTCTTCATGCGTTTGGTTCAAGTTTGCTTTCCATTTTGTGACGTGTTTTAAAAAAATATTTCTTCCAAAGAGAAGTTTTTTTATTTAAAATGTATTGTACACCCTGTAAAACTCTGTTAAATGTTTATTGGAAGCAATCATTTCAACTTTACAGATACTTTTTGCCCGTGTTTAAGATGTCACCTGACAAATTGCCGTTGTTTGCGTAATGGCTGCCATGGCTGCGGCGTCGTCAAGCGTGTCTCCGTCAAAGGCGCCGGTACTTCATCGCCAGCTCGCTTCCAGACGACATTTTCTAAAACCTCGTTTGGAAAAGAGGCGCGCCAAGTTGTGCTGAACGTTTACTACAAGCTTCGTTGTGAGTCTCCGAACGAGTCTTACAAAGCGATCATGCAAAGAACGTCTGAGCTGACAAGAGTGGGCTACTCCACGATCTTCAGGTGGAAAAAACTCGTTCAGTCGAGTCCTGATGGCACGCCGTCGGTACCTTCGCCCAAGCGAAAAAGAAAGAGGTCTGCCCTGCCTACACCCAGTCTGCTGGATTCTTTCGACCGTGGAACGTTGCGGCTCATCGTGCACGATTTTTTTCGCCGCAACGAGTGTCCGACGTTGTCAAAGGTAAGGGCGCTTTTTACAAACATACTTCACTAAAGCGAAAGAAACGCGTTGACACCTTCAACTACCTATGGTTTATTAGCCACAGTCACTAATATATGCTAAATTACTTAAATCACATGAGCGCCACTCGTCATAATTGCATGGGCCTGGGTTTTTTCAATGACATGAAGCAGACATGATTTTAAAGCTGCACGTATTTGACGACCCATTTGAACTTCTCAGTCGATAGAGATAAGCTGTTAGCGTTGTCATTATTAAAAAACACTTTTTTATTTTCAACTGGAGCACTCCACAGCGCTACATAGCGAAACTGAACAAACATAGCTAAATTATGCACATATGTACATTGGTATCGTAGCAGTTTTCATGCTTTCATTTGTTCGCAGAAGCCTTGCAGAAAAATAATTGACATTACAATAAATTGCTACAAGTATAATGTAGTCAAAGTGATCGTATACAGCAATATTTCAAAACAAGTTAAAAAAAACAATATTTTCAGCTTATATTCACAGGTCTTAGAGGTTGCTCGGGACAATGACAAGTTCCCCAAGATCAGCCGCACAACGCTGTGGAGAGCTCTGGTGGATCTGGGATTCACTTTCGTCAAGCGCAACAGGGACTCGTTGTTGATGGAGCGCACAGACCTGGTGCTCTGGCGTGCCACCTACCTCCGGGCAATCAGGAAGCATCGCCTGGATGACAAGACCATCTACTACCTAGATGAGACCTGGGTCAACGCTGGCCACACAAGGCCTAAGGTGTGGAAGGACACTACCGTAAAGACACCAATAGATGCATTTAACAAGGGCCTCACAGTTGGGCTGAAGAATCCTTCCGGCAAGGGAGAAAGACTTATTGTGTTTCATGCAGGAAGCAGTGAGGGCTTTGTTGACGGTGCTGCAGATGTTTTCCGTGCAAAAAATAAAGGGCAGCAGCGACTACCATGAGGAGATGGACGGCGCACGTTTCGAGAAGTGGTTTACCGAGAAATTGTTGCCAAACGTGAGACCGAACAGTGTAATTGTCATGGACAATGCGTCTTACCATTCGGTCAGGCTGCACACTCTTCCAAGCTCTCGCACAAGAAAACAAGCAATCTAGGAATGGCTCACCGAGAATGACATCGTCTGCGATCCAACATTTCTGAAGGCAGAACTTCTGGACCTTGTGGAGAGGGCTAGGTTGACAATGCCAGGTCTTCAGAAATACCGCATTGATGACATCGCTGAGCAGCATGGGCACACTGTACTGCGTTTGCCACCTTACCACTGCGAGCTCAACCCCATCGAGCTTGTCTGGAGCCAGGTGAAAGGCTCCATCGCAGGTGCAAACAAGACGTTCAAGCTGGCAGAAGTTGAGCTACTGACTCCAGGTGCTCTACAACAGGTGACGCCTGACGACTGGAAGGCATACGCGAGACACGTCATTGATGTGGAAAACAAGATGTGGGAAGCCGACTGCCTCTCAAATACGGTTATCGACAGTGTCGTCATTCACCTAGGCAGCGATAACGACAAATCAAGCGATGAGGACATGAACGACTCAAGCGATGAGGACATGGGCTGCGAATCTCTTTCGTGGTAAAATGCCCCGATTCCTACAATGCCATGGACGACCGTCGAAAAGCCGTTCCCCAAGAGACCCTTCCAGGCTCATCTGCGTCTGCTACACCACCCCAGGCTCATCTGCGTCTGCTACACCACCCCAGGCTCATCTGCGTCTGCTACACCACCCTGCGACCCCTGTCAGATGGTAAGAGAGCTTGAACTTGCAACATTTAACTTAATTTATTATACTCTCAGTGCCCGAAGGCATTACAGAGAGTGGAATTATACATCAATATAAATTGAACAATGAAAAAAAAAAACGCAAAAAAAACAAGTTCTAGAATTGCTATGGAACATTATTCAGAACATCAGTGATGGCGGTTTTAAAATCCGCAGCGTCAGTAAGTGAGACTACGGATGCGGGAAGGCGATTCCAGTCGACGGAGGTCAGGGGTAGGAAGGATGCATAAAAGGTGAAGGTGATGCAGTAGGGGATTCCTACTTTTAGTAGATGATCGGTACGCGGCGATATGTATGATGGTTCTGAAAATAATGAGATTCGAAGTGCTGGGTTAGAGTGATAAATCTTGTGAAATAAGCAGAAGCGAGCTATTTTTCTACGAAAGGAGAGGTTGGGCAAATATAGAGACGCTTTCATGGATGTGACGCTGGCTGTATGGTGATAGTTAGAAAGTATGAAACGTGCGGAGCGATTTTGAATGGATTCAATAAATGATGCTAGGGTGACGCCAAGTCCTGACCGAGTCTCTGTTTAGTGAGGTTGAGATTGTTGCTCAGTGTGTGCTAACATTAGCTCAATGTGCTTGTTTTGCAGCAGTGTGGGGGGTGCCCTCGTCGGTGCTTTTCCTCACGAGTCCGTCCTGTTCTGTCCTGCGTCTGCTACACCACCCTTCGACCACTGTCAGATGGTGCGAGTGCAGCAGTGTGGGGGGGTGCCCTTGCCGCTGAGGCCGTCCTGGTCTGTTCTGTGTCTGCTACACCACCCTTCTACCCCTGTCAGATGGTGAGAGACCATGAACTTGCAAAATAGTTCCTGACCAAGTCTCGGTTTAGTGAGATTGAGATTGTTGCTCAGTGTGTGCTAACATTAGCTCAATGTGCTTGTTTTGCAGCAGTGTGGGGGGTGCCCTCGTCGGTGCTTTTCCTCATGAGACCGTCCTGGTCTGTTCTGTGTCTGCTACACCACCCTTCGACCACTGTCAGATGGTGCGAGTGCAGCAGTGTGGGGGGTGCCCTTGCCGCTGAGGCCGTCCTGGTCTGTTCTGTGTCTTCTACACCACCCTTCTACCACTGTCAGATGGTGAGAGACCATGAACTTGCAAAGTAGTTCCTGACCAAGTCTCGGTTTAGTGAGATTGAGATTGTTGCTCAGTGTGTGCTAACATTAGCTCAATGTGCTTGTTTTTCAGCAGTGTGGGGAGTGCCCTCGTCGGTGCTTTTCCTCATGAGGCCGTCCTGGTCTGTTCTGCGTCTGCTACACCACCCTTCGACCACTGTCAGATGGTGCGAGTGCAGCAGTGTGGGGGGTGCCCTTGCCGCTGAGGCCGTCCTGGTCTGTTCTGTGTCTGCTACACCACCCATCTACCACTGTCAGATGGTGAGAGACCATGAACTTGCAAAATAGTTCCTGACCAAGTCTCGGTTTAGTGAGATTGACATTGTTGCTCAGTGTGTGCTAACATTAGCTCAATGTGCTTGTTTTGCAGTAGTGTGGGGGGTGCCCTCGTCGGTGCTTTTCCTCACGAGCCCGTCCTGGTCTGTTCTGCGTCTGCTACACCACCCTTCGACCACTGTCAGATGGTGCGAGTGCAGCAGTGTGGGGGGTGCCCTTGCCGCTGAGGCCGTCCTGGTCTGTTCTGTGTCTTCTACACCACCCTTCTACCACTGTCAGATGGCGAGAGACCATGAACTTGCAAAGTAGTTCCTGACCAAGTCTCGGTTTAGTGAGATTGACATTGTTGCTCAGTGTGTGCTAACATTAGCTCAATGTGCTTGTTTTGCAGTAGTGTGGGGGGTGCCCTCGTCGGTGCCCTCGTCTGCTACACCACCCTTCGACCACTGTCAGATGGTGCGAAGGCTTGAACTTTCAAAGTTGTTCCTGACAGAGGTTTAGTGAGATTGAGATTGTTGCTCAGTGTGTGCTAAGTGTGTGCTTGTATACAGTGTGTGTGTGTGCTTGTGTGCTCAGTGTGTGCTCAGTGTGTGCTCAGTGTGTGCTTGTATACATGAACTCAACTCTGCTACGTCACGCCGCGGTGGTGGCGCGTCGGGCGCACTTCCGGTCTGGGGCGGTGGGCAGAAGTCGTCGTGCGAGACATGCATTCCTGTGTCCTTTTGGGAGAAACCATACAAAAAACCTAGCTTGTCAAAATGCTGCGACGGAGGCTGTACCAAGAGAGTCTGGGAAGGTTTGAAGATCAGTTTTCATGTGTTTCTGCCCCCTCCGTTCGTCCAAGAACGTGGATAGTAGTGGTGAAATGGGGCAAACCAGACGCTGTCGAACTACGATTGCTTGTGCGGGCAACACTTTGTGGTCGCCAGATGTATTTGTTTTGTTCCAACATGAACGAGAGAAAACCGCCAAGTTGTCCGGACCACCCGCGGGTTCAGTGTGTCTTCAAATTCACACGACCGCCTGATCGTTCGAACTTTCGTCTGCTTTTTGTCGTCTGCTCGTTCAAACAAAAGCTGCCCGTAAACCAAACATTGACCCGGTAATTGCGATAAGAAGTAAGTGCAGGCCTCAAAACACTTTTGAAGGTCGGTTGGGGTAAGTAGGCTCAGTGTAAACAGTAGATACAAGAAGTAGATGTTGATCATTGCTACCAGTGGCCATCACCGACTTGTAATGCCCGATTCTACTTGCGGTTTTCAGTATTGACGTCCACTATCTCAGCTACGGTCCACGTTTTTGAAGCCCGAGTGACGTCGCGACTGAAAATAGTGAGCAGAATCCCATCGTGGGAGTCAGGCTTTAGCGCCCATTCTGCGGCATCCACGTGAAATGAATCGTCGCACGTCACATTATTCACTCAAAGTTTTGCAGCGTAATGAGCCTCGTTAATTTTGCTGAAGCCGCTCAAGTAGTCAGACATTGTTAGGAGGACGTAGAATCAACAATTTTAACGCGAAAAAGAGCACGGGGACTCACACCGACGCCGACAACAACGCAATTCAATGGTTTGTTTATGGGCGACGGCGAGCTTCTTGCCCACCGCGCATGCGCAGCGCCGGTGGCGTCCGCTCCGGTTTGTCTGTAAACATGAGTTGGTGTATATATTCAGGGGGGATTGGTGGCCGAGTGGGCTAGCGCACACCAGCTCGGAACATGTGGAGCGATAGCTCGCGCTGCAGAACCCAGGATCCTGGGGATCAATCCCCACCCCTGCCCGTTTCGATCTGGATGAGCACCGTACCGGCGTGCAGTCGTGTATCACTACTGCGTGATGCACGTTAAAGACCCCAGGGTAGCGGTTGTACTGCACTGGCTAAATTTCTCATCTACAGCTGAGAGACTCGTTGTCCGTTAAGGCAGACCAAGTTCTAGGCTGTATAAACATACACCCAACCCAATTTTTTTTATACATTGCATTATTATGTTCATTAGACGCAACACTGAGAGTCTTCATGGTAGGGGCTCTTGCCTTTCCACGATGCGGCGTCTCTTCAGAGCCAAATAAAGAAAATATTTTATCATCTGAATGAGCATCACACAGGTGTGCGGTCATGTATCACCGCTGGGAGGTGCAGTCGTACTGCACCAGATAAATTTCTTGCCTCCAGGATAACCCAGTGTCGCTTCGCACTGGCAGACTTGCACTAACATATATTTTACTTTGGTTTTGGGCTCGTTTGTGAATGTACCTTTTATTAAAATTGTTTTTATTATATCCTGCAGCAGCCTGATCTCTTTTGATAGGTTTTACTGTTGACACTGAGAACTAAAATATACACAATTTCTACTCGATCAACCTCCACAACATCGTGACTGCGTACGGAATGCGAGCAACATTAAATTCGGTTTCAGGGTTACGCGCTTTTTAGAGATGTTTCGAACTTCCCAAGGTTCGAGTTGGAATAATTGGGGCCAACATCGCTAGGTTCGAATTCGCACAGTTCAAAGCTCAAGGGGCCTTCGCACGTTGGTGCCGTCTCGGAAACGTTCCCTGATTCAGAAGGCTGTGATCACCGGAATCACTACGGACGAGGTGGTACGCCATCGTAGTGATTGGAAAAGAAAACATCCATTGACAACATGTCTGGTTGCGCCGTGGGGCGGAGATTTATTCGTCGATGCCGCATGGTTTTAGCGGAATTGAAGAAAAGAAACAAAACTGCTTCATACCGCCGTGCGTGGTTCGTCACTCGCTCTCCGAGAGCTAGTGTTGATGAACGTTCCCCCTACGTCGGGGCAGTCACGTTAGGAGTTCACGCACGGTTTTGCAGCAAAAGCTACGAATTCAAACACTGTCACTTTGCTTGCTCTTCCACTTTTATTTACCGATATATAAAACCCTGGCCTGCGCGTTCTGCATGCGAGCAGGAGCATGCGGCGCACTTCCAAGCAAGCAAGAGCGTTTCGGTTAAAATCAAGGTTCGATTGTAAACGCTTACCTGAATTGTTGAGTGACTTAAAACGTGTATGGGTTTCTGTGTGCCACAAGTAAAGCGAAAGGCTTCTGCGGACCCTGCTTCTACTCGACGGGTAAAGCTATCCGTGTAAGCCTATCCCACACACAGAAAGGCGACGAAACCGTCGCGCGTCAATCTCACAACTCCAGAATGCTCCAGCGTTCCGTAATAAGCGAAGAACAGTACACAAAATCAAGTATGCTAATCGAAAAGAGCAGATGAGATCGGTTCATCCCCAGTGAGCCCACCTAAGCCTTCTTGCCAGCGCCATTGCAACCCGCGCACTGATACGCGCTTGAGGAGCAAGCTGACGTCACTTCTAAACATGCGCTTGATTGGCTCTGGCGGTCCGTAGCTTTGGCTCGGGGTCCAATGTAAGGTGAAACGGAGTATAGAGGCACAGAGAAGCGTTCCCTCTCACTCTCAGTCATGCACGCTTGGTGTCTTATTTAAAACAGAAGAATCTGTAGGATGCTTCCTTAGCTTCATGATTACAAGGCACGTAGGAAACACACGCCCATATTGCGAACCTGACAAACGAAGTTTGGGGTCTCGAACCGCTCACGTTGGAGTCAAAACAATTCCTCCTTCATTACAATGCACGTCAGCTGCAAAAACAAAAAAAGGGCCCGACGCTGCTTTGATATCATTTTCTGAACCTATGCTTTTCTCGCTGTATCGTTAGCAGATCTCCATCCGTGTGATGATTTTCGTCAGACAGCGTCCCGTAACGCACGCTAATACAATTTGTTTTTATAAACCTGATTAGTTTGTTAGGCCTGCCTTGTTCCATATAAATACAAAATAAAAACAGTTTAAATCATTTTGCAAATGATTTAAACTGTTGCAGACGGCATACTTCAGTCATTCCGTTTGCGTTCGACGTGCCTTCGTCATCTGCAACAGGCATCTGGAGACTTCTCGATGGCCGGAAGCAAGGTTACCGTCGTAAATATTTCAGAAACAGCCGGTTCTCGTCAAACTTCTGTTCTGGTAAGTATGAAATTTAGGCCCTTTATCTATTATTGTTAGACGTTTAAATTCCACGTCCGATTTTTTACCGATCGTTTTTTTCGGAGCGGAATCCCGTTCTATGTATTCGTCCATAACAACGCCCCTGGCAACGGTTTGTTTGGAGCAGTGACTTCACACTTACGGGTCAATTTAGGTGGAGGCATAGCCTCCTCTATACTGGCAAAGCCTGGCAGTTCGATGGCAGAGCCATAGAGTGCCCGGTCGCAGATTTGGAGCGCGAAGATCTGGTAGCACAGAACATTTCTCGGGGAGTCTAGTATTCAGCGCACAGCTTTAGCAGCGGAGAGGGCCCGAAACATGGTTTTCCAACCCGACGAGAAAAGAAGTGGTATCCCGAGGAACGCGAGAAGCACGAGCGGACATTTCATCACTCGGGACAAGTGGGTTTCGGCGTCTCGCCGCAGCGGGACGCCCGTTATATGACCCTTGTCTGCCGCTCTATCTTTTCACTTTCGGCGGTAGCGTCTCGTGGCGATCTGCCAGGCTTTGTCAGTATATATATACCGCATGTCCCAAATAGCGGCCAGGCTCTTTAAATCGACCGCAAAAATCGGTTTTATAATCTATCACGTTCCGATTTTGCGCAGCGTCGGCCACAGGTGGTGCATTTTTTCTATAAAATTGGTAAAGAGCGAGCTTACCTGAGGAAAAAAATAAAAAAAATAACAAGGCTTCACTTCTATGAAAACGCAGCGGAACCACCGGCTTTCAAACAATAGGGCGCCCTATTGATTGAAGACCGGTGTGGCTTTGCTGGGTTTCTATAGGAGTTAAGCTTTTTTCTTTCTTTAGGTTTTCCTCACGTAAGTTCGCTCTTTGTCAATTTTATAGAAAAATTGAACTATCTGTGGGAAACGCTGCACAAAATCCTTGCGCGATAGGTTAAGAAACCGACTTTTACGGTCTATTTAAAGGGCCTGGCCGCTATTTGAGACACCCGATAGTTTACGTGGGACGCTAGGCTTAGGCCAGTCCCACTACAAACACAAGCACCCGCAAAGCGTTTTCGAAGGCCCGTACTTGCGACAGTTGTTTGTGGCAAACTACGTCGGTTCGGGAAATCACCCTCTGAATACCTCGATGAACGCAAAACGACTCTCACTCAAAAAAAAAAAAAGAAAAAAAGAGACGAGGTTGACGAGCTGCACTCGTTGAGCACTCACCAGACGCCGTGAGCCATGTGTTTCACACCAATGCGGAAAAGGCAATCTTGGGATACTTTTGAAAACAATGTATAATGAACTCAACTAGATTATTTGTTTCTTAAACATAAATATATTCACGATAAAAATACTAATGCGGCACGGAGAAACAATTTTATGACCAACAATTCACACGTCAATCATCTCTCCAACCAATAAAAGCCGAGAAATGGACCGTAGTTAACTACGTTCTAGGGCGAGTCACTTCCGCTCCACTTTAATTGCGTGTAACAACGTAAATATCGCGGAAAATCTTTTTTTTTTTCGCGAAAAAAATACATGTCCCAAAAATATCGTTGAAAAAACATTTTTTTTTTTTAATGTCAGTGTTTCCTTAAGCTGTCAGAGGTTAGAGTAAGCTCCTTCAATGGAGTTTGTTTGTACAGCAGGAAGCAGAGGGATCGATGGCTTTTTGAAAGGATCGCCTAAATCACTTTCTGAGCGTATAGAGCTAAGATTTTGTATAAAGATGGCTGAGGAACCCGCATTAAGGGTAGAAACATTTCATTTGACTAACTTTCCGGAGGAAAAAGTTTGAAATACAAAAACTTGAAATTCCTACCTAAGGCGTTCGTCACGCCCACATTGACGTGCGCGAGGCTTTGAGGTATTTCCAAAAGAGTTCCGCCGTGTAAAGGTACAAGGCACGAAGTACGGTGCCCGAGTGGCTTCCACTTATCGAAACGCTTTTAACTGTACAAAATGTTTAATCTCCCGTTTGTAGTTAGGAATTAATTAATTTCTTTGTCATATTTTGTTCATTTGAGTGGCGCGTCTTATTTTCGTATACATTGACACGTCAAGTCGGACAATAAAGCGAGAAAAAAAAAGTCAAGATCAGGACTTGATACGTTTTTTAAGCTAGCTTCAAGCTTCAGTGTAATGGCCAATTCGTCTGGGGCCGCATCGCACCGGTGCAGTGCGGTTCGTGGTACACGGAAGGCTAGAGGGGAGAGGGGAGCTTCCTTCTCTCCCCACCAGCCTTTCGTGTACTAAAGTGGAAAGAGATTACTGCACTGGACGGGTGCGGTGTGCCCCAAACGAATAGGCCATAAGGTAGCATCAAACAACCTTCAAGCTTCGTCTAAACGTCCTTCAAACGTTTACACAAAGTTTTTTTTTTTTTTTAATTTGATATTATGGTTGCATTATTTCGCACAAGTTGAACACAATTTTAAAAGTATTGATGTGGTCGCCAATGGTATGAAAATGATGCGAGAAGCGCGGAAGATACTTCAGTTCTTGATATTAGAGATGTCAAATTTTTCTTATAAAACCTACTGTATTTTCCGGACTACAGACCGCACCCGGTCCATAGTTCGAAAAAGCAATTAAGGGTCAAAAATTATTATTTTTTTGCTTCGAAAATCCGTACCCAGCGCATATCTGCGCCCCATTCATAGTCTGCACTTGGTGCCTAATCCGAAAGTAAAAATCATCATACACAGCACACCTTGACAAATGCTTTCTTTATTAGTTCACAAAGAAGCTTAGATCATACATAAATTAACATTAATATACTCCGTTATTCATAAAATCTTTCACATCTTGTCACAGTGAAAATCTAGAAAAAAGAAATCCTTGTGCAGTCCGGATGGGGAAAAATTTAATCTTTTAAACATGTATAGCCTGCGAGCTATAGTCCGCAAAATAGGGTTATTAAAAAGATTCACATTACTTTTCATCATCAATTCCTTTTATCCTCTGTCCCAAAAACCTAATTCTTTCTCGCGTTAAGAAGAAAAAAACAAGAAAATAATTACTTCCTTATTAGTGACAAGTGTAACCCGCTTTGTCCCGCTTGCCTGTTCCCTTGAACTTCCGTTATAAAAAAAAAAAAAGATAAGAAGAATACACTGCAGCCAATTGCAGCTTCGGACCACGACACGGCAAGCGGGGCTCCTGGTGACGTCATCGGACTTCTGATGTCAGCTTCCGTTTTGCCATCTCTTAACTTAGCGCGACTGTGAAGTCAAACTCCTTGCATCCAACGACAGTGCCGCCATCTATTGCCGGAACCTTGAGGTGCATATTTCCGTCCTGAAAAAGTGAGATATTTTTAATAAAATAAGAAATTGGCAGCAACCTTAGCTTTTAGGTCCTATGACGTATAAAATGTACTAATAAAGGAGTGGTCGTTTAGATTTCTTAATAGGCATTAATAAGTCGTTTTGGGGAGTGAAGAAGAGCTTATTTTATTTATCTGCCCGCTAAATTTAGCGGGGGCCACTGACTTAATGCGCAGGCCACGAGACGTCAATATTTTTCGCCAAATCGAGTGGGGACAATGAATTGGTGTATACGTCTCATGCGGTAAGGTCACGTGCCATCAATTTTGCAGCAAAAGTTGGCGGAGACACTTAACCAGTGTTTGCGCAATGGGGCGTCAATTTCTCTTCTAAATTTAGCGTAGCGACTGAATTTGCGCATACGTCACGTGCCGTCGATTTTTGCCGCTAAATTTCGCGTGGGGACTAAATTGGTGCATAGGTCACGTGCCATAAGTTTCTCCGCTAAATTTAGTGTGAAGTGTAAGGACGGACGGAGGGACGAACCGGCAAAATTTTCGGAGTGGCAGGTTCTGTTAGAAAGCATCTGATGCTTTAAAATACGAGTATGCCCTCCACAATGAAAGCCTGAAAGCCTGAACTCACCCCAATGAAAAAGGCAGCCAGAGACGGTATTTTCATGCTGAGGCTGCTGGAGTAGTTCGAGGCTGGGATCGGGCACTCGTTGTTCCACGGCTGCCCAATCTGTCGTTCAATCGACGAGGTACCGCCGCATAGCTTGTACACACTGCAAGGAAAAGTAAAAGTCGGTTGTCTCACAGCTGAATATAACGCAAAATACTCTAAAAACCCTCTATTTTCGCGGCCCCCTATTTTTCTCTAATTGGTCACAGAGGACATAATGGCGGCCATTAAATTTCGCGAATTCCAGACGCCTGCATTGAAATTCTTAAGGACCGAAATTTTCGCGTGCCCTTGAATTTTACGAATTTTTCAATTCGCGAAATTCGCGAAAAATAAGGGCTCGCGAATATTAAAGGATTACAGTAGCACCGGGAAACAAAACAACCGGAAAATTCAAAACAATGGTCATGGCAAGTATGAAAAAATGGCCCCAAGGGGTAAGGAAAGCAATACTTTCTGTGGCACCCATTTTGAAATGGGGAAACAATGACCTCAGAAAATGCTGCCGTGTTTGTCTTGTTGTTGTTTTCAATAAAAGAAAAATGGAAAATTATTTTAACATACTGGCGTGAACATTCTAAGTGTGTGCGGAAACGTCAGAATCGAATGGTATGACCCGCTGCACGTAGGAAGTCCTCAAGTGTTGTCGTCCAAGTGGCATATATTCCTCGCAAAGGTTTTTTTTAATCCGCGTGACATTTCGACGAGCGCTGACTTGTTCCTCTTCTTGTGAAAACAGCCGACTGGGTCCTGGGCCATTTTTGTGGTTACAGTCGATACCTTTGAATGTAAGGCGTCGATGGCATTCCACACTGTGAAAGGACATCAACAGGTGTGCTCATGGCCGTGACCGACAATGCTTCCAAACCTCCTATTCCATGCTTCACGCCAATGTATCCTATCCAGGTGCATCTCCCTGCTTCTTTTCGTTGCCAGATAAAAAAATGACAGCACTTCAAGCCAGCATGTGATTACTGTGTTGGGAGAAATCTGCGAGATTAGGATACCCCTATTTGGAAATGGGTTCCCCGGGCAATATTTTTTTCTTACCCCTTGGGATAATTTATTTCTACATACCACTTGGGACCATTTTTCCCGGGTCAAGCCAAACCCAGAGATTCTGTGTTCAATCCCCACCTCTGCCCAGTTAGATCTGGATGAGCATCCTACCGGCTTTCGATCGCGTGCCACTACTGGGTGGTGCACGTTGAAAAACCCAGGCTAGCATTCACACTGCACTGGCGAAAGTTCTCACCTACAGCGTGTACCAGTGTCGCGGCACCTCAATGGCAGACCGACCTTACACTGTATCAACACGAACGTCAAACTTTGTTGTTGTTTTGTGGGTCCTTTTTTTTGCGAGACTTTTTTTTTTGAGGGGGGGGGGGGGGGCGTTTATTCCGGGGACATATTTACCTTGTACCTCTCACAGTCAATTCATACCTGGCTAACATTCATCGGAAGTATGATTTAATTACAATAAGAAACTAGTTTACTGATTCGAAAGTAGTTTATTACAAATAAAATTACCAACAAACCAGAAGTAATTCAATATAACTATTGGTTAAATTCAGAAAGTAAGGGCATTGGTTCGCAATTCCAAATTTCTTTTCAGATTTATATGGCCTTCATTTACGCTGATGTCAACATTTTTCTTTGCAGAAATGGATTTTTCCCTTCATTCGCAACCGTTGAGGATTCAGAAACGGTGCTTTGAATTTGTTACATTTTAGGGCTTTGTATCATCTACTTTACTAATTTACTCATTGTATGATTTTGGATCTGAGTATCATACATCTTTTTTTTTATGTCGTAACACCATTAAAAGTGTTAATTAGTGCTGTTTTTTTTTTCATCGCGGAGGAGACACTTTTTTTATTTCACATACTCATCATACAATACATTTCGCACTTCACGCATCTCTCATTAGAGATATACTAAAATTCTTATATGTCCTATAGGCCTCTTACAAAAAAATAATGCTTCTTCTATACTTCTTATATCACTCTGGCAGTTCTCATATAAATCACATAGTTTGTTGTAACCTTTTGCGATTCTCATAGAATTTCTTGTAGGAAAATAACATAACATGCTTTAGAAGGGAAGCAAAGATGACCTATCAGAGGCTTAAAGGCTTAAGCTGTTACTTATTCTTTAAATTATCGACATAAGTCGCGCTGAATATTCTCTGTAATAATCACAATGTCATTGATAGTCTCTTTCCAATCTAGCAATTGAAGGAACTTCTGCTTTATGCGGGGTCATATTCAGTACTCCTCTATGGGAGCTGTGACTTTGACGTTTTCTGACCTCTGCGACCATGGTCAGTACCTGAGCACTGTCGGCACCTTCAAAGCCCCGCGGGCAGGCAGAAGTGCAATGAGGCCGACCTTTTTGGTAGGTTCAACCGGCAACGACTCGATAGACCTTTTTCACAAAAAAAAACCTCAGGGAGATTCAGTCGCATTTTGTGTCCTTGCAAAGCTCTTATAAAATGAAAGGGCAAACAATCCCTGCCTCGTTCCTGGAAACGTTCATGAAATATTTAATCCCCAATTCTCCAAATGTTTTACTAAAAGATCGGTTAGCTAGAAATTTGTGAGCAGTTTATGAATACAATCGATCACATCGTATATATTAAATAGTAAAGCATAAACAAATTCGATACATCTTCAATGTTGGAATTGCGGTAGCACTACACCGTCCTCCGAATTGTGACAAAAACAAACTCGGAAGGCCTGCCAAATTTTAGCTACCGGAAGTTGCTTGGAAGGCGCGTTTGTAAAATTAAAAATTAGGAAATGAGAAATCAGGATGGTCAGAATTTAAATTTGCTTTTAAGTGGTTCATTTTTCGTGCGCTATGCATGATGTTGTATCTTATATGAATATTTCACCTTTATTCTGCGTATTTAGAACCTGCCGCGGACCGTAAGTTTGAGCCCACGCAGGGTGTAATAAATGAGAACGAAGGGACAATTAGTAACATAAGACGAATGACAGTTGAAGTACAAGGAAAAACTAAAGAACTAAATGTCAGTAGGCAGTTAAAAGAAAAGTATAGAACAAACCAAGAATGTGTAGAAAAGAGGAATCAAACGGATGACTTACCACGATCCAACGTCTGAAATGCAAGGAATTACGTCTCCTGAAGCTTTTTTTGTCATTGTAAATTGTAGCTCTGGAGATTTTGCGAGGCTGGTCATCAGCAGGCCCGAGTACGCAAAGGTCATCGTTTGGCCTACCTTGGCATTTGTGATGCTCACGGCGCTGACAGAAAAAAACTTGCGCAGCTGCAACATAACCGCAATCATTCAATGTACGGGTCGTTTCCACAGCAAACGTATAAGGGATGAGATTTCACGAGGTGAAAGGGATCGCTAAAACAAACCCCCAAAAACGTTTGCAACGTGCTACCTGAAAGCCTGGATAACTGTGCTTTATTTCTGGCGAAAACTATAATTTGCGTAAAGGAGTCATGACCAGTTTCGCACTTACAAGAACAAGACGAAAGTGTCGGAGTCTGCACCGATGCTATGCAAGGCGTCGTGAAGCTCAGACCAGCACAGACAACCAGGAAAAGCATTGCGTAGGACATGTCTCCGTGCTCCGCACCCAACCAACTACCCTCAGAACAATGCAACAGTCTAGAGCGTAGCTTGTTCCTTTAAATATCAAGAAGAAGGACGTTACTCGTAAACATCAAGGTAGCCAGTCATTGCGCACGTCCCAGTTTTGTTTGAGGTTATCTTGTATCAGGGACGTTAATGGGTTCACCCTGGTCAAAGTTCGCAGGAGAGCATTCAGATGGACAACACTACATGCTTTATGCCTGTCGTAAAACTGTAGAATCGGATCCAAAGGAAGAGGAGAACAACGACTGCGGACGGGTTTTTGCCATTCCTTATCGTGTGACGATGGTCGAATAAAGAGGTGTTGAGACGCTTCTTTCGCCTCAATGACGCACCAACGCAAACAATTTTTAGCCGTCTTCCAGGCCTCGTCGTCACCGAACACTTTCCCACTACTCTTTTCGGACTCTCACTAAACCGCTTACCCATTAATCGATCAATCGCATGTATTAGGGCGGCTTAAAGAACTATGAATTCGCCCTTCGGTTCCAACTTCATCTCTGTGCTTAAAACTTGCACACAATAATTTTGCAGTACTTTGAAGTTTGTGTTGATGTTAGTCGATTTGCATCTAAATTGGCTCGTACAAGTAACTCAAACACTGTGTCATACTAATATTTTTCAGAAGTAATTTTATTTGAAGTTTTTGTTCTTACCATCTTTTTTTTTCAAACTGAAAACCCCTACATAAACAATGAAAACGTGAAGCCGGCGGGCATTGGCTCATTTTTGGGGGCAGTAGAACTTATTCCCTAGTAACAATGTACAGGCAATCTGATGGTAAAAATTAACTCTGCCGAAGCTCACTAGAAGTTTAGCATAACAGGACAAAATCTAAGCGAGATAGTTTGTTTTCTAGACTGCTTGCTTGTGCGTGACAGTAAGTTCACGTCGTTTGCAAGCGCATGGGAATTTGAATGTTAGTTTCGACATCGCCCTCAGTTTCCTTTTTTTTTTTCAAATTGAGATATATTGCACGACATGCCAAGATGAGTAAAGCCCTATTGCCCGGGTACTGAGAAACTGTAGTTATTTATATATTATAAGGAAGACGAAGGCGTGCTGCTCAGCGTGATCCTTACTGTCCCAGGCCCAGAGCTCAACTGCCCTGGGCATGGACCACACAGTCCCCGTGGGGCAGTGCACGCTCTAATAATGAGGATAATGATGAAGATGGTGCTGTGTCCAGAAACACCCTTACAGCTATCCCTCCCGGCTTGCAATACACGGCCTCCTGGCCGGCCCTTAGGTTGAAGGAGATTGCTGGCTGGAGTGCTGCACGAAAGATTTCATGCGACTGACATGTATCGTTTCGCGCATCCTGCGGCGGCGGTCAGTCTGCGTGTGGAGCGGTCCAACGATGTAATTGGTGGGCGACGTTTGATGTTGCACAATATAAGGTCCAACATAGTGCTGTAGACGTTTTTCAGCGCGGCCTGATCTACGCAGCGGAGTGCGAAGTAACATCAGGTCTCCAGGAGTATAGTGAACAGCAAGGCGTTGTTTGTCGTAGCGTTGTTTTTGCTGATGTCGGTTCTGGTCAGTGTGGATGCGAAGCAAGTTGTCGGCAATCGTCCGCGTTGACGGAAGGCTTGCGCGAGGAAGGGCTGCGTCGACGTTCTATGGCTGCGGGCAGGCACGTATTCAGGGGGGAAGCCCATGGGGCCCGGGCCCCCCCCCCCCCCGAAATCTTCCATTTTGCTGGGACCTCCTCTCCCCCCTCCCCCTCATACAGCATTTTGTCATGGGCGGGCCCACCCCGAAACAAAATCCTGGCTACGTGCCTGGCTGCGGGAGAAAAGAGTGTCGATGGTGCAGGTGGCATCACGGGCGTAAAGAGGAATGAAGGGGGAGAGTCCGGTCCTGGCCTGCACTGAAGTATTGTACGCAAATGTCAAGAAGGTAAGAATGGTGTGCCAGTTCTTGTGATCAGCGGAGATGTACATACTGAGCATTTGTGATAACGTGCGGTTAAAACGTTCAGTTAACCCATTGGTTTGTGTGTGGTACGCGGAAGCTAGCTGGTGAACTATATGTTTGTCGAAGCAAGTAGGTCTTTGACAAGAGTGGATAAAAATACCTTCCCGCGGTCGCTAAGAAGGAATCTCGGTGCACCGTGACGTAAAATAACGTGTGTTAAGAAAAACTGAGTGACTTCTGATGCCGTGGCTGTGAACAGTGGGGCTGTTTCCTTGTAGCGTGACAGGTGGTCGATTGCCACGAAAATCCAACGGTGTCCATCAGACGATTTGGGAAGGGGTCCGTAAAGATTAATGCCGACATGTTCGAAAGGCATTCCAGGGCAAGGGAGAGGTTTCAACTCTCCTGACGAGGTGTAGCAGCAGGATCTGCGGCATTGCAAGCTTCGCAAGATGTCAAGTATTTCTGTACTGCCTTGTACATTCCCGGCGAATAGTAGCAAGTCCGAAGGCGAGCGTAAGTTTATAAATGCCGAAGTGCCCAGCAGGTACGTAGTTGTGGCAAGCTTCAAGAACAGCTTGTCTGAAACTTTGAGGTATCAGTAGCAAGAAGCGCTCACCTTCTGTACTATAGCTGCGCTTGTAAAGAAGACCTTCGATCATAACGAAGTTTCGGATTTTACTGAGAGATGCGGTGTTAATTTGTATATCGTTGGAAAGGTTGCAGGGTACCCTGGCAATCCAGGCGTCATGTTGTTGGGCGGAGTGTAAGTCGTCCATTGTTAAGGAACTGACTGTAGGCGGATCGTCATCGACAATGTGTGTCGGAATGTACGCTGGAAGAGGACAACGGGACAAGGCGTCGACATCCGTGTGTTTCTTACCGCTTCTGTGTATGACCGTGAAAGAATATTCTTGAAGGCGCAAGATCCCGCGGCCGAGGCGTCCGGATGAATTTTTCAAGGAGCGTAGCCAACCAAGTAAGTGCATAGTGTTCGGTCACAATATTGAAATGGCGGCCATAAAGATAGGCTCTAAATTGCCCGACAGCCTAGACAATACCTAAGCCCTCCAGTTCGGTCACTGAGTAGTTTCTCTTACACTTGCTGAGAGTGCGACGTTTTTAAGAAATCACATGTGGTTCTCGCGATGCGGTGAGATTTTGCAGCAGGATTGCGCCAAGGTCACTCCAGCTGTCGTCTGTCTGCAGTTCCGTCGGGGCGTCGTTTTGAAAACGACCGAGAATCGGGTCAGAGATGAGCGCTGCCGGGAGCAAGCTGAAGAATTGTTGTCAATCAGAAGTCCATTCAAAGGCAACGTCATTTTGAAAAAGTAGATTAAAGGGAAAAGCAATGTGAGCGAAATCACGAATGAAACGTCGAAAGTACGAGCAAAAGCCCAAGAAGCTTTTCAGTTCTTTACCATTGGTTGGCTCGGGAAAAGATGCCACAGCTCCAACTTTTTCGGGATCAGTGCGAATACCTTCTTTAGAAACAAGATATCCTAAGACCTTAATTTGGCAAACAGCGAAGTGGCATTTTCTTACGTTTAAATGGAGACCAGCATTTGCGATTTATGATAATACCCGGAATAACCTGCGAAGGGGATCCTCGAATGTCAATGAAGAAACGATGATGTCATCGAGGTAACACAGACAAGTCTGCCATTTCAGATCTCGAAGAACAGAATTTATCATCCTCTTAAAAGTGGCGGGGGGCATTACATAGACAGAAAGGCATCACATTAAACTCAAATAAGCCGTCAGGTGTTACAAATTCTCTTTTATGCCTGTCTGATTCTGCCATGGGTATCCGCCAGTAGTCAGATCTTAGATATAACGATAAAGAAAAGATGAAAACCGTTTACAACTCCCTGTAACGCCGAATTAGAGCGCAGCTCTTGAGGAGGAGGAGGGGAAGGTACGTAGAGGGGGCAATGCCCCTCCTGCTCTCCTTCCATCCCGCATTTAGGGGAAAATTTTCCGCTAGATTTAGCGGGGAAAATTTTCCGCTAGATTTAGCTGGGAAAATGTTCCGCTAGATTTAGCTGGGAAACTTTTCCGCTAGATTTAGCCGGAAAAATTTTCCGCTAGATTTAGCGGGGAAAATTTCCCGCTAAATTTGGCGGGGAATTTTTTCCGCTAAATTTAGCGGGCAAAATTTTCCGCTAAATTTAGCGGGGAAAATTTTCCGCTATATTTAGCGGGTAAACTTTTCCGCTAGATTTAGCGGGGAAAATTTTCCGCTAGATTTAGCTGGGAAAATGTTCCGCTAGATTTAGCGGGTAAAATTTTCCGCTAAATTTAGCGGGAAAAATTTTCCGCTAGATTTAGCGGGAAACTTTTCCGCTAAATTTAGCGTGAAAAATTTTCTGTTAGATTTAGCGGGGAAAATTTTCCGCTAGATTTAGCGGGGAAATTTTTCCCGCTAAATTTAGTGGGGAAATATTTCCGCTAAATTTAGAGGGGGAAATTCTTCCGCTAAATTTAGCGGGGAAATGTTTCCGCTAAATTTAGCGGGGAAATTTACCCATGATGCACCGCGCGGTTACGCCGACGCCGACGCCGAAGGCGACGGTGACGGCGACGGCGACGGCGACGCCGCTCAAGCCGGAAATGGGCGCCTCATGGTACGTTTACACTTGCGGATCCGCTAGCGAATCCGCCCAGCTTTTGCCGCTGGGGCGAAACGCTGGGCGGAAAACGCGGCGGCGAGCCGTTTAGGTCCAGGACCTATTTCTGCCGCCGATCGATGCGTTTCGCTGACCGGAAGTGACATTCTTGCCCAGCGCGACGCTGCCTACGTCATGAGCACGCGTAGTTCCGGGAGCAGCAACGCCCGGGAGAGAGAGCCGAGGCGGGAACTCTCGCGCCTTCTCGTCATATTTGACGAGATGTTACGGGAACCGCTGCCGCAGCTGGCGCCGCCGCCACTGCTCGAAGGAAATAGATGTAAACGCAACCCGCTCGCCGCCGCCGCCGCCGGGAGCGGATCCGCTCCCGCGGCAGCGGATTTCTTCTCAGGTGTAAACTGTTTCGTGTCTGGGACAGAACTGATACAAACGAGCTGATTGCGGGCAACAAAAAACCATCTCGGTTTATTCAGTTATCGCTTTTATAACGTGTAGGGGAAAGGGTGAAGGAAGAGGGGAAGGCAAAGCAAAACGAGAGATTGCAAGCGGCGTAGCGTACATGCATCGTGACGATGCTGAATTTTACAATCACGATACAACTTCCTTTTTTTTTTTTTTTTTTTTTTTTTTGAAGGAGTTAACAAAAACAACGGACATGTTTCATAAGCTCTGCGCGAAGTTTTCATCGTAGCCCAGCCGCTGTGGTGCTCTTCTGTTGCGTGACGATCTTCTTAACACTGCTGTGGCCGTGGACGGGCTGCCAGCGGGTGGCCGAAGTTGCTCGGGTGCACCTTCGTTCGCGCTTGCTTCATCAGCCGAGTCATCGTCGGAGCTGTCAAAAAGTTCTTTCGTTGCTAACAAATGCTGGCGGTTTCGTCGTAACACCTTGCCGTCTTCTGTAGCGACCTGGTAAGACCTAGGGCGTGTCCTCTTGATCACCTTGGCCTTCGTCGCCCACGTGTCGCCCTGGATGCGGACGGCTGCTCCTTCTTGCAACGGTGGAAGATGCCGTCTCACCGGTTGTGTCTGCTGATGCTTCAGCACAACTGTAGGTGGCGTCTCGTTGAAGTCCGGTAATGGTGTCCGCAGCCGCCGACCTTGGAGCAGCTCTCCCGGAGACTTGCCGCCTTCCAGGGGACTGGACCTGTAACTGAGCAGTCCAAGCCAGAAATCGTTTTTCCCTTCTGTTGTTTTTTTTAGTATTCTCTTGACGATTTGTACACCTTTTTCCGCTAGGCCGTTCGAGCGGGGAAACCGTGGGCTTGAAGTTGTATGTTTGAAATCGTAGTCCTTTGCAAAGGTGGCAAATTCTCGGCTGGAGAATTGTGGCCCATTGTCTGTACACACTTCTACTGGTATGCCATATCTGGCGAACATGGCACTCAGTTTATCAATAACTGTAGCGGATGACGTATTATGCAGGAGTTCTACTTCTGGAAAGTTTGACAACGCGTCGTACACGCACAGGTATGACTTCCGGGCATACTCAAAAATGTCGGCACCGACCCTGTACCATGCGTGCTTCGGAACAGGACGCATCATGAGGGGCTCGCTGGGTTGTTTGTAGGCGTATTTTCTACACACTGCGCATTTTCTAATCAGGTTGTCGATGTCTTCATTCAAACCCGGCCAAAACACAATGCGACGGGCTCGTGACTTGCACTTCGTCAGTCCCATGTGCCCGTCATGTATACGTCGCAGTATTTCCGGACGCATGCTTTCGGGGATAACAACCTTGCAACCTTTGAACAACAGCTCGTTCACCACTGATAATTCCTCTGAGAAGGGTCTAAGTTGTCCCTCGATTGGCCGGTGAGCTTCCAGGCATTCGATTACCCTCTTTAAATACCTGTCATTGCTCGTCTCTCTTGCCAACCGCCCTTGAGTCGCCTCGCTGACCAGTGACGCAGCAACACTCACGGCATGTACTTCCACGTCTTCGTTCGCTTCGTCCTCGTTGGGAGAGCTGATCGGAGCCCGCGACAGCATGTCAGCCAGCACCAACTGTTTTCCTGGAGTGAACTGCAAGTGGAAATCGTACTTGAGCAGGCGAAGGAAGAAACGCTGGAGCCGTGGTGGCATATCGCCGATAGCTTTCTTAGAGATTGCTATCAGCGGGCGATGATCGGTTTCAAGAATCACCTTGCGTCCGTAAACAAAGTAATGAAATTTTTCACAACCCCACACCACCGCCATCGCCTCTTTTTTCAATCTGCGAGTACCTTGTTTGGGCGTCTGTCAGCACGCGTGAGGCGTAAGCAATTGGCCTCCATGAATCACCATGACGCTGCATAAGGGCTGCCCCTATGCCGTTCCGGGAAGCATCCGCTGTTATCTTGGTCTCTCGCTTAGGGTCGAAAATGGCCAACACAGGCTCCGCGCTGAGGTACTTGCAAAGCTGGTTCCATTCCTTTGCGTGGTTTTCGCTCCACTCGAATAGCGCGTCTTTCTTTATCAGCTGCCGCATGAGTTGCGTTTTCTCGGCAAGTGCAGGCACAAACTTTCCGAAGTAGTTCACTACGCCTAGCATTCGCTGCACTCCTAGCTTGTCCGTGGGTGCTGGCATGTCAGTGACGGCCCTCACAGTGGTGGAGCTTGGTCGTATGCCTCCTTCGGATATCACGTCACCCAAAAAGGAAATTTGAGTGACGCCTATTTCGCATTTTTCAGCGTTAAGCGTAAGGCCTGCACTGCGCGCAGCTTCCAGGACCGCCTCGAGCCTTTCATCGTGTTCCCGTCGCGTGGCCGCCCATATCAAAATGTCGTCGACATATACGCGTACACCCGCCAACGCGTCAAAAATCTGACTCAGGGTTTTTTGAAACACTTCCGAGGCGGACGAGATTCCAAACGGCAATCGCAAGAAACGATAGCGACCAAAAGGAGTCGTGAATGTGCAGATTTTCGAAGTTTCTTCGTCAAGCGGAATTTGGTGGAACCCTGAATTTGCGTCTAAACGAGAAAAGTATTTTGCTCCCGCGATCTCTGCTTCGATGTCTTCACGGCGCGGCATTTCATAATGTTCGCGCTTCAGGCATTCATTGATTTTCCTCGGGTCCATGCACACTCTCAGATCGCCATTCTTCTTAGTTACAATTACTAAGGGACTCACCCAGTCCGTGGGCTCTTCGACTCTGGTGACAATGCCGGCCTTCGTCATTCGGTCGAGTTCCTGACGAAGTGGCTCTTGTAAGGCTTGCGGCACACGCCGGGTCCTCTGGATGACGGGAACGGCACCTTCCTGCAGCACCATGCTGTATTGGCGGTGAAGGCACCCAGTTCCGGTGAAAACTTGGGGAAACGTTTTGAGCACTTGTTCACTGTTATTTGTCACCACGGCGTTGACCGAGCGAGTGAAGAGTCCAAGTAGTTCACTGGCGTGAAGGCCCAGTATTGCTTGGCGTCCCTTTTTTACAACAAAAAAGTCGATGCTAGCCGATCTGTTGGATATGGTGGCCTTCAAAGTTGCCACTCCTAGATGCTTGATGATTCCTCCGTCGTATGAACGCAGCACGGAGTTGCTAGCTCTCAGCTGCATCCTTGGATGCAACTTCTTGTACATGCCGTACGGCAAGAGACTGGCCTGAGCACCGGTGTCCACTTTCAGTTCGAGCATTTTGTTTGCCACTTGTGCTTGTACCATCCAGTCCCGATGGCGCTCAACCCCGTTTACCCAGACGTCGAGAATCTCGAAATCTTCGTCGCTGGTTTTGTTTTCACCGCTGTTGATTTCGGCCACCTGCTTGTTGTTTTTACAGCGTACCGCAAAATGATTCTTGCCTCCGCATCTTCGACAATGCGCCCGAACGCAGGACAGTTTCGGGGGCCATGCCTTCGGCCACATCTACGGCACTGGAACACTTCATGTGGCTCGTTGTTGCTCGACTGCGTCTTCGTGGCGTCGATGTGTCGTTCTTGCGCTCTGGCGTCATCTCTGGCTAACGGAGTCTTTACTGCGTCAATATGTTGCTCTCTTGCCCACCGCTCGTTCTGTGCAGCGGTCACTTCTGCCGCCTTGCATGTTTGTTCGGCCTTGACCAAGGTAAGCGTGTTATCGCGCAGCAACTTCTCTCGGACTTTGTCGTTGTTTGTTCCAAAGACAATTTGGTCTCGTATCATCGAGTCCGTCATTGTGCTGAAGTTGCATGACTGCGCCAGCTGCCTGAGGTCTCTGATAAACTGCTCTACCGGCTCACCTTGCGCTTGTACACGTCGGCGAAACAGGTAGCGTTCATGTACCTCGTTTAACTGGGCTGCGAAGTATCCGTCAAACTTGCCCACGATGGTGGCGTAATCCTGCCGGTCCTCTCCCGTACCGAAGGCGAAGTTGTTGTAGACCTCCAAGGCGTCGTCCCCAGCTACGCTTAGCAGAAGCGCAGTCTTCGTGGGTGCTGGTAGCGGTTTCCCGTCTGGTGCTGAAGCAGTCACAAACAGCTCAAACTTTTGTTTGAAAAGTCTCCAGTTCTTTGCTATGTCGCCACTCAGCTGCAGGCAGTCCGGTGGCTTCAAAAATTCCATGCCGCTTCTTCCGCCGCAGCAGCCGGCGCTTCCTTGTTCACTGGCGGGTTGCATGCTTAGGCACTTCTGACACCATGTTTCGTGTCTGGGACAGAACTGATACAAACGAGCTGATTGCGGGCAACAAAAAACATCTCGGTTTATTCAGTTATCGCTTTTATAACGTGTAGGGGAAAGGGTGAAGGAAGAGGGGAAGGCAAAGCAAAACGAGAGATTGCAAGCGGCGTAGCGTACATGCATCGTGACGATGCTGAATTTTACAATCACGATACAGAATCGCCAAGTTTGGCCAGTATAAAAGCAAAAATACAAGTTGTTCGTGATGCAATTAGCTTTTAATGGAAACAATTATAAGTGACCGATATATATATATATATATAATCCACCTTTCTTTCACCATCTGGCGTCAGGTCGTGTCCCATTTCCGCGCTTGCGCACAGTAATCAAACTTCAGTCGAACATGTCTCTAAATGTGAGTTAAAAGTTCGAAAGACTCGAACCCGACTGACCTTCAGCATCGAGAGGTTCGCTTCACTCCTGCTTGCAACGTTGTGGGCAGCTACAGGACTCAATGATGACGTCATGCATATCACACGACGTCATTATTGAATCTTACGCCGTATTAACATCCGTCGCGTAAATGCGAAGAAGCCGTAAGAAGATTTCTTTAGTGAAAGTAAAATAAATTTATAAAAGAAAAGTGTTCTTAAAGCAATGTGAAGAGATATACGTAGAGTCGCAATATCATTCGCGCTGTTGCGTTGTGCTCCGATTCAGTTTCTCCGCTAAATTTAGTGAGAAAATTGATGTCACGTGATCTGACGTCACGCGACCTGCTACACCAATTTAGTTTCCCGCTAAATTTAGCGGGAAAATTAACGTCGCGTGACCTTTGTACCAAGTCAATTTCCCCGTTACACTTAGCGTTGAAATTCATAAAAATATAGGTTCTTTACTCTCCGAAACCACCGTTTAATGCTATCTAAACAAATTTAAACGACCGTTCCTCAAATACTTCATGTCATACATTGTAGGTCTTTGAATAGGAAAGGTCGCTAACAATCCTTTCCCGATCAGAAACACACTAAGTCGATGACAGGTCAAGATCTCTTGCAGGTATGATCCGCATCTATAGCGCTAGCTTTCTGCCTGCGATAACACTTCGTGCACGGGCATGTCAGAACTCGGTGGAAGCCAGCGAGCGTGTGCTGGAGACAGAGTGTCTGTAGTGGGATCTTAGCCTGTTCACCGACACACTTGTGCACAGGTAGGCAATGGAATCTCCAGTTTTCGACTCGAGACGTCGGCAAGTTCCCGTGGTACGAGTTTCGCATTGTTTCCCTGGGCTCATAAGTCGCTGCGAGGAACGGACATTCGCTTTGAAACGGGTATCCGTAACAATCGCGAACTGGCCTGATTGTTGCGAAACAATATTACCTCTAAGATTGTGAATGCGAGCATTGTGTAAAGCGAGCATCACCGAAGTACACGAAAAGATTCGACAATAGCCCCAGGGCAGTTCGGCGTTCCATAGTCACGGCGTGAATGTGCATTTCGTGTACTGTCTAGGAGAAAATGTTTGTCCTATTCTTTTTGAGTATGACTGCGCAAGAACATTCGCCATTGGATCTTTTCTTTGCTTCGTTTTATTGTTTTTCTTTCTCCACGTGCTATTTTGTACAGACCATGTGTTATACGTCAGAAGCCGGTGCCCCACGACAATCTAACGAATTTTTCGTTATACTTGGAAAGCCCATCCCAAAGAAAGCCACCACGCCGATCCTGCTCCAAAAGAGAGAGGTATGCATGTCTATCGATCGTCTCGCATGCATAGGGCAATTAGAAAAATGCAGAAATTATACATGCTTACTTTCACACGACATCTTAACATACGCCTCTGAACTTGGTATTTCAACGATGGAGAGAGTATCTGCGGCCGCTCATATATCTGGTAGTCACCTTGTCTTAAGAAACGCAGGCCGTGGCGACGTCCGATCGTATTATTATCGGCACCGTGTAACCGATGAGATTCCGGCCTTAACTGATAAAGAACCGAAGAACGATTCGCAAAGCAAGATGCGTGAGCACAAGCCACATATAGGTGTTTCGTTTCTTAAAATGTCGCCATGGCTATAGACCAACTCAACTCTCTGACGTCACGCCGCGGTGGTGGTGCTGCTGTCGGCACTGGGCATGCGCAGGTGATTCGCCTAGGCCGAATCCGGTTTCTGCGCGCGCGCAGTGTCCTCGCCTGGTGGGCAAACGCGGGCTTGTTTGTAAACAATGTGTTGGTCGATAGCTAAAGGCCCGTTCACACTCTTGCAACCGAGTACGACCGAGAAAGACCAGACAGGTTTTTAAGCCTCTTACGACTTCTTAGGACCAGCTCCGCTGAAGCGCGTCCGGTCCTAAGAAGTCGCAAAAGGCTTAAAAACCGGTTTGGTCTCTCTCGGTCGTACTCGGTCGCAAGAGTGTGAACGGGCCTTTATGCGGAAAACAAGTCGTCTGCTTCTTGTGCAGGAGTTATACAGGAGACGTATAAGAAACTTCTCACAGGTTTTTTTTTTATAAGGTTCTTAGGCGGTTCTTACCTGTTCTTATATACCTCGTATGATTCATATGTGTTTATTGGACACATAACTTCATCGTACAAATGAGATTTTTCAATAGGGCCTTTCAAAGGGAAGTTGAAACACTTATTGAAGACAAAATGAGTTAGAGGTGAATTCTGGCGTGTTTTGATCCCGTGAGTTCGTTATCTCCGAACACGTAACTAAATGCGAGAAATCACGAAAAACCTCCGACCGGTCGTGACGTGATACTAGGCAGCTAAGCGCCAGGTATATTACCCCTCACTGGCACCAGTCGTGGCGTCTCTCTGTGACATTTTTGAAAATAGCAAGAGTGCGCGTGCATAGCTTTGGTAGCGCTGTAGATGCGCGAGAGCGGAGATTCTCGAAAAAAACTCCTAATATGACGTTACGCCCCGGGAAGGAGGGGCTTCAGCGGTACTTCGAAAATTAATTTCTGCAGCCTCCGTTCACCAAATTGAAAAAAAAAATAATAATCACGATATTTGGGATCCTGGAGGCCAAATGAAGGCGATCCAGGGGTTTCTCCTCAAATACATGAATGTCGGCTTCAGCTTCCTTTTTTGATGCGAAAGAGTTCTTCATCGCCCAGTTGTCTTTCTAGTGCGCCAGAGGACGATGTGCTTCAGACGAAACCGTTCTTCACGAGCTGAAAGAGGTCTTGGGACGTTAAAAAGCCTTTCAATTTCTTTTTTTTTTTTTTTTGTAGAGTATAAGTTAGTTATGCAGAGAGAGTTATGTCCTCGCCCGACCAATCCACCGCTTGCCTTTTTTCACCTGACCGCGCTTTCTTCGCACTGGTATTGTATGGGTTCGAGTCGAAAATGTGTTTAGTTTTGGGTAGCTCAATAAACCGCCTTTAACCAGTTCTCATCATCTGGTTTCCGGTTTCTGGAAAATCGTTCCATAAACAAACCACTTCCAGCGTTCTTCTGCTTCATTCCTGCGCGCTGTCTTTCCCTGCTTCCTTCCGCCACTACTTCTCCACCTTCAATTACGACGCGCGTGGGGGAAAGGGCAAATCCCGAATGGGGAAGAGACGGCAAGCGAAAGTATACATATGTTTCAGACGGCGGCGGATTGGCGACGCCGTGATGGAAGTTTGCTTGGCGCCCAGCCGAGGCCGGCCAGGATTATCCTCGTGTGTGTGGGCAACAAACACTGCGCCGGTTTCCGGCGTCGCGACAAAACAACAACATATATAGTTCCGAGTCAGCCCCGTCGTTCCACGCTCGCTCTCTCTCTCTCCCGGTCGTTCGTTTTTGGATCGCGTATATACTTTGGTCGCGCTTAATAGGCGCAGCGAATGTAACGGTTTTTAGGCCGGGCGTACGAAAATACACGTGATCTTAAGTAACGGTCTTTTTCTGTCTTGTCCAAGAGCCGAGAGAACGGTACAGGTCTTGTCTTGGCCGCTCATAGCAAGCGTGGCAGAAGTAAAAAATCTTTTTCCTTTTTTTGTGTAATAGACATGAGAGAAGCAACAATCTCTTCGTTAGCGACTAATGCGTGCGACGAAAGTACGGGCTTTTTTTGTTCCGGTCATGCGAAAATGTACAAAACATGAGTAACGACGTTTCTCCTGTCTTACCTTGTCTCTTGTCTAGCCAACAACCTAAATCTTAGTGAAGGTAAGGAAAACAAAACGCAGGGGAGCTGGTGCATGACATCCATAGTAAATACGAGACAAAGGAATAATAAAAGAAAACGGACAGGACAACGAATTCTCAAGTTGAGACATCGTTGTGTTCTTTTTTTTAAGATTTCTTAAGTCTTGTCGTGGCCGCGCCTACAACAGTGAGAGAAGTAGCAAATTTATTCCGGTTATGCCTCATAGACGTGGCAGAAGTAACACCTTTTCAGTTGTGTCTATAATGCGTGCGACCAAAGTAAGTAACGGTCTTTCTCCGTTGGTGCCTTGAGGGGCGGCAAAAGTGACGCTCTTATTGGAGTCGCACCTGTTAGACGTTTCATAAGTAACGGTTTAGTCTGATAGACGAAAGAAAAGTAACAGTTTTCTCCTAAAGGGGTTTGCAAACTAGCACCGCGGTTCGTGAATGGGGTCTAGGACTTTTCGGTAAAGGGCGTTACGGTGTAGGATGTTTCGGTGCACGGACTTTTCGGTGCACGGACGTTTCGGTGTACGGACTTTTCGGTGCACGTATACTTTTCGGTGTGGGACTTTTTGGTGCACGGCCAATCAAAATCGCGAGTTTTTTTTTTTTTTTTTTCGCTTTTTTAAGTTTTCTCATAACGGTGATAGGCACTATTTTAGCTCGAAATTCATTTTTTGCACTTCATAATTTTGTAAACTTTGTCATCCATTCGTTACTTACTGATGTACGACCTAAGTTAATGTTAGGCGCAGAACCATCCTGCGTGAGAATTGGAGACGTTGGACGTTATGGTTCGTTTGTAGGTGTCTCTTTTCCAACGTCCGCACTAGACCATCACACCGTGTTTACGCGTTGGGTCGATAGAGGCGTTTTCGGCGTACTTCTGTAAGGGTAGGGGCTTATTGGTATTCCGTGTAGAAAAGGCCCCAACAGCAAGACGCTCGAGAATGTTGAACATTACCAGAGTCTGCGATAAAAGATGGGAAACTTCGTGAAACTTCGAGACGTTCTTCTTCCTGTGTCTTTTTCTTCCACCAGGTTTCCCATCTTTTACCACAGTTTCGGGTGATTTTTAACATGATCAACACCCACCAGCTGGCCTGCACACTCACCGTTTTTGTTTTTTTTTTCGTTAAGCTCGAGAAGTTGTTTCTGTGCGATAGTTCAGAACAATTTGGATTGTGTTCAAATGTGCGTCCACCGCGAAATCGTATAGCATTGATTGTTTAGCACACCTGACAGGGGAAATTAAATTTCTTCCCATCCGTCACGCGTCACAAATCGAGATATAAAACAGATTGTTAACGTTTGTTACCAAGCACGGTTCTAACAGACTCTAAATATAAGCTAGTTAAAGGATTGAAGAAAAAAATATGTAAAAAAAAAAAACCTTCCTTCGGACAGTATTGGCATCATCTCTTTTCTTTTGTGGGTGCCGCTCAGAAGCGCATTCAGCAGCAATACGTAAAGCTGCAGGCTCTCGATATGAAGCTATTCGATGCGAAACCGCAGCACCGATATTTTAAGTAAATGATTACAGAGAGGCTTACTAAACCTCATAGGCAACAACGACCACAACTGATGGCTCAGTTGAACATAAAATAGAAAAGGAAAAAGCCTTTCTTAAAAACAAAGGCATTCATATCGAGGGGGTTGCAAGCGCTAGAGCTATTGACGGTGCCCCATCTTCAATATAACAAATATGTTCTTCCTTGATCGGCGTGGCGTTGTTCCAAACCCCGAACTACCTCGTTTCCAGGGCATTATAGGAAGCCCTTCACAATCAGAACAATAATTTTAACATTCTTTGCAAACTTGTGAAAAAAACTCTTGCGCTCGTCATGCACGCTGTCGTCGAAATGGTCGTTTCTGGCCCGTCAAAGCACAGGAAACAAGTTGTTTGATCCACCATGAGAGGGGGACGTCCGCTGTCTTCAGGGGTAGCCAGGCTGACCCGGCCCAAGAGCCGCAAACAAACCCACTAATCATGGGGGGGGGGGGGGGGGGGAGGCAGGCATTGAATTTTTTTGTGGAGCAGTAAATGAAACTTGAACTACTTCAGATCTCTCCGGGTCAAAAGCAGTCCAACTGTGCGTGAGGTAGAAGCAGTAGCACAAAACTACCAAACCGCAACCTGTCTTTCAATTTAAAACGCGTTTCCTTTCTCTTGGGGAAGTTCTCGTGTGGCCAAGAGGGACGCGGGAAAGGGGGCGGGGCGAGGTTGTTAGGTTTATTAGGGAACCGCGAGCCGCATGCCCGTTCCCACACTTGCGCATGACTCCGACCGACTAAGACAAGACCGGTTTTTAAGCCATTATGGGTCGTTTCCCCGCGGAATTTAGCGGAAACTTTTCTCCGCTAACTTTTGCGGGGAAACGACCCAAAATGCAACGCGCGGTTACGCCGACGCCGACACCGCTCAACCCAGGAACGGGCGCCTAAGAGCTGTGCTATAAAATTAGAAAATATGCCTGAACCGGAAGTCACGGTGCCCGTTCACGCAATCAGGGCGCGAGCGGGGAAATTTCCCCGCTAAATTTAGCGAACAAATTTCACCGCTAAATTTAACGGAAATATTTTCCCGCTGATCTTTAGCGGGCTAAGTTTCCCCGCTAAATTTAGCGGGGAAAACGACGCCACGACTTCGTGTCACGTCTTAATTTAAATATGGGCTGTCGCGTTTTATTTAAATATGGGCGTTTCACGTTTTATTTTAAATATGGGCGGTCGCGGCGGGTCTGTCGCCCCGCCGCGACCGCCCGTCTCCACGCAAACATGCCCGAACGAAACCTTGACCTCCTCTCCACCCCGCTCGTGACCGTGATTGGTAGCATCCAGTGGTTTCGTCATGGAACACGTCACGGGGCGGGGCGCCGTGGCTTGCCGTGATGTGTCGTGGCGAGGGGTGAAGTCTCCCCGGCTTTTTTGACGGAACAGTGAAACGTTCACGGACCACGGCGCCACTTTTGCATACCCCTGTACACGCGCCAGAAATGTAGGTCTTGTTGCTAAAATTGACATCATATATCAATTGGTAGTTATTTTGGTCCTGCCTAAGAGGCGCGATGGAGGTAGATGTCTGATATCGGCCACGCATAATAGGCGTGACACAGAAGTCAAAGTGTTATTGCGGTCATGTCTAATAGACGTGGCGGTACCGATTGTATTTCTCCAGTTTAATAGGCGTGACAAAAATAACGCAACTAACGGGTCTTAACTTGGTGACGCGCAATAGGCGTTACGCAACTAACGGTTCTTCTCTGGTCGTGCATAATAGGCGTGAAAGTAGTGAGTCTTTCTTGTGTTGTGCCTGTACACGCGCAACGAACGTAAGCTTTGCTCGTAAAATAGATATGACAAATAACTAATGAGGATTTAAATAACGCCAAGAAAACCCCCATTGCTTCTCTCATGCCTGGCATGCGTGATCGTAGAAATGTCAGTGAGAGCGTAGGCGAGCTGGTGTGTATTTACCATCTTGATGAATTACCCGCGACTCGGCTGAAAACTTGGAAACATCAAACGTGGAAGAGAAAGAAAAAAGTGACAGCAAGACACTCAAACCCAGCTAAACGTTTATTCAGTAAACCTCTCTTACACACATCTTACCCTCTAGGTCGCCAGCCTTTCCACAGAAAAAAATGTTAAATGATTCACTGGGCACAAACCTAGAACTCTTCGGCCACCATTTGCCCCTCCTTTTTTTGTGCTAAGTGAATGATTTAATTTGTTTTGTTTGTTTTGTTTTTTTTTTTGAGAGGAGGGCGATTTTGACGGTAGGATTTTTGTAAGAGAGGTATACTGAATACGCTTTCTGCTGAATTTAAGACTTCGGCTTGCTGTCACTTTTTCTTTTTTTCTTTCAACGTTTGATGTTTTTAAGTTTTCGCCCCAGACTCGGATAATTCATCAAAATGGTAAATATACACCAGCTCATTCGCGCTCTCGCTGGTATTTCTCCTATCACGCATGTTAGGCATGACAGAGGTAACGGTCTTAGTCTTGCCATACCTAATACACGCGACGTAGTAATGGTCTGCTTCCAGAAAAGTACGCCTATTAGATGCGACATAAATAAGACTGTAGGCCCGAGGAGCATAATCAAGTAACGTAGCAGGCAAGGCAATTACCAGTCTATAGGTCATTTTATTACGACTAATAGACGCCATAAAAATGACAGCTCTATAGACGTTCCTGTACCGTGGCACGCCAAGCCTGCCAATAATGCCAACTCAAATGTTAATAATTTTACCAAACAAACATATTAGTTTGGAATTATAAATAAGTACCCGACTTGCGAGAAGCCTTGCCGTAAATGCATTTGCCTACTGCTCAACCTGATCACAAATGAGCAGTTCCGTTCCCCATTGACAGGTGCAGCCCGAGCCCACAGTAATACTGGTCCGACCGTATAACCACCTGCTTTGATTAGAAATATTTGATGACCATTTCGGCGAACGAACGAAACACCACTTGATTTCCATGCTACCCCGCCGTGTTATCCTTAGTATGACTCCCCACTATGCATTATAACCCAGGTAAACGTTGCTGGGTGTTTGGGCCTTCAGATTAGCAGTGTGCGAATAGTCGTTCGAATAGCCCCGTGTCATTCATAGCCTTCAGAGTGCAAGGGTGACCACGAAATACCGGTTCGTTTTGCAGTGTTGAAGTTAGGGATGACAACTAGCACTGTTTCACACGAAGCGCTGCTCTCACACCGCGTACTTTAAAGCAAAAAATACCGGGCACATGCGCGTAAAGGTAGAATAATGTCACCCACTGTCTCGAGCCAACGCCACCATAGAGCAATCAAGGCCTGCGGGCAGCTTCCTCTAGCGCCGCATGACGTCATTACAGTCGAATGGCGCCGAGCGTCCTCCGACGCGTTGATGGGACACCAGGCCCAGCCGAAGGCTGACGCAGTAATCGTGTCCAATTTGCTCCTGCGCCCGATCTCACTGCGATGACGTCGAAATGCTAGTGCACGGGCATAGCCTCCTATATACTGACAAAGCCTGGCAGATCGCCACGAGAAGCGGCCTCCCAAATAGAAAAAGTGGAGCGGCAGACAACGGATGAGAGGAGAGCCACGTGAGTGGCGCCCCGCTGTGGCGAGACGCCGAAACACACTTCTCCCGAGCGATCCACTGTGTTTGGGGTCCTCGCCGCTGCAAACGCTGTGTGCTCACGTCCAGGTTCCCTGAGAAATGACTTCTTGGTGCTCTGTGCTACCACATCCTCGCACTCCAAATGTTCGGGCACTCTCCGTCGTCGAACTGCCAGGCTTTGTGAGTATAGAGGAGGCTACATGGCACGGGCTTTGAACAGACGGCGTCAAAAGCGCCCCATCATGGTGTTCGTCCTGTTTTAGTGAGTGTTCTATAGTCGCTGAACCGATCATGAACAGAAGAGGTCTAGTGACTTGCAATTTTGGCGCTGCGTGATTGCATGGCTTTATCAGATCGGATCGTCGACTGGAGTCGGACTTAAAGTGAAAGAGAGTATTGGAGTATAGTGTACCAGCGTTGTTTATTCTAGGTGGCGTTTCCTAAAGCGTGACGCGACCAACTTGACCAACCAAATTACCTATACACCTGCAGCGGTCTGACTTCCCTCGCACGAAGCATCCACGCGGCAAAACTGACTTCTCGACAAATTCGATTCGCTATATGAGTTCGATTCGGTGCCTCTCGCCGTCGTTTGTCTGTCTTCGCGGAACGGTTATTTCAGCGCGGCTACACACACCTCGAGCGCCGCGGATTATAGTTTCCGAGAGGCGGCGGCGACTCGCCGACGGCCTGGGTATCGTCGAGGAAACGCCGCCGCAATTAAGAGCGATGGTGCGCATCGCGTACCGAGCGCACGCCGAGAAAACCCGCCTTGAGAAATGAGACTGGCTCTGCGTACAGGTCGCGTCGGAGCGCGCGATTCCGGGCTCTCGTAACGACGCCCACTTGGCAATCATACGGGGATATATAGGTATACGAGACGCAAGCACCTTCGCGTTCCTGGCCTGGGTACGCGTATACAGGCGCGGGAGCGTAGAGTACGCGGGTGCCCAGCGCGCATGCGCATCGCACTTGTTCGTCGACACGTGCGTATAGCGATGCGCGTGAAAAGCTCACAAACACGCGCGCGCGCGCGATCAGAAATGTACTTGCGAGACACAAACCTGTACGTGAAGACGCCACTAATAGGGCATACACAGACATAACGTTCGCTCGAAAACGCGACCGCGCACACTTACGCGTAAACATGCAGGCACTATACTCGTAGAGACATACAGCACCTATAAACACCGAACCGAAACCAAATTTGGCGTTCGTGTTTAGACAGCTTAAAAGGTCGGGTCTGCCTTCGAGGCACGGCGACACGGATTTACGCTCTATAGATGATAAACACAACCACTGCAGTATACACCGCCGCTAGCCTGGGGTCTTTTACGTGGATATACACGCGACCGCGAACCGGTATGGTGCTCATCCCGATCGAAACGGGCAGGGGTGGGAGTACGGATTGAGCTCCCAATCGGATCTCCGGATTTTGCAGCGCGAGACTTATCTTCGCAGGCCCCGTTAACACACTCGGCGACGGTAGACTACACGTTTCGATCGTATCTACTCTGTCTTCCTTTTCTTGTTTCTTTTTCTCGCCGGTATTTTATTTTGCGAGTTTTGCAGTGTCCGCCGAGCTCCAGCTTGAATCAACACCTCATTGCCACCCAGTCTTGAACGTGTTACTCGAGAAAAGTAATATATTACAATTATAATTACTCTCGGTTAAAATAAGTATTCAATTAGATTGCTCGATTACTCGAGAAAAAAACGGCATTGGCCGTTACTTGAAAAAGTAACTGTTACATTTCTGATTACTTCCGATCTTTAAAACGGCTGATATTTCTGCCGGTATGAAAACGGGTCTTTCGCACTATTCCTTATTGAAATTAGAATTACCCAAGTACGAACTACCTTTTTTAGTACTTTCAAAAATATTCAGATTAGTCTCGTGTTTACTCCCGATAAAAGCAATCAAATAATTACTTTAAGAAGTAATCGATCACAATTAATTTGATTACTCGTGATGAGCACCGCACAAGTCTGTCGCCGCCCCTACTTTCCTTATTAGGGAGTTTTAGGGAACCTTTTTTGCACATCCCATCGTACCGTATATCGGACGTGCAAAAACTGTTCCCTAACCCTCCCTATTGAGACGTTAGACGGTATCAACGGAATTGTGCACCGTTCTCAACGTAAAAAAAAAAGAAATCTCCCGTTCTTTAGAAGGATGGTGGGCTGGGCTAGTCGGTATGACGACATTTGGAACATGACAGCGCACAAAAGGGCGAAAACAAAGGAAAAGAACACGCAATCTTTCTGATGCTTTCATCTTCTTTCTTTCTGTATTATGTTTCAGTTGCGAGTCAGCGCTTGTGTGTCTTGTGTGTTCCTTTCGTTTCTCCTCGTCCTTTGTGCGCTCTTATGTTCCAAACGCCTGTTTTCACTGAAAAAGAACAAGAACAACTAAAGAAGGATATGTGAGCGAGGAGTGATAAAAAAAAAAAACGAAGAAATCTCATTTCCCGGAACGTATATAAGTTGCTTCGCACGCGCATAGTATATAGTTCTCCCGATCTGCGCTTCCGTGAGGGATCAGCCAGAGCTCCGCCTCGAAGCACGAGTCATATAACCCAGATCCTGCAAATGTCTCGTATCTCTTTCTATCGTTCTCTTTCTCTCGTCCGTCGGCGGCAGACGCGTTATGTTCAGTTCGTTCCATTCGTACGATTTTGCCTGTTACGTGTACACGCCTTTTGCGTTAAGGATGGTTAACACATTCGCATTTGAGTGTGATCAACTGCGTCGCAACCGCCCGTATAGCCACTTACGCTTAGGCGATAGTAATCCCACTAGTGCCATCTATCGGGTGGCACTGGAACACTTCCGATCGGGATATATGTAGGCATCATTCTTTCGCCATGTGTTTGAAATAATTCTGACAGTGTTATATAACTTATGAGAGACTGTTTATCGTATATAGAGCGTAGGACTTTCTGCTGTGAAACGAGCCGAAAAAATCGGCGCCTGCGCGTAGAACACTCAAACTTTCACTAAAGGTGCACTCAGCGGGCCAGGTTTACCGTGCGGAATTTCAAGGCGCAGTCTCTTCCTGTAAAAACAAACTAGAGCAAAACAATTGGCAAAGTCAAGGTTGGACCCGTTCGCAGACGACCGAATTAGCGACGCTATTAACTTGTGGCGCCATCTCCCGATAGGCGCAGCGAACAGACGACAGAGTCTGTTGTCTGCTCGCAGCGCCCATCGGGAGATGGCGCCACGAGTATATCGCGTCGATATGTCGGTCGTCTGCGGACGCGCCTACCCTCGACTTTGGCAAGATTTTTGCTCTAATTTTTGACAGCAGGAGAACTGTACCTTGAAATTTCACACGGTACAACTGACCAGCTCACTGCACATTCTGGGTGAAATTTTGAGTTTTCTACGAGCCGATTTTTCCGGCTCGTTTAACAGCGGAACGTCCGGTTTTGGACACTCTATACTTTGATCGGAAGTGCCCCATGTCCTGATAGATGGAGCCAGTGTACCAGTGCCTTATCTCGTCGCATGCGTTTGCAAGCGGTTGGAACGCAGTCGACCAAAATGAAACGCTGATGTGCGAATCGTCCTTCTATCTTAAGCCGGGTTTGAAACTTGTATGTCAAGTCGCTTCGACCAGGTGTGTTCCAAAAGCTACATGTTTCTAAGCCTATGCAGTGATAAATTAAGGGAGAGGAGGACATGAGAGCGCGCGGAGACGTCAAAGTGCCGAGTTCTGATTGGCTCTGATCGGAAGGATAGTGGGTAGACCTCAAAGCAAGCTTCCTTGAGGTCTACCCACTATCCTTCCCATCAGAGCCAATCAGACCTCGGCGTTCTGACGTCACCACAACCCCTACAAAAGAATCAGACGAACTTGCGCTTAGCATAGCCTTCGCGTCTACCCCCTAATCCTTCCAATCAGAGCTCGGCGCTCCGACGTCCCCGAGCGCTTGCATCTCCTCCTCTCTCTGGGTTTTTCACTGTATATATTCGTGCTGCTATGAGTAGTCAGCGTCCAGGGGTCTCAAACAGGCGGCCCGCGACTCTCTGGGACGCGACCCGCAAGCGTCCCGTGGTTGCGAGCTCTTGTCGTCCATTCGTTTCCACTGGACACGTAGCTCTGCTCTTGTGACGTTTTAACATATTTGGCGCTAACCTGTTTTCTTTTAGATCGTGAAGTGTTTTGTCTTGTTGTTGTTTTGTTTGTTTTTTGTCCCGCCCTATGTTGGCTTTCGACATTTCGATCAGGGGGGGGGGGGGGATGCTATCCGCCCCCCCCCCCCTCCACACACTCAAATTAGTTTGAGACCCCCGAGCTAGACGTAAGTACTTTTTCCTTGGCGTCACGAGGGGCTCCGGTCGAGAGTGACGCAGCGATGATTTTTGCCGCGTACACCTCATTATTGGTGTGATTGCTGCACCGTGTGTGCCAGAGCTGTGTCAAAGTGCCGTGCTACAAGAAAACACCATCTTCCCGAGGGGAACCATGGGGTGATGCGGAGCATCGCGGATCGTTATTAACGGTTATTACCCCTCTTGGTGCAGTGGGTGAATCTTGAAATTGGTGAAGACGTGATCTATGCATGTGCCGTGAATGGTAGTTGGCTGTTGTTTGCGGTCGTCGTATGATACGTGTTGCAGCGAATGGTGTGATGACATGTACTCAACTATCCAATGGCTCTTCATGACGTTGACATTAATGTCGCCAATGAGCATGAAAGGATGTGTGTCTGCGTATTGCTTTTGGTAGTCACACTTCATCGGAAGAACGGAGTGAAGTGGAGTCAACAGCGCTGAACTGAAAGCGCGCAGCGCGCTACCGCTGCTTATATTCACACTTGAAGGAGAGGAGACAAGAGGAGGAGAGTTGCGCATGCGCGCGCGGTGTGAGTAGAAGCGAACGCACGCGAAGTGCACGCAGCTGGTAGAGAGAGAGCGGAGAGAGTGACGCGCAGCTGTTGGAGAGAGGGAAGGAGGAGAGTTGCGCATGCGTAGTGTGAGTGCGGACTACGAAGCCGACGCCGCGGGACATAGACCCGAGCAAGAGATGCTCCGCATCTAAAAGATAAGTCTCACCAAAGTTCGAGGAATTTCACTCATGAGTGGTCTGTATCAATTCTGGAAATAATAGCTCGGACCCGGATCACCGCTACGTCGTCGTGGTAGGAAGTTTGAGAATTTATGAAACTTTGATTTATTGGATAAAATAATGTACTATTCGATTTTTTTTCTTGTATCGAACACTGACCCTAGTTTGGCAGTTTGTCTTATCGTGCGAGCTGTGTTTGGGTGGGCTAGCTAGCTCCGTTGAGTGGGCTTGTCGCCGTATGAGGAACGCAAGTTGGTCTGCTTCTTGCACAGGGGTGGCGATGATGTCAAAACTCCGAAATCTTATTGACTGATAAAAAAAAAATATATATATATATATATATATATATATATATATATATATATATATATATATATATATATATATATATATATAACTGGGAAGAAAAAAACCCTTGGTGAAAACAGCAACAACGGACGATTTAATCTGACGAAGGCCGGACTCCGGCCGAAACGTCGAAGATTAAATCGTCCGTTGTTGCTGTTTTCACCAAGGGTTTTTTCTTCCCAGTTATACCCACGCCTTCGGCCTCCCGCCCATGCCCGTTATATATATATATATATATATATATATATATATATATATATATATATATATATATATATATATATATATATATATATATATATGTAGTGGGTAGACCCCAAGGCATATAGCATTGCGGTCTACCTACTTTTCTTCCAATCAAGGCCAATCAGAACTCGGTGTCGTTTTGACGTCACCGCAACTCCTGCTAAGAAGCAGACAATTTGCTCTCCGGACTCCGCATACACTCGCTGAGCGGAGAGCGTGACCCCGCGTATCTTGCTTTGCCGCAGCGCAGCCGTGTGCACAGGGGAAACAAAAATACCCCTTTAGAAAAGGGTGGAGCATTGCGCGCATATTGAACGTGCGGAATGTTTATATAACAACGATACCATAAAATAAAATTGTCAAGGTAAAACCAAGTCTGTTGCGCGAAAATACATCTTAGACTGCGATCACCTGACGAGTTGCGAACGCAATGTTTATTTTCGAATTCGAAATTTATTGAAGAATATTTGGGCATAGCAAGATGATTTCGAAATATACCCGCCTAGCTATAGCTTAGAGGTACTGTAGGTTTATTTGCTATGTAATCGTACTCGCCACCTCCACGCGTTTCTTTTTTTCTTTTTACCATTTTTGACGGTTTTGGGGCACAGTCAATAAATATATACTTGATTTCAATAATATTAAATGAGTTCTTGTAATGGGTAAAAGGAGTGTTGCACAAGACGGTTAAGGAGTACTACAGATATTTCAATTAAGGGGGCATATTCATTACCAACGTGTCGATTATGTATTGTCATAAATGTATACATACTGTAAGTATGTATACATTTATGACAATACATACTTGTTATGTATGTATGTTTGTTTATGTACGTAATTAAAATACTATTTTTGTTTTCAGAGTTAGATTTGAATTTTAATTTTCAGAAATTCAACGTAACAGCTCAATCACAGTTATTCAGTTTGATGCTCTGAGTTATTTAATTTGGTACTCAAATCCATGTTATTCACACACGACGGAGAATAAACGCTAGCGCTGAATTCGATAGCTTTGTGCTTTAGGGGCGAACTTCTGACGCACCCTATCACTTGACTCCCGGAGCTCTGAAAGTATTGTACAATCCCGCAAATCTTCGAATAGGGTGCAAAGGAGTGCATCTTGATCGATGCCTGGTGCGTCGTGCACAGACAGGACACAATACGTGTCTCAAATCCAGAATGTTCGTTTCCATTTTTCTGGGCCGCATCAATCTGGAAAAGAGATGTCGCGAACGTTTGTCTAATCTGAGCTTCGGTTGGTTTGGCGTACTTCCGATCTTTCGGCGAAATTGGACGAAGTTTGACGTTTAAACAGTGGAATCGCCCGACTTCTACACACAACGCAGGGGTGTGACATCTGCGCCAATTGCGCCATTTTTATACAAACCCAATTTTCTGCTCCTAGTTGCGCCAAAAACGCGAAATCAGTCGAAATTGTGCCACACTGCGCCAAAGTAACTCAAATTAAAAAAAAAAAAAAGAGATTGCGGCGACGCTAGATTTAGCGGGAAACGAGAGCTTGGTTGGCAACATTCAATCTCGTCGTAGTAAAGTACACGGTACGGGTACAGGGTGTCGCGAACCGGTCGAGGTTCGAGTTCGGCCAGGTTCGACTTTTTTTTAACTTCTTCTGAAACGTTCGACAAAGGTTCGACTCAGGTTCGACTGCTATACGCATGCGCAACAGGCTGGCCACTTGGCTTCGGAGTGGATGGTGATGGCTAAAGGATGAATTAAGGAAAGCACTGATTAGTTATTTCAGTGAATACAGTACAGACAATTAAGTTATCAACTTCTGCAGTGATTAGAATTAGTTTTTTTAATTGCAACTGTTCATAAAATTAAAATAACCCTTTACATAAAACTTTTAGCCTTTCCACTTTGGTGAAGAACGAAGACCAGCGGAGCTGTACTATGGTGGGAATGAAGTAATGGCCGGCGGCAAGTTGGCAAGCCAAAGTGGAAAGGCTCGAAAGGTTGCGCCATCTATAAGCGACGGCGGCAACCAGAGTTTTGTGTCGACATTTCTTTGCGGGGAACACGATCTTGGGGAAACTAGCCCTTAACAGCTCCACTGTAAAAAAAAAAAAAAAAATTTCTCCAAACCTAGACATGCTTGTATCAAGGCCTGGCTACACTGTCCACAAAGTCGAACCGGTCGAATCTGGTTAAAAGTTCGAAGGTTCGTCGTTCGACCTAGAAATTCGGTTCGACAAAAGTTCGCGACATCCCTATTTGTGACTGCCTGCTGGCGGTGCGCTGTCACGCGGTCTTGCTGTCTGTGGCCGCGGGAGGTACGACGCACAAGCTATCAAGATGAACAAACCTAGGTATTTCTTTCGTTTTGAGAGTAAACCTTTTCTTAAAAGTGCTATTGAGTGCCTTCATTGTGTAATTGTTCATTCGTGTCCGCAATCTCGTCAAAATGGACGGCGCCGTCGCCGTGAGTACTTTCGGTTATCACACGCGTCCTTCCAGTGCGTGATCAATCGAATGAATCGGTCACACACCCGTATTTAGCGTGCATGTGCTGCTCATAGTTTTTCTACCAATTCACTATGTACCTTGTGACTCACTTTTGTGGGGAGTTTTTTTTTCTATCTGCACGTGCTTTCTACGAGCGTCCGATCGATGTCTGGTTGTACTAAACCGTGCCAGCTTTAAAAAGTTCCGCTTTGGCACCAGTTCGTATAAGCTTGAGGTACCAGGTGCCCACCTAACTTTGCAGCAAGCCTGTGTTTCCTGTCCTCATCTATGCGCACGAAGCTCTCGTTTGTATTTTCCGTTGTATTTTTATTATATTTTATCTCGGTGCGTATCGGCGCTGATGACTTATTGGAACCAGGGTGGACAAAAATAACGATTAAAAAAGAAAAATATAATTTATGTGATTTATATCAAATTTTTTTATTATTTAATTTGCTGATAAGCCGCTCTGACATTTTCTTCTCCTAATCTTCTCCAAACTGTAGACTTTTGTGCTTCGAAGTTGCTTCAAAATGCATAAACTGCTGCTCCAAAAATGAGAATGTTGTGCTTCTAAGCGGCTCCAAAATCCAGATTTTTCTGCTCCAAAAATTGCTCCAAAACCTGTTTCACCTGTCTCACCCCTGACAACGTTTCTCATGTTGAATTGACCTGAGACTGGGGTCGAAGAGAAACGTCGAAACGTAGAAGTCTCGATGTTTCTCTTCTGTTAACGTTTTCATGTTTCTCTTCTACCCCAGTCACAGGTTAAATCCAACGCGGTTAAAATTCACCAGCTCGCCTGCACCCTTACTATACTTTCTCCCAACAAAAAATTCGAAACTTTAAAAAAAAATTCTTTTTTTTTTTTGTTTTATAAAACACAACCAATCTTCAACGCAATACAGCAGCGACAGTATATAATATTTCAATGATTTAGTTAGATCGTGACCCTCATCGCTCAGGTGGCGTCAGCTCGTATACTCACTCTCCGCATGTGCGCATGATAGTTGAACTTTAGTTAAACATATTCTAGAACGCTTTGCATTCAAAGTTTTGAAACAGTCGAACTCGAAACTTCCGATGCAGGTTCGCAACATCCCTAATTTCGAAATCAGTGCTGACCTCCGCCAATGTTTTTATACAAGCTCAGAAATATACGCTTCGAACATGTTTTAGTACTGTTCGCACATAATTATGTCGTCATGTCTGCAGACCGCGCCTTTTGTAGGATGTGTACGAGGAGTGCGACTGCGACTTTAGGGTTACCCGGTGTCGCAATGTCCCGTGACCGATAGTGTAACCATGTAGCTTAACGCAACGGTGTCACGTGACTACGTCAGTTAACGTCACACTGTCGGATACGGTGTCGTTTGACGTGATCACGGGAGTTGGTGCCATGTGACCACAGACCTCTAAACTTAGCGGGGAAATTTTCTCACTTTAAGAGCCCCTGAAGTCGCCCTCATTCTGCGTAATTCGGACTTCAAACGTATAATCAGTGTAATTCCTGTTTTCTTATTGCAGGGCATGGTGAGGTCTCGAGGTGAGGACACGGCGGCCCACGAAGAGGACCCGCTGGGCGCCGAGGATTGGCCCGGAGAGGCGCGCCAGCCCGAACGGAAGCGACCCCGCCTGTCCAACAGCACGACCAACAACGATGCCAGTGCCATCAACGTTGCCAACAACGCCGCCACCGTCGACCTCAACAGTCACGACAGCGTGTCGTCCGACGACCACGGGCATCCAAAGTCCCGCGACTCCAGCGCCGGAACCACTGCGGCGGCGGCGAACGGCGGCACGCCACCGCCGACGCCGCCGCCTCCCGCGCAGCAGTTGTCACCGGGGGCGACGACAGATGGCGCCAGGAGACGGCCCCCACCCCCGTCGTCTGGCAACGCTCCCGGGGGAGGCGGAGGAGGGGGAGGAGGACGGAGACGTCGCAGCGCCCTCTCTGCACGGGAAAGGAATCTACGCCGGTTGGAGAGTAACGAGCGGGAAAGGATGCGAATGCACTCACTCAACGACGCCTTTCAGGTTAGGCGACGCCATTGTGATGACCTTGAGAGCCCCTAACTCTATGATGGCACGCGTTTGAAGTGAGCCTTTCTTACTTTGTGTAAAAACAAATCTTTTCTCGTCCATGAAACCGGAGCAACCTCTAAAAGATTTTCAGACCTTTCGTCAATGTACTCCGTGACGTCACAAGTTCTGACACGCCCCTTTTTTTTCCCCGCCGGAAACTATGGAGTTTTCCCTACGTACGGGAAATCAGGGAGCGATCCTCTCGTTTTTCCCAATGCCCATAAGAGCAGCGCGAAGGAAGTGACGCAGAGCGTCGCAGTTTGCGTTTGGAGTTGTTGATGTCCTTGCAATTAAACGGTGGCAGAACGGGAATGTGATCCCTAAAATTCTCAGATATACTGATGCTACGTAAATTAACTTCACTCTGAAATGGAGCGAAACTCGCGCTTTCTACGCGACTGAATCTATTCTTTCATCGTCCACCAGTTGGCCAGAGGGCGCGGGTTGGGTTCCGCTCCAAGTGAAAGTCAATTTCTTCTTGCCAAAATTCTCAGCTTTGCAGGGTGTTTTGGGGCCGACATTTTCACCGTCTTTTCGTCGGTATTTTGGGAAAATTATAGAATATATACGACCTTGTTCATTGTCACTAAAAGCCAAAAAAAAAACATTCTTTACAGTTGTTCTTTTTTCTTTTCTTTTCGGTGGCCACGGGGGGGGGGGGGGGGGGGATCTTTTTAAAAGAACCTGCATTCAATTTCGGCCAATTAAGTCATAAATGATAATCAAGTAGTGTGTGTGTGTGTGCGTGTTTTGTCGTTGGGTGCGCATTTTTCTGCCATACAGAAGCACGGCTCAGTTGTTGGTACGGACTAACGGTGATGTGAAGAGAAGCCAGAAAACACAACTGAAACTAGCGGGAAAGCTAAACCACAACAACGATGGAACCTCTCCCACCGTCCGAGACGTATACTCTTTCTGCATTGTCACGCTTCTACTACATCTTTTGTTTCCCTTTATCTCTCACCAAAGTGGCAAAAAAAATTACTTAAAAAAAAACAGAAACAGGTTTTTAATTCTCTGTAAAGCCGAATTAGAGCGCAGCTCTTGAGGAGGAGGAGGAGGAGGGGAGGGTCAGGCGTTACGTCACGCGTGACGTCATTATGGGAAACGTCCCTTAACGCAAGCCTAAGAGCTGCGCTCTAAAAATCGAAGAGTTTTGGTAACCTAAGAAAAATAATATTCTCAAAACAACGAACTGAAAAACGTCAATAATATGAGAAAATGCATCGTGGGAAATTCCAACCTGTTTCTGCAATACCTTCGAATAAACTTAGCCGGTCCTTTTGGTGTGCTAAAAGCTTCTTCCTAAGGCTCTGGGCACTCCCTTTGTCTGTACTTCAATAGTATAAAAAAGAAGGCTTGAGGCGCTACTACAAGCGGCCAACTGACCGGACGCCTTACAACCACCATCGGGTGGTTGTAACGTCGTACAGAAGCACTTATGGAAATTCCGAAATTTGATTTTCCTGCACATAATGTCAGTCTTTTAAACATATCCTCTGCTGCCTTATTTGTTTCAGAAATCAGGACACGTGCAAATTTGGGTGCACTCTGAAAGTTGTATAGCCAAGTCCCGTTCATAGAAAATACTTGAGCGCGTAGTCATTCCTTTTTTTTTTTATCTTCAATATTTTTAGTTCCGAATCTGTCTGTGTCTTTCGCAACTTGAGTGGCCGGCCTTTAAGGAGAGACAAGCTTTGCCCATTAGCCACGAGAGACACTTGAAAATTCATTCGTGAAGTTTTGCCTTTTCAAAGTGTTTGAAGACGACATGAAAAAAAAAAACAGTTTGAATATGTTTATGTCTAAGCACGCAGTAGCGCTCCCACTCTCCGTTTTCTGTTTTCATTTTTTTAAGCTTTACTGTTTGCCAGGGTTTTATTTCTCTACAGTCGTCCATACTGTGCATGTTTTCTCAATTCAATTTTATTATTTTTTATAAGAGATAGAAGTACTCAGACAGCGAATAGCCGAAGGGCAAAAGCACGTCTGCTTTTGCCACTTCGCGGGGGTATACGAGTACGATTGGAAGCTTGAAATATCTAAAAAAAAGAATCTGAAATTGAGATCTGAGTTGCGAGAAGAAAGAAATGCAATATTGTGGAGTCTACTATTTTATACTTTTTCTTTGCTTTTCTTTTTGCATGAAATAGAAATTTAACGTAATTCGCGCACCTTTCATCATTTTTGTTTTGTTTTTTTTTTTACTAAATTCAAGCAACTCGTATGGAGAAAAAATTTAATGGGAGCTGAAGTCGTAAAACACTGAGTGTTCGCGAAAAGCTCATGGCAGTGATTTCATCTTAACAAAACTAATTTGTTCAATATTACCACATGTACGAAGAATTGTTGAGTCGTAATATCTTATTTGTTTACAAATAAGATGTATTTGAGAAGAATACCCTAATCAAACCTCTTTCTTTGCTTACATATGTGTGTGTGTTCCATATAATTATTGTACTATGTACTACTGTCGGTGTGTTTTTGTGGGCTCCGCAAAGGTGGGACATGCATAAGTATGTTCAAACCAGGGACTTTTCAAATTAGCTTTGAAGGCACTGGAGCACTTCAAGCATGTTAAGTTTACCCAGAAGAAATGGGACCTATATGGAAGCACACTTCAAGATTTATCATATAATTCCAGTAACCAGGTTACGGTCAACGGGTACCGCTATCCAAACATGGCGGCTGGTAAAGGGCGGCACCGCTAGGTGGCATGCTTCGGGAAGACCGAGAACTCAAAAACAACCTCTAGGGTGGCGCAAATCGCCGCCCGGTTCAAATCAATGCGACTATATATATTCATTTGCCATCTGTTACGGTCACCGGGTACCGTTACCTAAACATGGCGGCTGGGGAAAGGTGGCACCGCTAGATGGCGTGCTTGGAAAAAGTAGGAAACTCGTAAACATAACCTCTAGGTGGCGAAAGTCGCAACCCGGCTTAAATTAATGCAACTGTCCATTAATCTATCCGTCCGGCTCTGTTGTAAGTGTAACTAGAGCGACTAACTAAGCTACACTTCAGTGTAACGACACCTCAGCCATCTTGGTGCTTAAAATCATGGTTGCCAGTACCTGAAGCGTCATTTGAAATCGCAGGGAGCGGTTTTTCCCCCATCCAGAAACGTTAAAATAGTTCACGACAGGGCAAACCGATATCGATTGAGCTTCCTAACGCCGTCTCTAAACCTCGGGAAGTCACGTTTTCAAATTGTAACATTTGCTAATTGCGCCCGCTTTGCACCCAGGATCAAAAATGGCGGCGCACACGGGAAATTTGGGAAACGGGAGGTGGGGAGGGGAGGGGGTGCCCATACTCTGAGCGTAGCTTGTTTAGTACCTCCAGATGTAATTATACGTTCGTTCACCCATCCCAATCTGCTGTAAGCGTAACCTCGTGTTTCAATTTCGCAGGCGCTACGCGAAGTCATCCCTCACGTTGCGATGGAGCGGAAGCTGTCCAAGATCGAGACGTTGACGCTCGCTAAGAACTATATAATGGCGTTGACGAACGTGATCTGCGACATCCGTGGCGACCCCAAGCCCTACCAGTTCTGCCCTGCCGAATTGCCGCTGCACGACGACGACGACGACGATCTCGAAGACGACGACGACCTCAAGGAAGACGACCTCTCGGTCAGCGACGGAAGTGCGCCCTGAACACAAGACGGCGTCGCCCGCCGTCGCAAGCCGAGCTTAGCCGCCCGGCCCCGCACAGCTATGCACCCCGCCGCTGGCGCAACATGCGATCGCAGCGCCACGTCGACCGCATTTTCGCCACCATCACAACCGCCGCAGCGTCTCGAAAACTCGGCTAGGAGTGCCCTCTGAGGGGACTTCCGCGAACTTGGCCGCGGGTGGGTTATCCGCTGCCATCTTGCGAGTGTTTTGTTTCCTTCGTGTATGTGTGTGTGTGTGTATGTGTGTATTCTGGGGATGTTGAGGACTGGAGAGACTGATTCCTCGCGGGGTTCGAATCCCGGTACTTTTCAAAGACAAGCTGCTCATTTACGTCACGAACATCGGATTGTTCCGCAGCGCTCCAAGCGGGCGGAGAGCCAAACTTTAGCATCGAGCAGTTTTGGAAGAAAGCTCAAGGCGACGCCAAACCTTTTGATTGTTTTCTTTCTGTTCCTTCATGAGTGAGGTGCATGCATGTTCGAATATCGGAAAGGGGGGTCGTGCGTTTATGATTATCAGATACGATGAGCCCCTCGACATTGTTTGCGTCACGGTTGATCTTAGAAGATGAAGCATTGAGGGAGTTTCAGCAGACGAGAACGGTCCGATGGCAGACGACGTTCGGTTTGGAGACAACGGTTTGTGACCGATGCACTGGCGGTGCCATTTGTCGCCGCAAGTGGTAGGACTCACAATTTACTGAGATCTCGTTGAAGTGACATCTTGTGTTGTTCATAGCAGCCGCGTATGATATTATCTGTCTCGCAAGCGCGTGCAGGCGTTTGGTGTGGTGTTGCACCTATGCCCGATTTACTAGATGCGATCGGTGGACCTATCAGTGGCGAAGGCGTGGCGCGCAAGCGATCGCAGCGCCGCCTCTGGTCCGTATTACAATCGAAAACAAAAAAATCACTCCCGGACCGACAATCTGGCGCAGCTTTCTCGTGACGTCACCACTGCGTCGGTGTTTTGTTTTTAGGTTCTTCTTTTGTTTTCGCAAATATATATATATATATTTTTGTTTCGCGTCCTCGTTGTTGCCGTTGTAGTTTATGTCGTGCGGGAGTTGTGACTATGCAAGTTCGCTTCCCCCAGGACGAAATATCGCATGCATGCCAGGTGCTCCTCAACCAACCACTCTGTCTTCAATCTTTTCCCGCCCTTTCCTCTCTCTCAAGCGATGACGATGATGATGTCGATGACGACACTGCTCCTGATGATGATGATGGTGGCCCATGTTAACGGCATCTGTTGGTCGAACATTTGAACCCGTGATACTGCTCGCAGTTGTTAACCTTCTCGTCTGTTTTATTTATATTATTTCTGAAGCGGGTCGACATTTTGAGGGAACTGCCACCTACAGCCCTTGCTACTATCGGCCGATGGTACATTCTTAAGCTTGGTTTGTGATCGCGCGTGTGAAGAATGATGACCTGCCTCAGGATTTGGTTCAGCTTGGAATAGCGTAATGTATCGTGTTTTAATCTTTCTGTGTAAAATATAGCTTCACTGTGCAAGCGCAAATATGCAATTCGTTTTCAGCACTGCCATTCGAAAGAAAGTTTCCGAGTTGCTCAGTTCTGAAATTCACTCACATGGCTACCTTTCATTGGTTGCCAAACCTAAACAAATACATCGAGCAGCACAGTATTGATCAAGTCGCGTTACCAACTATTCCCTTCTCAAGCCTGGCTAAATACATCAAGATGCAACAAGTAATTAAATATCACCCGTGCTTTTTTTTTTCTTGTAATCAGTTCAAAATGACACCATGACAAAGGCGTAAGTAACAATATGCTTACGGTGATATACAGGTAAGGGGGCTTGTTTCCGCTTTTTACTTGTAAGATTAGTCGTTTGTTTCACTGAGATCAATCCGGCATTTCCCAGTATCTCCAGCAGATAAATCTGGTTGAGCAACAATTCTCGACAAACTCGTGCAGCAGCTCAGCAGTGCAGGCGGAAGCAGATATTGTGAACATTGCAAACGCTCTAGGTCGCTTCAAAATGGTGGCTTTACATCTATTTGCGGGCGCGTCAAATCCGAGCCCCTCAAGAAAAGTGCACTATGCCTGTCCGCTCCAAGCGGGCATTTCGCGAAGTAGCGAGCAAATAAGTGCGTACGACTCCCGTCTGGTGGCGCCAGGTAGGACATAATATATGTCGTGTGGAGAAGGCTACCCTTCTCTTTGCAGCAAGCAGCAGAGTCACTCACCTGCTAAAGGCCCTTTCTATCGTTTCTAATAGGAGATCCTATAGACCCGCACGCCGTTTACAAACAAATCAGCGTTTGCCCACACCTAGTGCGGGTACGGCGCGTCCGTGACGTCACCCACAGGCGTAGGTACCGTGTATTAAAAGTATGTCAGAAGAGCAGTTTTCATAGCGCGTCTTTACACATGACTGAGAAATCGTAAAAACGCCGCTGAAGCAGGTGACCGAAAGCTCGCGTTGCACCCACTTTCCTGCTTTCGACTGCTTTTCATTGGCTTTGTAACAGTTAAGTGGCGCCACTTACCCGCAGCTCGTGCTACGAGGGGCAGCTCAACTTCAGGCGCACGTCACTGAGGAGCAGAGTTTACAGGCACAGTGTAACTTTTATTGAGGGCGCTGGTCCAACAAACCAGTTGTCAGATGAATTGATTAGGTAGCCGTAAAGCTGTTCTTGTCATGTCGGCAGGCAGTGTTGATTGTTCGCTTACTGGGACTTGGGCGTCGTGTAACAAAAGAAAGAATCGTAGAGCACCGTGTTTGTTCCTCGAAAAGAGGTTCGTAACTATTGTGTAAATATGGTGGTCTTTTGAGTCATTTTACACACGCTGGGTGGTATACCCCGTTGTGCCAAATACTTTGGAAGCGGCATGCTGAAAACTTGGGTCAAATTATTGGTTTGCAGAAAATTAGAGCGTTGTTTTGAGGGCAAAAAAAGATAGCTTAGCACTTATTCCTGCATACTGTGTCAATGGTCTTGCCCAGAGTTGTTCTCGAAACGATTTCGCACTGTGCCGCACTCCTTAAATAATGAACTCTTCAAGTGGTGCGATTTCTCGGAAATACGTGTATTTGTGACGCCGCACGAGCAGCATTATCATCATCACCCTTGCGGCATCTCGCAGAATTGTGCGCCATGTGCATCCTTGCTGCGTTGCCAAGATGCATCTTCTTTCGAAAATTCGCACCTTATGAAACGGCCTTTTGGAGTAGGCATACAGAGATTTGCAAGCAGGCACTGCTTCAAGCGCCAGTCTGGCCTCCATGGATGAAGGATGCTTTGTTTGGACGCCAGTCTGCCAACTCTGGGCATGCCTTAGCAAGGCTTAATCATCAGGCGATGTACCACACGCCAGCCGCAAGAGGCTGTACTTGCAAACGTTAATAGGCATCTAGAAACTTCTTTGTTCGTATTTATCGCACACAAAGATGTATGTAGTTTACGCTTTGCACACAAAGCTATTTTGTCAGAAAGAAACAAACATGAGACCCAAATTCTGAGGCCCAAGTGGTTCTCGCTTCCAGGCTATACGCGGTGCCACCTGAAACGACGACAAAGTGTTTACACACTTTCCTTGTCTCTACCTGTTTCATGGTAAAAAAGCAATGTTCTTTTTTTTTTTTTTTGTGAGATTGATTGGTGCGCAGTGTCTGCGTTCTTCACAGCTGGTCTTTCTAGACATCAGGACTGAACCAAGCTCCTGACAATTAAGACTTCTCGTCCTCGTGCGCATTTGTGAACTCTACAGAGGAAATGTGGTTGTGCGGCAGAGTACAGCCAGTGACGTGGTCCCTTCACAGTTGCAGTACTGCGGCGCTGCCGGGAAATGTCATTTTTTTTCGTGTACTTACGAATGAAATCTGGATTGCAAAGTGCTGTAAGATGTCTTGTAGCTCGCTTTGTTTGCATTTTGTTTTCCTTCAGCTCGATTTGGTTGGAGAATGTATAGAAGGGTTCGTTGCCCTTCCAAGGAAGTGAAGTATTTAGTGTTAGTAGTGGATAGGAAACATGGAAAAAGCGCGACGATTGCTAAGTTTGGACGAGGTTGGCCGTAACTGTTGTCGCATCTTCCTGCGGTATTGCGGTACCGCAAGTGTGAAGGTGCCTTTTGATTCTGTTCACACGTCCTTCCTGCAGTTCAGTTCGAAGACGACCAGTAGTGTAAATTTTGCGGAAGGACGATTCGTTGCCAAGAAAACCCCAGATGCTGGGCTTCACGCGGCAATCAACCGCAGGTGTGAACGTGCCTTACATAGACATGTTCACGTGATCTTCCCTTGTAGAGATTAAATTAGAAATGACCGGTATATTCGCCTTAGGCGATATGTGGAAGTATAGTTCGATGTGAGAGAAAACGCAAATGCGTCTTGCTCTCTGCCATTGAGAGGTCTACCGGTGTGTACAGTAGTGTTGCCCGTCGATTTGATTGATCATGATTAATCCTGTACGTGTGAGAGGCGTACATTGCTCCTGCAGTGAGCGGTGTAAAGTCTTTGCAGGCAGTTGGGCGCTCTGTGCAATCATATCAGTATGAAAACCGCAAACACGGAGAAGCAGAGCCACCACAAGTATGAATGTATATGGGAGATATAGTTACGTGTCCGTGAAAAGAAAAAAAGAACGTAACGCGAATTATACGATTGTTCAACATATCGCAGCATTGGTGTCTTTGCTGACAGCCAAGCGTTGGGTGCAATCAGTCGAGAAGGCAAATCTCAAAATCCGGCAAACCGTACCGCAAGTGTGAACGGGCCCCGACACTGGTTCAATCAAGTGGCTGCTGCGTTGTTCGACGGCCATTCTGTTGGTGTGTGAACAGGATATCGCGGGATGTTACTCCAAGGGTGTTCTTCCTCTCCCCCGTCGTGCATCGCTTCATTGTTGTCCCCGCGCTCCTTGAATCAAGTCCATCTGTGTTATTTTTACTGTACGAACTTTTTTTTCTTTTTATAAACATATTATAAATATATCTATATATACACACACGCAAACAAAAGACAGGACTTCAGACCTTAAGAAAAAGAAAATGAACTTTGTTGACAAAGAGTAATATATATATATATATTTTCTATGGGTGGCTCCCATTTGTTGACATATATTTCTATCGTGGTGAAGCGTTTCACATCGTACCAATATAGTATATATCTATACATGGATATCTATATACAAACAAATCTGCCGGTGTTCGATGATGATGATCGCAAGCTGCGCATGAACATTTCAAGTCAAGTATGCGTGCAAACAAACAACCAACCATGAAAACAAAAACGTGACAAACGTGCTGATGTTACAGTCTCTTGAAAAATATTCGCTGTTGTGAAATAAAAGAAAAACTGAATGAAAAAAAAAAAAGAAACGTTTTCTTCAGGAGCGTTCCGAAATCGAAGCTCAGGTCTTCTGATTTCGGGGGCTCCGACCACGAATACATGTGTTGCGTGTGGTTTATTCGCGCCCAGAACCATAGTGTTGAACCGAAATTTCTATCGGTTCGGTTTCCGGTTCACGGCTTTCGGTTCAGTTCCGGTTCCGTTCCGGAGAGCAAAAATAACGGTTCAAACCGGTTTGAACCGCTAAAGTGAGAATGTATTTTCCGCGTTGTTCAGGCAGTAGGCACTATTTCCGCCGTAAAATAAATAGCTATATATATAGCTGGGTTTTTTTTTTTTTTTGTCTTTTGTACGATACAATTATATATTCAGGTACCAGAAATGAAAAACTGCATTCTTTATTCTTAACGCAGCAATAAAAACATTTAAATTAACACAAAAAAGCGTTGTGTTGATACAACTCAATATTCATTTATTTACGTCAGTCACATATATTGTACCTCGATCGAAATGTTGTCACGAAATGAGGTAGATCCGCTTAAAAAACCCGTGATTGGTACAACTTTGCGCCGCAGTCTTAAACGTTGAATTGCAGTTGTGCGGTTGAATTAAGGTATTAATTACAGTGCAGAAAATCATGGAATCCGTACATCGTCGCCATATATATTGTTGAGAACCCTCGCTTTCGCCTACACAGATCCTGCCACACGTTTATACTTCTTTCTCCTATTCGTCGTTCTTTTCTACTTCAACATTTAGGGCGAGATAGTCTGTTCGGGTGACGTATAGGTATAGACCATTTTCATCTCGGTACTTGCCTGACCGGCGGATAGAGGGCGCTGACGCACTCGCCGCCATTATGTTGCTTCAGTTTGATTGGTTTCGGTTCCAATGTGCACGCGGCTGTGTTGCTGTTTTATGTAGTTTTTGCTGAATTTTGTGATACAAATGTTTCTCTTGTAGCACACAACCAGTGAAACAGCGGTACTGAGCCACTTTGAGAACTATGAGGTGGTTTTGAGTCTAACGTGCAGGTTGTTTTACAAACTTTGATGTGTCCGATTATGGACGGTGGCGAAACGGCTGAACTGATGTACAGAAAAGATTACCATTGTCTACGGCCGTATCCGACGAGACTAGTTTCCAGAAAAATAAACTAATGTAGAGAGTAATACATGAATATGAAGGAGCAGGTCAACAGCTTGGTTAGCAATCTTCTGAATCGGGAAGAAAAGATGAACTCACGAGTTTACTGCTTACTGTTTGGTTTTCGTGAGCACGCTACTGCAAGAATTGTTGTCTCGGTTTGTTTTATAAAAAAAATAATAAAATGTACTCGAGAATTATTTTGACTGTTCGTCCTAGACCGAGTAGGAAGTTTCTTTTTAACATCAACCTTGTTAAAGTACTTATGAACTGCATTTCACAATATTGGCCCTAGGAAATAAACTATTTTTATATGAAGATTTGCTTACTCAAGATAAAAGTGACAGGCCCGTCGATTAGTCTGACATTTGTTTTCCCTAAAATTGGGAAAATAATATTGAAGGGCACTAGGAGCCAAACTTTGAAAGTTTGGCTGAAGTCTAACGATAGACGTAACTTCATGGACCTGTGTGAACACATTTGAATTGTTTGAACAGATGCGCTTTCTAAATGTCAGCGTCGCCAGCCATTAAAAGTAAACCTATATTCGCCATCGATAAACGCTGGACTCGGGTGATTTTTATGCAGATGCCTTTTTTTTTGCGTCAAATATTACGATATCTAGGCACTGACGTGAGATGGCTATATTATTCGTTATAAACGGCCCACCCTGGCAAGCGCTCGGAGAGCAGCCAGTGGAGAGCACGTGACATCCACCGTAATCGTGACGTAGATTGTCTCGGGACAAGCAAAGCTGCGGCGAGGCTGACGTCGAGAGGATGTCCTAGCCGTTCCGGCCACCGAAGCGACCGAAGCACGCCAGCGATCGGGCCACCCCAACTAACTCCAAAGCTGCTTTTGTACGAATTGTGAGTGAAGGGTTAATTTTCTATAATCTTTTAGAGGGACAATAGCGACGTCTAAGGCACACAAAAGAGAGCCTCGGGGAGTTCCTCCTTCCCCTCTTCTCTCATGGTGGCCGGAGGCGAGACAGTTACCGTCACTACCTGTCAAGGTTCCTAGACGGGCATTACAAACGAGGCGTTAGCGACATCCACCAGGTGCTCTTTGCTAATTGTTTAATTCGTTTTACAAAACAATTTTTTTGTATTTTTCAACAAGAGATGTGTGTCTGATAAAATACTGCTCTGTTGAACACGAATAGACCAAGAAATTTTAGAACGAATTAAACGATTAGCAAAGAGCACGTGGTGGATGTCGCTAAAGCCTCGTTTGTAAAGCCCGTCGAGGAACCTTGACAGGTAGTGGCGATGCCCGTCTCGCCTCCGGCCAGCACGAGAAAAGAGGGGAAGGAGGAACTCTCCTTTCACCGGGACTCTCTTTAGTTTGTCCCAGGCGTCGCTATTTTCCCTCGACAAGGTTATAGAAGATTAACCCGCCACTCAACCATCGTACAAAAGCAGCTTTGGGGTTAGTTGCAGTGGCCCGATCACTGGCGCGCTTCAGCCGCTTCAGTGGCTGGAATGGCTAGGACATCCTGTGGACGTCAGCCTCGCCGCCGCTTCGCTCGTCCCGAGACAATGTACGTCACGATTGCGCCGGATGTCACGTGCTCTTCGCTGGCTGCTCTCCGAGCGCTTGCCAGAGTGGGCCGTATATAACGAATAATACAGCAATAAGGCTCAAAATACAAACGTGCGATTGTCGTTTACGAATATTGTGGATTATATTCAGCCTATTTCTGAACACGACAGGTATATTTCATATTTCGTTGAAGTATCCCTTTAAGCTGTCTGTGGTGGTTTCTTACGCGGGAAGGCCCAACCTGTGTGTTAATATGAAAATAAAGGGGATTGAACTCGTTATCTAAATAGAATAAATAAATCATTTGCAAGACTGCCGAAATGGGACCGAGCATGGTAAACATTTTCTTAAACTTCACAAGTAAACCGACCAACCGAATGTTTATATCGCAAAAACGACTGAGAACGGCATACGCATGTAGGTGAGATATTATAAACAAACAAATCGCCTTATGCTGACGTACTATTAACCCTAGCCTCAGATAAAATACAAGCTAAGGGTTTGTTGCCTATCTCCTCTACGAGTTCCCTTACTCAATAATAAAAACTGTTTACGATATATTATATGAATACAGAAGACGATGCTTTCAGGAAAAAGATAACCTCCTTACGCCGACTATTCTTAGCACCTTCCGATTGTAAATGCGCGATTACGCGATTCTTATTGTGAATGTTCCGCCACTATTTGCAAACAAACCTGAATTGCCGTAGGTAATTGACATTTGAACACTCCTGATATCTTAGTCATCTACATAATCAATGTGGCCCGGAGCTAGCGCTAATTCCCGTGCCTCATCCTCACACGCATTCGGTACGCCGAAGGTGAAAATAATCAAATTGTGCTACAAAATTAAGTGCAGAAGTTGCACACATTATGATGTAATGCAATTTAGTAGATATAAATACGTGACCACACTTTAGAGTAAGGCCAGAAAACGCTGTGAAACGCGACGAAAAACACGAGTACACAACGCATCCGTCAATTGGGTGCGTAGGGAAGAGTGGAGCAACAAGTCGAAGCAACCTATAATGGCGGCCGTGTCACGTGATTCCAAGATGGCAGCGCCCATACGACGGAGGATGAAAAGGTCTATAGCTTCAGCTGACTGGCATGAGTTGGAAACACTTACTTACGCTTTCGTCGACAATGCACCGAGAGTTCTTCCAGACGGTAGGTGACAGCTCCAAGTTCTTGTTTCTTTTTTATCTGGAAGGTTCCACAGTAGCGCGGTAAGAGCTTCTCCGACAGGTGTGGCTGACGCATGTGCCTTCGCACTAGTAACAGATCGCCTGTTTGAAATAACGGTGCGGCGGCGTCGGTACCCAAGCATTCGGCAAGTTTGGACAGTTTGTGCAGAACTGCAAGGCGGGCTCGTCCTTGGGTCTCCCTCAATCGGCGGACGAAGCCGTTGGCGTGCTCTTGGCCCCGACGGGTTCACGTAGCGTCCATCGTATACGTTCTTTAGGAAGGCTAGCAAGTCTGCCGTACACCAGCTTAAACGGTGCCTGACAGGTAGCTTTTTGGCAGGAGGTGTTCAATGTGAACGCAGCTGTACCGACATATTCATCACAGTCTCTATGTGTTGTATTCAGATAGGCTGAAAGTCTATCGCCCAGGGTGCGATTCGTTCGTTTTGCAAGCCCATTCATCTGGGGATATTATGGGGATGCTGATTCGTGTCCAACTCTATAGTCCTGCGGCCCTAATCAACACGGCGGGACCAAGGGACCGGGACATTGCCGCTTGCTGTGATTGGCCAGGTCCACACCGCTGACCTAACGCAGCAGGTGGCTATGTCCCGGTTCCTTGGTTCAGCCGTGTAGATTAGGGCCCCTGCAGTGGTCGTTTGAACAGTCTGGACATGAACGGCGTTCCTCGATCAGAATTTACCAGGCGTGGAGATCCATGGCGTAGCACAGGTTTGTAAGAAACGTGACGAGGTGGGTGGCTCCCATATCAGGGACTATACTGCAACCTCCACCCACTTTGTTAGGTAGTCGGTCGCAACAATCATGTATCTGCTGCCCGACGCCGTCTTTGGAAATGGACCGACGTGATAGATTCCTATACGGATGATTTCGTTGAAGCTCCAATTTCATGGGGTGCGGCGGTGTTTTTCGCATCTCACACGTTCTGCAAGAAATGACGTGATGTTCAATATCCGTTTTGACATGAAGCAACCAGAACCTCCTTTCGATATTTTCTAATGTTAGATGCTGTCCTAGATTACCTGCTGTAGGAGCGTCGTGGCAGATGACCATGATGCCGCGACGTAAAGCTTTGGGCACAACAGGGAGCCACGAATCTGACCGTCACGTAACTGATAGTGCGCTCGTTGATTCCGTAGGTGTCGTCTGTTCAGTGGAGATGAGTCGTTTTCAGCTCCTCTGAGATGATCGATTAAACTTGATGCCTCGACGTCCGCTGACTTTTCTGCCGGCAGGTCAAGTAGGGTTAATGCTGAAACCGCGGGAGCACGTCACCTGTAAGATTGCATGAAAGGAAATCGGCGTCTTGGTGGTGCTTCCCGCTTCGATGAACAATTGTAAAATCGTACTCTTGAAGCTTCATGATCCATATACAGAGTTTCGGCGAGAGTTCACTTTTTGAGTGGAGCAACAGGAAGGCAGAGTTGTCTGTGATCACTGTAAATGCTTTGCTGTATAGGTAAAGGCGAAACTTCTCAAAAGCCCACACCACCGCGAGGGCAATTCGGAAGAGTGGCACCGACCTTTAGGTTCACTTAGCTTCCTGCTTGCGTAAGAGACGGGTCGTTCCCTACCATCCTTGCCTCGTTGTTGAAAACAGCACCTAACCCTTCTCGAACTGGCATCTGTTTGAAGGAATGTAGATGCGTCGTCCACAAAACGCGCTAGCGTTGGCGGTTCTGAAAGAGCTTTCTTGATATCCGCTAAAGAGGCAGCTTTGTCTTTTCCCTATCTTCATTTTGTGTCCTTTCTCAGGAAGCGGTTCAAGGGAGCAGCCCTTTGAGAAAAGTTGTGGAGGAAGCGGCGAAAGCAAAGTACGAAGCCTATAAAGCTTTTTAATTGGTGGGTACAGGCACGTTAGTAAATGCTGCCAGCTTCGCTGCGTCTGGCCGAATGCAATCTTTGCTGATAACATGACCAACGTTAATTATTTCGTCGTATACCCGAAGAAACACTTCGATGGCTTTAGACAAAGTTCAACTTTTGAGTTGGCATCTAAAGCCAGCCGTAGACGATGTTGATTTCGTCGAAATTGTTTGCGTACATGATTACGCCGTTAGGATAGACTAAGGCCATGGTCCTATTCAGACGGCTTAGGGTTCTGTCCGTGAGACGTTGAAAGGTTGCCGTCACGTTATACAGCCGGAATGGCAAACGTCTAAACTGGAGCAAGCCGTCAGGAGTCACAAAAGCCGACCTTCCAGCGTCATAAGTTCTACTCCCTCAAGCGGCGCGTATGAGGCCATATGAGACAGAGAAAGAGAGAAAACATCTTTATTGACCCTCCGTTCAGGGTGTCAAAGTGGTGTCCAGGAGGACGCACGCCATTCAGAAGGGTGAGGATGGGCGGAAACAGTGAGGGTCGCTGCTCCGTCGTCTGCTGCTACCACCGTACCGCCTTCGAGAACCACGTTCCCTACATTCACGTTGGGTCCCTGTGTATGGCAGACGGCAATCTCTGCAGTGTCCTGTGCTGCGCTGTATTGTCCATATGAGGTGAGAAACGCTCAATCACGGCACGTCTGTCCACTGACCTTTACTGAATGGGCCATCGTTCTTGATAAACCACCGTTTTTTTTTGTTTTTTGTTTTTGTTTTGTTTTTAAGGGTCCTTACGTGAAGACCACGCGCCAAAAGAGCAAGGTATCACTCAGGCATCCAACGTTTTTTGTTTTTTGTTTTCTTTTTGCTACCGGAATTAGTTGAGTTAGTTGGTGCATTTCATTTTCCTTCGCAAAAAAAAAAAAAACATAAGAAAAGAAAAAAAACGCAGCTCGTCCCCACTCCGTTCAAAGACCGTTAGCTAACCTGGTATTGCATGAATGAATTAAGAATGGTGCTGCAATTCAGGCAGTAGCGTGCGCCACCTAGCACTCAGAAGCTCGACAAGGCTAGACTTGGCTCAGCTAAATGGCACGACTCCCTCATAGTTCCCATAATTCCCCGGAGCGCTCACTGGTGGCGCTGGCGTTTCTGGAAAGGTAAAGCCCCATCGATGTGTTTGTCTTTCATGCAGCGTCAAATGCGCCAGTGCACGAGGTTCGTGTCTCCAGCGGCCCTTGGAAGCAAATGGCGGTGCAGCACTGAAATGAGCGGCCCTTGGAAGCGGATGGGAACGGAGCACCCGCTCGTGGCACGCGTCTTGCGCGTCTCCACAACGATGGTTGGCGGCACTTGCACAGGAAAAGCCTTCATCGAGGGGCTTTACAGAAAGGTCCGTTGCTCCAACCACGTAACCCCGACCGAACGTTTGAAACGCTCTGTGGTCTATGCTCGCTAAAGGCAATCTCAAGCCGTCTGGGTGTCACGTGACCTTTGGGAGAGACCCAGCGACGCGTGGGGCGTGTTGTCAGGTGACACGTCCGCAGCGTTGGATTGGCTGGGATGGCTCGTAGCGCCGGCTGCGGTCCATGTTAAATTTTGTTCCTCGTGTCATGTTTATACAGCCTCGAAGTTTATACGCCTTAACGGATGGTCTGTCTCTCAGATGTAGATGAGAAATTTAGCCAGTGCAGTACAACCGCCAACCTGGTGTCTATAAGGTGCACCGCGCAGTACAGTATATATACAAGCCGACTCAACTCTTCCGAGTCTCGCCGCAGCGGTGGCGCTGCTGTCGGTGTCGCACATGCGCAGACGCTTCCTCCCACGCGAATCTGGTTTCTGCGCACGCACATATTGGGCGAACCCGTGCTTTTTTCTAGGCAGTGTGTTGGTCTATATAGACCCCTTTCGAAAGTCACGTACCGATTATTAGAAGGTTGGAACCACTGCACAATGGCAGAACAACTGACATCGTAGAACGTGCAAGTCATCGCATAAGGTGGCGAACGACGGAGCACGACCAACGATAGGAGGCCGACGAGTCAATCAAACAGCGTCGAAAGTGCAACGTCACTGCCCTCATCATCTTTTTTTGGGGGGTGTGGTTTTGCCTTCGAATCCAACCAAACGCACTAACAGTGCCGTGAAGTTTCGGTTTTAGTCCGCCATTTTGCAGGGATCCAACAGCTGCCAACAGGGGGCAGTGTTTCGAAATGGGTCTATAGCCTAGTTTAGTAGCGTCTTCAATGTCTACCTGTCTATATATACTTCGTGTAAGCGCAAGTCCAGACGCAGCCGACGCTACGAGGTAAGGGGACCAATCGAGAAGCGTCAAAAGCGCAAGTCACCGGCCCTTTTCCTGCATATGCTCGGTCCAGCGATGGTGTGTAGAACACGTGTACAGAAACGTGACAATCACCGCGATGGTCCGCTTTTTGACGCTGTCTGATCGGTCCCTTAAACCAATCCCGTACAGTGATGGCGGCGCGATCCTACGCCATTCGTATTTCCCCTGTGCGTGGTTGGTTGAGTTGGGGACTGCAAACGCACAAAGACGACTAGCGCCGTGACGTTGCACTTTTGGGCGCAGCCCGAGTGGCTCGGTTGCATCGTAGCGTCGGTTGCCGTCGTACCTGATGTGAAACGGAGCACATGGTAGCGGCTTTATTCCGCATGTCCCCGGAAGAGAAATATTGGCAGCGATCTTCACCTTTAAAGTGCTTTGATGCATGAAATGCATTATACGGGGAATTGGTGTGTCACGTGACGTATACTTTCCCTCTAAATTTAGAGGGGAAAGTGAAAGGTTGTGTGGGTCACGTGTTGTCAGGTCCCGTGATGACGATTTTTCCCCGCTAAATTTAGCGGGGAACCTGGAGTGGTGTGTAGGTCACGTGACGTGAATTTTCCCGCTAAATTTAGCGGGTAACTGAACTGGTGTATTGATCACGTGACGTCGATTTCCCGCTAGATTTAGCGGGGAAACTGAGTCGACGTATAGGTCACGACGTGGTGTCAATTTTCCCAGGGTGTATAGGTCGCGTGACGTCAGGTGGAATTCACGTTACGCCACATTCCCGCCAAATTTAGCGGAGAAACGGAATCGGTGTATAGGTCGCCTCACGTCAATTTTTCCGCTATATTTAGCGAGGAAACTGAAATTGTTTTGTATGTTCCGTGACGTCAGGTCACAGGACATCGAGTTTCATGCTAAATTTAGCCGAGGAACTGCCGAGGAATGTGCTAAATTTAGCTGAGGAATTCGTGAAGAGAACTCGTGATATCAATTTCCACGCTAAATTTAGCGGGATATCCAAGGACCGACGGACAGACAAATTTTTGAGATTGGGTGGTTGCGTTAAAAAGCATTTGCTTTAAAATTGAAGCGTTCAAAATGTGCTTCTTCAAGTACCGCATTTCAACACGGCGCGCTGCTGGCTCTTTTCCGCAACTTTTCAAATAGACGACATAAAAGTTCTCCGATCCGGGGAATGGAGGACCGGTGAGGCCTCTTTCATTTTAATCACAAGAATCTCTCCGGCTCCACGAGCTCTCTTTCCAACGAAAACATTTACGCAAACACACGGTGAGCTGCCCACAGCGGGCATCGAGGTTGCTCTATATTTGTTGTGTCGCGCGAAGACCTCTTAAAAGCTTGGGTGGGTTTACGAGGACCCCGTGAATGGCGTGCGACGAGCGGCAGCTGTTGCTCGGCTATCGGCGAGGATCCTTGACGTCACGCGTCACGTAGAGTGCTTATTGGTAGATATTGTTTCCATGACAACCACAACGCCGCCGCTAACAAGCTCCCTTTTAGCGTGGTCTATTACCGTCGACAGACTCCACTCCTCGGCCCTCCCTGTCAACACGGGAGGGCCGAGGAAGAATCTACTCTGTCTCGTGTGTATATACTTCCCACGCTGTTGGCGTTAACGTCTTAAAAGCGAGTCTTGTAGTGCCCTCAACCGTATTATTCGTATTATTAGAGCAGCAGCTTCCTGGTGACAAGGCTGCACAGAGCTGGATCTACTACGTCACTTACCAGAGGCCAGTGATGCGCTGCCGCAGCACTCGTGCGCATTTAGGCCGTGCCTCAAACGCCTCTCGTATGTGACATAGAAAGGACAGCCCTTTACGGCCTTGTAACCCAGGACCAGTTGGTTGGTCGAAGGAACCTCGCAAGCGTTACAACAAGTCAGCATGTTCCGGGAATAGCGGCCCATGGAGCCGTATAACGTGCAGTGTTGGACAAAATACTCGATAAAAGTATTTAAGTTAAGTTACTAAATACCTGCTTCATAAAGTATTTAAAATACTACTCAAGTGACTTTCACTGTAAAGTATCTTGAGTAGGATACAAATACTTAAAAATGTTATAGACCCTTTCCGGAATTCAGTCTGGCCACTTTGACCACTATCATCATCTAAAAAACGGCATATCTTCTATACTAATGGCGGCCTTCTGTTTACTTATGAAGGAAGAAGTTGAAGATGCTCCTGAGCAGATAATTCGGGGCCTATACATTCTAGTTGCCCCATAAAATACTGCAGATCGCACGTTCTTTGCAGTCATTAGTACGGTAAAATTTAAACTGCCATTTGAGTCACCAGATGGCACTGAATTCCGGAAAGGGCCTATTCAAGTACTTTTGAAGATACTTCCGCATTGCATAATTTGAATCGACGTCAGTGACAACGGCAATTATACAGTTGCGCAAATCTGGTTTACAATAATATTTTATTAGCGCGCAACAACACAAAACGGCAAAAAAAATGTAGGGCTATTTTATGCAGTCGAACTATCAGGAGCAGAATATTGTCACGAATGAGAAATGATGAGGCGGAAAATGACTGAAGAAACTAAACGTTTAATGGGGCCAACTTGTGCCCAAAACAAAATAGAGAGAGGCTAGCGTCGCAGGCGTCGATGTCGGCGAAACAACAAGATCGAGCGCTAAAACAATACTAACTGCGGACAAAAAATAAATTGGCTTGCTTTTGTATGTTTATACAGCCTTGATGTTGGTACGCCTCAACGGGTGACCGGTCGCTTAGCTGTAGATGAGAAATTTAGCCAGTCCAGTAAAACCGCTAACCAGGGGTTTTTAACGTGCATCACGCAATAGTGATTACACCAACGCGTGCCGCTACGAAACTTATCCAGATCGAAACGGGCGGGGGCTGTGGGGATCGAACCAATTAGGTTCCCAGCGCAAGCTTTCGCTACCGCGTGGGTTTCTGGAACATTCGGCGCAGAACTTTCCGCGTGTAGAATATTCGTAACTCGATCACACAACAAGGTTCTCGAACTTACGAGAATGTCAAGTTGAAAAAATAAATATAAGAGGAGTCCGCTCTCTGGAATCGAACCCGGAAGCTCCGCACGAGAGCCAAGCGCGGTAACCATTCGGACACGCGCTCGCTCGGCGATGCGCGTGGCAATATCACTGATACATGTTTCAAAACATTTCTGGGATAGAAATAAAGAGGTCGCTTTAGCTATAGTGACATCGCTGAATATCGCGTCCTACGGCGCACCTTAGACGCATCGTTTAACTACAATTCATATTCTCGATATGGGGAGTTCACTATAAACGAACTTGGGATACGGATATGAGTGAATGGATAACAAAGAGAACCCGCATAATAGCCACGGCAGTGGTCGCACCTTCTTCAAGCGTTCAGAAAGGCACTCAGCGTTGGAGGACGCTTTGTTGGGATTTTGAAAGGTCATCCAGCTTTTAGTTCGTTTCCTGTACTGTTCTCTGCTTATCGATGTTTGCTTACAGACAGTGTTTGCGAGAGCAATAAAGGCCCGTTCACACTCTTGCGACCGAGTACGACTGAGAGAGACGAGATCTTTTAAAACTTCTTAAATTTTTTTTAGAGCGAGGGAACACACTGGCATTGTGGCGCCATCTATGCGGTGACCCTGGAACTGCATTTCACAAGAGCGAAGGTTTTGCGGGATTTCCGAGGTCAAATGTGCGTAATACCCATAGAAAGGCTCGTTTATAACATTGACAAAAGTTTTTCGAGCCAAGAAAGAAAGGATAATGCGCGAGAGAAATAAAAAAATATGCCGGACCGCCGAGTTTACACTGCTACCCAATAGATGGCGCCAGTGTATCCTCTGGTTTAAGAAGTTTTAAGGAACCCAGGTTTAAGAGGTCGCAAGAGTGTGAACGGGCCTTTAAGTGACGGACTGACGACAAAAAGAAAATAAACAACAGAAAGCCTAGACGTTTTGCAGTAGCCGGGCCAAATACACAAAAAGCAAAACAAAACAAAAAATGTTTTTGGAAGGGGGGGGGGGGGGGCGACTTTTCTTTTCTTTTTTATTCGTTATTTTCTTGACACTCAAGTCTGCATTGTTGTCGTAGGTCGTTTCCCGGTCTGCGTTGCGCCTCAGAGGGGCAATCCTAACTTCCGTAAAACCATCCCTTTTGTATGAGGATTTTTCGAGGGAAACTCTAGGAAACAAAAAGGCGCCTTTGAGAAGGCGAGGGGAAAACCATCATTGTACGAACTTTGGGCTGAAATATGAGTTACAGTCGGCAAAAAAAGCGATGTTTTTTTCACGAGCTCAACTAAAGTCACCGTAGCTAATCGGAGCTAGCTACATGATATGGTTGCTCGAAAGAATGTTCACGTTTGCTCGTGCCACGCCCACGCTACTTCATACCGAAAAACTCGGAAAATGGCAGAATGTCAAAAATGTATTTGAGATAATGAGTACAAGATACTCAGAAATGTAATTAAGATAGAGTATCAAGTACTCCCGATCAAAAGTATTTGCAAGATACCAAGATACTTCAAAAAGTCTTTGAAATACAGTATCTTGAGTAGAGTGTTTGAGATAGGCACAAGTCTGACAAACTGTATGTACGTACAATGCTGCAGTGCCTCTAGGAAGGCGCTCTCTTCGCTTTCAGATCATTTCTTTCATTTCCATCAACAACGAGCAAGCACACGTGCAACTTAATATGAAGACGTGCGCTTTTGTCCGCTAAATCTTTATTAAACTGGCATCAGTGTTGGGAGGTTCGACATTTCTTTATTTAACTCGCAGATTGATACTTTAGACCCATGTTACGGATAAAAAAAACAGGACGCGGGATGGCCAAAAAAACGTGCTTTTCGTGTAAGGCTCGTCAAATTATGAGGCGCTGGAAAAATTCAGCCTTCTGCGTTAAGTCCTTATTTCGAACTCTTTTTGTTCGCCTTCCGCCCATTGAAAAGCATGCGGGAAGGGCCTTAGAACGCACCTGGTATCGCTGCGCCGCAGCGTTCTTCCGCACGTCTGCTTTCCTCGCCGTCACCATGGCAACGAACGCCGAATGAATGGAAGCACGCACGGTACCGCCGCGTGAAGCCAGCAACAGCTGACGCCATTTTACGAACGCCGTCTGCTATAGCCAAAGCCGAACGCGGTATGTCAGATCAACCGTCTCCGCCGGTGCTCGATCGCCGACGGCGATCGAGCACCGGCGGAGGCGGTTGATCTGACATACCGCGTTCGGCTTTGGCTATAGCAGACGGCGTTCGTAAAATGGCGTCAGCTGTTGCTGCGATCGAGCACCGGCGGAGGCGGTTGATCTGACATACCGCGTTCGGCTTTGGCTATAGCAGACGGCGTTCGTAAAATGGCGTCAGCTGTTGCTGGCTTCACGCGGCGGTACCGTGCGTGCTTCCATTCATTCGGCGTTCGTTGCCATGGTGACGGCGAGGAAAGCAGACGTGCGGAAGAACGCAGCGGCGCAGCGATACCAGGTGCGTTCGAAGGCCCTTCCCGCATGCTTTTCAATGGGCGGAAGGCGAACAAAAAGAGTTCGAAATAAGGACTTAACGCAGAAGGCTGAATTTCTCCAGCGCCTCATAATTTGACGAGCCTTACACGAAAATCACGTTTTTTTGGCCATCCCGCGTCCTGTTTTTTTTATCCGCAACATGGGTCTAAAGTATCAAACTGCCGACACAAAGATGTTTTAAGAGTTCCGCTTGTCTGCTCTTTTGACATTTTGTTTTCTATATCTGTGTCTACGGATACATGTTCCGCAGAGGGGGTCTAAGGCTAAAGTCACGAGTGCCTGACAAGGCCTTAGCCCCCTCTTGGTATGCAGCGAGCATCAACGTACATATACAATACATCATATACAAATAACACATCATACATATCAAGTACATATTATACATTGAATTCATATAAGTTCAATAGCAAAAATCTAATACTGTCAAATATACAGTTTTATAGCCTAGACATACTAAAACAGATAGGTATTAGATACATATATGCGGTATGATCCAATAGTCTAGATCACAACAGTTTTACACAAGTTTATACAACATTAATTTGACAAAAATTATGTCGAAAAACATGAAGCTACAAAAGAAAAAATTTCAAAATACAAATAACAATTTTATACAATAACTTTGTATAAACTGAAAAGACCGATCAAAAGACGAAGTAACGAGAAAGGTAAGATCCTTGCTAACAAAATATGATTGCAGTTTCAAGAAAGACAAGCAGTATCTAACAAATTGTGAGAGCACTGCACAGTAAATTTGTTTTACAATTTCTTTTAAACTGGGATATTGATACATCAAAGTTTAATTCGAGCACGTCACGATTCAAAATTGTAGCAGTCTGGAAGGCTAAAGTTTGTCGTCCGTAATTTGTTCGTATTATAGGTACTTTTCGTTTCGGTCTTCGAATATCGTACACTGGTGTTAGTTCACTTTCTGGCGTTAAGTAGGTTCTATCTCTGTGGATTAATTGAAGCAGTTTAAAGTAATATATTTGATTTGCCCTAAGCATGTGGTGTTTTAAAAACAGAGGTTCCGTACGTGGATTCCTGTAATCCGCCTTGTAGTCCTCGAGCATACGCAAAATTATTTTTTGAAGGACTATTAATTTATTATAGTTTGAGGCCGTTGTTGTCCCCCTGACCAAAATTGCGTAGCTTAATTTTGAAAGAAACAACGAGTGATACATATTTTTAAGCAACAAACACGGGATAAAATTTCTGATTTTAAACAAACTGCCTATAATTCTGGACAGGTGACCTTTTAACTTGGTATATGACTACTCCATGACAATTCCTCACTAAACCAAACACCAAGAAAGTTTTGCTCGCTTACTTGCTCCAGTTCCGAGCCTTCAAATTCCATGCTTATACTATGGGCGTCCCGTTTATTTACTGGTTTAAAAATTATGTATTTTGTTTTGTTTGAGTTTAATTGCAATCTATTTCCTTGAAGCCATTGTGACAGTTTTAAGAGATATGCGTTTGCTGCTAGTTCAATACTTTGTTTTGTTTTTCCACTAAAGAATATGTTAGAATCATCAGCATACATGATTATTTCCTGCGGGCCAGATATTTTGGTCGAATCATTTATATATATTAATATATAAAAAATAATAAGGGGCCTAAAATTGATCCCTGCGGAACACCATGCTGGATATTTAAGTGGGAAGAGGATATCTTATTAATAGTTGCATATTGACATCGATCGGTTGAATAACTTTTTACTAGTTTTTGTGCGATTCCACGTATATCGTACCTACCTAGTGTATGCAATAATATTTCGTGCTGCACAGTGTCAAATGCTTTTTGTAGGTCTAGGAAAAGCCCAAGAGTATATAATTTACTTTCAATGTTTGCAATTATTTTGTCTTTAAAATCTAGAAGAGCTTGCTCCGTAGATTTATGCTTTTGGAATCCCTATTGTGATGACGTTATAACTTTGGGTTTATTAAAAAAAAAAAACATTCCAGCCCATTCTTTATAGTAGTTTCGAAATGTTTCGAAAATATCGATAAAATAGAGATTGGTCTATAGTTGTTTATGTTGTTTACTCCCACTCCTTTGTAGACTGGATGAATTCTGGCAATTTTAAGTTTGTTTGGAAAAAATTCCGCTTTGTAACATTTTATTTGCTATGTTAGACAGGACCGGAGTTATTATTGACGCTACATATTTAATAGGTTGGGGCTTAATGTCATCTTCACCGGCCGCCGAATCATTTTTTTAGATTTTTTATGATTTCATCAATTTCTGAAGGTGATACCAGGACCAACATTATAGAACCCATGAGGCTAACTATACTCAAGTTTTTGCCACTACTGTTTATCTGTACTAGTGGGTACTTATCTACATTTATGAAATGCTGATTCATGTTATCTGCGGCTTCTTTGCCGGTTACAATCGTATCCTGCACCAAAAGTTTTTGGCATGTCGTTTATCGTTTCCCATATCTTTCGTTGGTCGTCATATATACTCTCAAATTTGCTCTGATAATACATACGCTTGGTTTTTTGGATTTCCTCATTCAGTGGTATACCCATCGTGACGCTGCACTAGCTCTCCTGCTTCTATTGCATTAGCTTCGGCAATGGCTTGCAGACGAAACAGACGGGACAAGCGCTCCTGCTGTTTACTCGTGCTGTGCTTTTAACATTTGAGCAGAATGCTAACACCGCGCCTAAAGCGCATTGTAGCGCAGGATGCGTTTTATCAGCCAAGTTATATGAGAAAATCGTCACAAAAAAAAAAAAACCGTCACGAGAGATTGTGCCATCATTGTGATCTCCGGTCTTCGTCCTTATCAAGGAGTTGTAAACTTTTTTCACCCATCTTCAAGGAGCGTAGTTCTGTATGGACTCGAACAAACATCGCGGCAGCACTCCTGACTCCAGGTGGCACGTTGAGCCGTGCGCTTTGCAGAAATGCTAAAAATACTGTAATAGGCACAAACCAAAAAAAAAAAAATCAACTTGATCATGTCCCGACTCATAATGCAGGCCGCAGTCTCTAAATTTAAGATGAATGCAATTTTACCATTCATTGCTCTCTAATACTTATTTGGTATGTAAGCACCTTCTGGACTTCTATTGTATCCATCGTCAATAATCAACTCACCGTTTTGAGCCTCCACGAACCATGTGCAGGGGCGAACGCAAGTATTTCTTGAGGAGGGGGGGGGAGGGGGGGGGTTCAGGTGTTGGTCAGCGTATCATATGTTTAAACCCCCCCCCCCCCCTTTCCCGTTATCCACCCCCTAAATTTTACAGATGCAGAATTTAAGAGGGGGGTCAGGACATCCGGACCCCCCCCCCCCTCTAAATCCGCCCTGACCATGTGTAAAATTACATCCTTTTCTTTATTAATTTTTATCTTCCGTTGTTCCCACTCCCCCTATAATGCAGATTATCCCGATAATAGAAAAATATAAACTAGTTATTTAATTAATAAATTATTGTGTCATATCTAGGATGTCGCAGAATATGCACGCTGACGCAAATGGCGCAACAACATCATTATCATCTGGTGCAAATCAAATGAGAGCGAGCTGTCATCAAGTGTTCATGTTAAGGCAAACGAGTAGTGCTACGCGCCGAGACTAACACAAACGAGTAGTGCTAGGCCGAGACTTGCTCGCATGGCGCAACCAAACTCAAAAACTATTGGCGTGTTGAAACTCGTGTACTTCTTAAATTTGCCTGACATCTTTTCGTGCGAACGATTTCTTGCGCTTGTAGAGATCAAGCGAACGGACGACGTCCAGCTTAAAGTGTGTAAATTAAGCATGGCTTTCGCGATTATACGACACCTCTGTAATAACGTGCTCATCACTGCGCTTTTGCCGACAGCGAAGTATTTTTTTGTTGTTATTATTCTAAATTCGCCAACCATTCTCGACGCCGTTCTTCGTTTCATACTGAATGCGGTGCATGGAAACTGGAACTGAATACGGACAGTTCATGTGCACCACACTGTATTCGCCTCAAAAATCGTAGCAAAAACAAAAAAAAGTCCGACTTTTTGCGGGACGTGTAATTTCCGCCTTCATGCGTTGAATTAAAGTATATGTAGGTGCATCTTGGATAAGACATATGTCGCTTTGCCCAGACGTACACGTTTTAAACACCAGAAGTGTCATTTTTTCTTTCCACAGCCTAACCTTGTAAGAACTACTTCGCGCAGTGCACAATTATTGCGCAAAACTTTTGTTATGTGACTGCGAGTATAGTTATGTATTGCCCACAGAACGTTAATTCCGACCCTGATGTCGCCACTGTAGTTTTTGCTAGCTATAGCACTGAGTTGTAGTTTTGGCCGCTGGACAAAGCTTTCTGCTGTGCACAGCAAAAAAAAATAAATAAATAAAAGGCGTGCACACTTTTTAAAGGGATTGTCCGGTCGAAACGGGGAGTACACAAGTTTTGGCGCCCTTTACGTCGAGGGAGCCTTCATTATAGACAAACGTAATTTTTATTTTGAGATATGATGTCCCAATATTAATTAAATGCTTTTATGAGCGTGTGTACGAAACTACACATTGAATTTCACCAGTGTCAATGGCTGACATCCGTAGCTGCTGCGTGACGTCACACAACGCAAAGGATCGTCGGATGGTCGAGATAGCAGGCGTTGGGGGATTGATGTCTCGTATTTTCTTTTGAGTTATATAGTCTCCTAGGCTGTACTTTACTAAAATTCGTGAGTGTGCGCGCACATGGTTGCCAGTTTCGGTTGCCAATTTTTTTGAGAAAGTGCTTGGCTTTTGGTATGTTCGAAATTAACTCTGGGGATGACGATGACGCGTTTGAACCCGTTGGTGACGAAGATCGACGCACAGGCGCGTTGATAGATATTATGGTGACACTCTTTGGCGCTGTACAAAACGCGAGTTTGTGGGTGGTTGGCGTCCGATCAACTCGTCGCAACTAAAAGAAACACTCATTCAGCGCCAACTGACAACTCTTGGTTTGCAACTTCCCGTCAGCGGCATATGTCGGCTTCTCTCGTATTTTTCATTGCGACTCTTAGCCGAGTACGCCGTATTATAAGCTAAACTTCGCCTCAAAATAAATCACGCCACCCAGCAGACAGCACAAAGTACGTTAAAAAACGCGCCGCGACGCCGCACTGGTAGGTGACTCAAGGCACCCCCAATATCTGGCGTACAGCGCTTGCGTACTCTGCACCGTCCCGCTAGCAGCTCAAGCAGCTTGAGCTCGGCGTCCCGGCAAGAAAGGCTCGTCGCTTTTTTTAATGCGAAAGCATTAACTGTCCCACGGAGCGAGCCGACGTCATCAGCCGCACCAAACGACACCTCAATTCCCCTGTCTCAAAGGAGCGAAGTGAAGCCGCTATCTGTGGCATCCCAGCTTTGAAGACGCGCAAAAAGCCACGGAAAACGGCAGATAAATTCACCTATCCAAAAGGAGCGAAGTGATGGATTGTGCTCCCATTGGCTGGCGCGCGTCATCAAGGAACGAGGCTCTCATTGGCTCTCGTGCGGCGTGGTTCCAAAAACCGCCACCAGAGAAGCCCTCTCCATGGCGCCGCAGCGCACGCAGCGGCCCGGCGAGGTGCGGCGGTGCGGGCCGGGCCACAGAGCCCGTTCGGGCGATCTCGGAGGTGGTTGTACAGCCGAGCTCGGCGCGGCTCGCGAGAGCGCGCTCGGCCGCTGCCTCGCCAGTACTGAAACATGCCCGCCCACGCCACTAAGCCGCAGACGAACTAAGGGAACGGAAGAACGACATTCATGCTTTCGCATTCACAACTCATAAGAAGTGCTTATGTGTCCTCGGAATTTTTTGTTTCGATTAGGTGGATAGACGCGCCAGGAGTTTGGGTGAGTCCTTGTTCAAATTTATGCCTTTCTGGCTTTAATCGAATGCTTATGATTACAGTTTGTGCGCGAGTTACGTGTGCTTGAGGAATTCAGTGAGTGTGGATTCGGCGAGAAGGGGAGGTCTTACCCAGCGAGCCACCGGCCAGGTAGGCCTATTTCTACGTAGCTGAGCCCACTTGAGCAGTGGTGGCAATCAGTTCATCGAACGACGTTTCATTGACAGAACGTTTCAGCGATACGCGATGTTTTATCGACAGATTGTTTCATCGACAAATCGTTTCATCGACAGCTCAGATCAGCTTTTTAGATGCGGAGCATCTCTTGCTCGGGTCTATGTCCCGCGGCGTCGGCGTTGTAGTCGGCACTCGAACTACGCAGGCGCAACTCTCCTCCTTCCCTCTCTCCAACAGCTGCGCGTTACTCTCTCCGCTCTCTCTCTCTACCAGCTGCGTGCACTGCGCGTGCGTTCGCTTATCCTCACACCGCGCGCGCACGCGCAACTCTCCTCCTCTAGTCTCCTCTCCTTCAAGTGTGAAAAAAAATAAACGGCGAGCGGCGAGCGTTCCAAGTTTCTCTGCCGCGAGCCGCGACGAAGGCTCGCGTAGGGGGTAACGCTAGGGCAGTCGGTGGCGCCATCTCTCGACGTCAGCACGCAACTGACTCTTTCCTCGGAACCAACACGATGCTCCGCATCACCCATGGTTCCCCTCGGGAAGATGGTGTAATTTTTTTCTGTAATAAGCTGCATGAGACTGTCACCGCGAAGTGGTGTTTACGGGTCGGTCAGGTGGTTTAACATTTTTTGTAATGAGCCGCCGCAGACTGCCGCCGCGAAGCGGCGTGAACGCAGGAGGGGGAAGGGGGGGGAGGTGTTAACGCGCACCCCAGTAATCCACGCGTGACGGAACGTTCCTACAGCGTGCAATTCGCGTAACAAGTGTCAATGAAACGTTCGTGTTGACGAAACATCTATCCATGAAGCGTGTGTTCATGAAAAGTTGTCTACGAAACGTAATTCCCCGAAACAAATTTCGACGAAACGCCTCATGTGCGGGAAGTTCGGGCTGACGTCCTTTGAGCAGCGCTAGCGGCGCGAGCTTGTCAAAGTCGTAGTCGAGCTGGCGGCGACTCCGTGCTGTCGCCGTTTTCACTACGGTAACAGACGGTGTCCACACGTAGACCAGCTTGGCCAAACGATTTGCGTCCTCGTTTACAGGGATCCTGCAGTGTGCGGGGAGCCTATGAAAATCGACGCTCGGCTGCGAGGGACGCCGCTGTCCGGGCGAGCGGTGGCGTGTCGTCAAGCTTTAAAGGTGGCGAAGGGACGTTCAGGAGCCTGAGGCTAGAAATAATGACTATACCGACGCCACCGGAGTCGCCGCCCGCTCACGGAGCACTATCTCGGCCGCCACCAGCCCCGTTTCAAACGAACTGAATGGAGCTGTATACGGTCGGCTCCATCGACCCCGGTCACCCTCTCCGTTTCATCTCGCGCGGCCGGCGAGCTTCACCTTTGGGCGTCCTCCCCTTCATGTGCGAGAGATTCGGGCTGACGTCCAGTTCGTGGCTTGCGATCAGCGGGTGTGTCATTTCTATCACCTACCGCTGTTCGTTTCATGCGCTGTCGAGTCCGTTTGAGTCATTCTGAAGGTTTGACTTGTGATTGTGCTGTGTGACGCCTAGATTTTAAGTTCGCTGTCACTTCATCGTCAGTACGCCGCCAAGTTTAATTGGCCTGTCACGATCATTCGCGCGAAGCGTGATCAAAACTGATGTGGTGTGTTGTTTTTGCCCTTGTTGTTTTGTATCCTGGTTGCGAGTACCTCGAAATATATTTTTTGCGACAAAGAACTCGGTTGTTTCTATTTAGTCTGATCTCTTCTGTCTACAGCTGCTTGCGGCCGGGTTTAAGCGCACGTTGGTTGTTGTCATGTTTCTGAGTTACAACATGCATGTAAAACTCAATGTCTAAAATAAGTTTCCAATAACGCTTTGAACTGCATTTTTGGTCTCTGGTTCACACTCATTTGGGTGTCTCAAGGGTTGAAGGGCTGAGGGGGTCTGAAGGGCTAAAGGGGTTTGATGGCTGACGGGATTTGAAGGGCCGGGGGGTTTGATGGGCTGAAGGGGTTTGAAGGGCTTAGAGGGTCCCATAACACGTCAGGGCTGAGGTGTTATTTTCATTAGGGACGCCTTTACGCTAGGGTGCGATTGGAGCAGTTGAAAATTCAATTACTCATGCAGAGGGGCATACAAAATTCAGATATTGCACGGACGATACGTTTCGAGGCAATAACAAAGATATTCAATTGTTTTCTCGAGCACAACATTTGACCGGGCGATCCCTTTAAAATACGTGAACGTTGTAGTTGGGGCGTACGTTTTCAGCAAACAGTGCGGCTTTCCTCCTCACCTCCTCGCTGTCATTACCTCCCCTGCCTTGTTTTCGGCAGGTTCGGAACTGACAACTACTGCGGAAGCCTCGACAACAGCCAGCAGACTGTGTGGGTAGCAACGTCCTGTAACTTCGAGGAGGCTTCGTCCAATGATCCTCGCAGAGGGTGACTAATATTCCACCCTTGAAGGAAATGTCCCCAAGCGCGGGGTAGAAGCGAAGAGAAGACCTTCGCTTCCGACCAACAGATGCATTCCACAGCAAAAAGCGTGTTCCGTGTAGACATGCCCTTGTTCTTGTTTGTACTTTGGACTTGTAACATTGTATCCTGCTACGGCTTTCCGATGAGAGCCGCAGTATCTATAAATTAAATTAAAATAGTGCCGCAAGGTTCCATCCACGACCTCCTGTAATCCTGACCTGCCCACAGAAGAATGTGCCAGCGCACACCTTATAGTACACGGCCGTGGCCGCAGCATTTCGTTACGCTACGACTTCGCGGCGCTGCATAAAGCTTTCTTGTTTCCTAGGGTATCCGCATATCAATCGAAGGCGCGCAAGGCGTGATGGCGTTATCTGGTCCTGACCTGCTCTCCTCGCGGGCCCCGCGGGATCTCGTCAGTCGGTGGTCGCGTGACAAATTCGTCACTAAAGGCGCCGGCAGTCAGCACAGTGGTTATTTATGGGTGGTCCGCGAACGCTCCTTTTTCCGACGGTGGCACAGGAGCAGTCGGGGTTAAAAAAAACGCCTTTGCGCTTCCATGCCTTACTAACCGCTCATTCCCACTGGAAGCGGATCTGCGTTCGCAAAGCGGTTGCGAACGCGGTTGTACAAATATTCAGTGCAATTGTACTGGATCTTTATACAACCACGTTCGTAACCGCTTTGCGAACGCGGATCCGCTTCCAGTGTGAATGAGCGGTAACGCGCTTTTTTGATCCAAGCAAACATGAAATCGATGCGCCCTGCTGCGTGCTGCTGCTACTGCAGACTGCTGGCGCCACGCTATATACGTTCGGTGTTCCCGAGAAACAGATATCACCAGCCGCGCGCCGTGCGGACCGTGCGTTAGACAGGCTGTGCACTTTCAGAAAAAAAGGGCGTAATATTACATCCTTTGCCTCATATAATACACCCCAAAACCTCAGTTCGACGTACAGCGCTCTGACGTCGATCTAACAGTATTAACTTTCACGAGAGGCTTGATAGCCATGTGGTACAACTTATTAAAATAGCTAATGTACGTGTTACTGACTGCAAAAAAAAAAAAAAAATCGGGGTTTTCTTGGCCCTACTGCAAAGCCTGTGTTTTTTTTTTTCTGTGGTCTTTTATATGTATTTTAGCTATTTAATAAGTTATATCCCACCGTTATTAAGCTCTTCGTAAAATTTGGGGCCGTCTGTTCGACTATGGTGCGCTGTACGTCGAATTGAAGTTTTGGGGTGCATTATATGGGTCAAAAGGGTGTACGGTGGCACCTTTTTTTTAGATTGTGAACCGTGTTTAGGTTGCAGAAAAGCCTTCCCATGACAACATGACACATTTCATCGGCGACAGCGTCTTCCATAGAGAGCCATTTTGTGGGCAGGTCATGATTACAGTAGGTCGTGGTTCCCTCTAAGCGTCCGTCCCATTGTTGTCCCCCATCCTACGCTAACGGCCGCAAAAAAAGAGCCTTGTAGCTTTAAATAGCATGGATAATCAAGCATTGAGGTCAGCGATGGCGGCTCCAGTAACTGATGTGCGAAAAGCGCTTCAGTTTCGAACGCATGTACGTCGCGAAATCAAGGCGTTGTCCTCTTGCTTTGATACCAAATTGGTGAGTTATTGCCGTAAAGGTCTAGCCGTGAGTATAATGTACGTGTCAGAAACTAGTCGCTTCAGAAACCTAGTGCTTCGCGTCCATCGATGTCTCCATAACAGATTCACCGAATCCGCTAGCACGTCGACCGGCCAATATTTTAATGTATAATTGCATTCTTAATTAAGCTAACTCTGATTTAGCCTTGGAAATTGAAACTTGTGCCACGTTTGAAGAGAGTTGGCTTGCTGCCAAACACTTGCGCCGCAAGGTCCGCCGGCTACGCAATGTAACAGTAACAAAAAAAAAAAGAACTGAAAAACAGGAGAGAGCATATGGGAGAGAGGACTCGGAGACGCTTGGACAAGACACCCATCAGCTGCAAACGCTTCGAAAACAACAAGAAAAAAAGGAAAGGTACAAAGGAGGACCTGCCACGCTAGACACGGCGTCGCGTGCATGGAAGGGTGAGACTGAAGTCAGCGTCTGTAACGTTCCTTATAATCAGTGCTGTAGGCGTTACCGAAAAAAAGTAACGAAATACGTTACTGCTTACTCGCAAATTAAACTAACGCGTTACCGTCCCGCGTCAGTTCAAAGTGAACGGGTTACCTTTATCGATAAAACATAACGCACGTAACTTTTGCGTTACTTCTTTTAATTTTGAATTAAGACGTTTTACCGTTTTGACGCTACAGGCGTGCATAAGCGCCAAATTTCAGGAAACGTCATGTCCATGCAGAAGCTTAACGTAATTACGTTATCTTTTTTTACTGTTTCACAAAAATACTCTAAAGAAAAAACGCAATGATACAATAAAAAATTCACGTGACTTGGCGCTTAAAAAAACGAAAAAATTGAAGTGTAAGTTTTTTTTAAGTCTTAAAGGACACATGCAAAGAAAAAAAAACATTTTTTTTAAACAACTTAGATGGGAAAAGGATATCATAAAACGATTTTACAACGAAGACAAAAAAATTTTAGAGCTATATTTACAGCGCTATACGAATTTGTAGTTGGCGCCCGCCGGAGCCGCCGCTGGTCACGTGGTAGGCCCGCGCGCCGCCGCCCCGCGTCGCCGGCGCCGCAAAGCCACGCCGCCGCCGCACGCTGAGCATTGTACGACGCCGCTTCAACGCGTTTCTCCACGCCGCCGTCGACGCCGCCGCACAAGTTCGTGTGCTTCGGGGCGCCGCCGCCGTCACATGACCGGCGCGGCGCACAGGTCAATCACGTCTGCTTGCGCTTTTTCAGGAGTTTCCTTTGGGCTCTAAAAGTTACTTATTAATCTTAGTTTTTTGTTATACTTCAAACAAAGATGAATAAGTTACTTTTAGAGGCCATAGGAAGCTTCCGAAAGAGCGCAAGAGCCACGTGACAAATATGGGCCTGTCACGTGATAAATAAGGGCCACTTTTCTGCGGCGCCCGCGGGCGCCAACTACAAATTCGTATAGCGCCGTAAATATAGGTCTAAAATTGTTTTCCTTCGTTGTAAAATCGTTTTATGGTATCCTTTTTCCATCTAAGCCGTTTAAAAAAACAATTTTTTTTTTCTTTGCATGTGTCTTATAAGAAGAATATGCGACGAGTAACGTAACTCCGTTACTCATTTCTCGAAATGAGTAGCGTAAGTACGTCACCCGTTGCAGTTTTGAAAAAGTAACGAGTACGTTACACGTTACCGAAAAAAGTAATGCGTTACTCCGGTCACTCCGTTACTGGTAAGTACCGTCAACACTGCTTATAATACAAAATTCACCGTATGACTGATTCGATCGAAAAATCCAAATAGAACAGCATTTTTTATCGCTTTTTTTTCTTCTACTGACCACGTATGACGGTCCCTACAAACTAAGTGTGTATTTACGCAGGTTATCCCCGTCACTGGCTTGTTGTCGAACCCCTAACGGAACAGCTAACCGCACCTGCGATAAATCGCGGCTTCGACCAGACCCATGGTGGTGAGAAGGCGATTTCTCTTCCCGTAATGCATCGCTCCAACCTGAGCCCCATACCCGTATGGAGAGCGAACGCTGCGGTCCCCTTTAGCCAATCAGAGCGAAGAAGCTAAGCACGTGGTAGTTCTACGCAGAAGGAGCGCACTCCGACACGGTACGTTTTCATTCGCTCGTCGGGGCCGTAGCGTGGGTTGTGTTCCAAATATGGTGAAACGCAGTATAGCTCCACTGAGCTATAGTAAAGAAACAAAAGCTCCCGCATATTAGAGAACGCAGCGAAAACCGCCGCCACCTGGGGGTTAATACGTGAAAAAGAAAAGCGGAAATTAAAAGCCCTAGTGGTTTGACTTGCAAATAGAAAAACTATCGAGGTAGTCATCAGATAACAGTATTTTTGGTGGTTAGATGAAGGTTAAACTGATGTCCTTAATAAACCCTCATTTCTACACCCGTCCTTCATCATTCTATTGATCACGAGACCCGCAGCTTTACTCTTATTCTATTCCCATAATATGCTCCCGTTTCTTTTTCTTCTTTTTTTTAACACTTTATGATACACTTAGCTCTATGCACATAATATTTCTTCTCCCTACAACAGTCTTCCCTGAGGGAAAGCGAAGACCTCGGAAACTTGTGCCTTACGCCCGGATGGTTAATTTTTCCTGGGGCTGTTCAGTGGGAAAACGGAAGACGGAGAAACCCGCAAGCGCGCTTCTCCCCAGAAGCACTAGCTATGCGGAAAAGCGATAAAAAAAAATGGTAAGTGCGCTTCACCACTGTGAGTTCTGCACTGCGGAAAATCCAGAAACCCGTAACTGCGCTTCACCCTCAGATTTTCTGCATTGGTGGAAAATAAGAAAACCTCTCAGGAGGCTTCACCCTACGAAAGAATAAGCGCCTCCAAGACAGGGACAGATGACAAGGCGACACCGGGCGCTACTTACAACTGGATTGCTTATCTAAAGACACCTTATTTATACACATCGTCGGGCTCCCGGAGCGGGAAGGCAAACTCTTTATCAAATAGGTGCAGTGACGGTGCACTTGCTGAATCTTCCCTGTCATTTCCCTCTACAATTTATTCCTGCGTTTTTTTTTGTTTTTTTTTCTTGCAGATTAGGAGCACATGGGGATTTGTCGCTGCGTATGGTTACTGCCCTTTTAGAACACTGTAGTATGGAACAGTCAGGAACTTCCGAGGGGGAGTTCCTGATTGACAAGACATGTTCGCGAGCCCTGTCGTTGAAACAGCTCCCCGTCTGCCCCAGGTACACCTTGCCGCACGTCATTCGGATTTCATACACGACTGACGTAGCACATTCAATGAACTGAGTGGCGTGTTTCTTTACGCGTGTTTCTTTGCTTTCTCTTCTGTTGTTGATTCTTCCGCAGAACCCGGACAGCTTTGACGGGGCGGGAAAAAAAAACGACGGCACCTCCAAGTGTACGGCAACTCTTTTAGATTCTGCGAAAGCTTCATAAGGGCGAGGGGGAGATAGGCTGCGTAAGTGCACCGTCACTGAACATACCTGATAGAAAGCTCGGAACCGTTTTGTTTTTTTTTTTCCTTGAGGGCCGCCATGTTAAATTTTGACGTAGTTGAGTTGTGGCAAAATAGCAGATCACTTTATTTGCAGATTGGAAGGCGCTAAAATTCAAGGGGCTCGAGCCAAAAGTTCTACCTTTTCTTGGCTAGACTTTTTTTTTATCCTAGTTATTAGTGCTGGGCAAGTGATCGATTAACCTACCGATTAATCGATTAATGCTTTAATCGCGAATTATTTTTTAACGGGTTAATCGGTAAAATTTCAAAGAACAAAAAGGAAGTAAAAGTTAAACGCTTTTGCAGCGCAGACCTGGACGGGTACAGTTGTATGAAGAACAAACTTTAGGTTAAATTTTAAACCTAAACTATAGGGGCGAGATTTGTAACTCTAGACAACTGCAGAAGGTTACGCGTGTCCCGGCCACTTCAACGCCGTGCGAGTGTTCGTTTAGCGCCGCAGAGACTATTGTGAGCAATCAAAGGAGTTCACTCTTGCCGGAGAATATCAACGAACCTCTTTGCCTCATGCCGCTGAAGTAAGAATCTGTGAGTGTGAGTGTTTTTGAACTGTCCTAAACTACACATCAAAGTTGATTCATAGTAAAAATTGTATATTGCGCCTTTTATCACATATTCAGCGAAGGCAAAAACAAATGTAATTTTGACCTCCTAAAAATATGCATGGAAACGAACGACACCGATTAATCGATTAATTAATCGACTAAAGGATGGAGATTAATCGGGTTAAAATTTTGATCGACGCCGAGCCCTAGTAGGGTTATGCTCAAATACTTTACCTTAGTTATTTGTCACCAAACCCAACTACGTCATAATTCAACATAGGTGTTTTGCAATGAACAATCCAGTTGTAAGTATAGTGCTCGGTGTCGTCTTGTCCTCTGCATACCCCTGTCTTTGAGGCGCTTGTTCTTCTTTCGTTGTACCAACTAGTTCAATTATTCATTATGCTTCATCCTGCGATATTGTGGTACTGCGGGGAATCGACCCAGGACGGGCCTCTGTTTATTCTACTACATACGCCTATGGAAATCTCTACACACATTTCGCCGTGAAAAGAGCGCGTCAGCCATCAATAGGTCGCGTAACGCACCATGGTGTCTCTCTGACAAAATAATATATAATGCTCATCATTTTCTTGTCTCAATAAGTAGGCTAGCTTGTGAAAGAGTGACAGGCATGGTTGGCCATATGCTATAGTCGCTGTATTGAACAAAAATGCTGCAATCTTTTGGTTGAGGAAACTGTACAAATGAAAATTAAGGAAGTTCTTTAGGTCACAATAGGCATGCAGAAATGTGGTTCACAGACATGCAATTTTTTTTTCTTTGTTAAAGGACCAGGAAGATGAGGAGGAACCATCAGGTAACAGAAAGGGCAATAGCCAAAAAATGATACCACATCGCTGGATAGGAGGAAATGTGTTTCCAATAGACCCTTTCCAAAAGTCCATCTGGCAACATTGGCGGTCGCCATTAGTTGGTCTTTGTAGACTTAGGCTAGGTGGCGCAAGCTACCGCCCGTTACAAAGGGTATAGCCATTAACATCTATCCATCCGTCCGTTTACTGGACACGAAGCGCGTGATTGCATCCGAGTCCTCGCCGAACGCTGACGCAGCCCTCGTGTCCAATAGACGCTCAATGCAGGTGATCATGCAATGGCGAACAGGCTTTGGCGCGGACTTTTAAAAAAGGTACGTATGTCATCAATGTACCAAATCCCCCGAAACGAAACACACAGCGTTGTCTTTTTCATCGCAAAAATAAACTACTTATCGCCGAACGCTTAGTTTCCGCCTAAATGTACAGCTGGTGGTTAGAACGAGACGCCAGCCGTTTTAGGTGATTGTGTGGCCTGAGGGGGGTCCCAGACTGCGGCACAGTACTCAAGGTGCGGGAGCACCAGCGCGGTGTAGAGGTGTCTCAGTGTTCTTGAGCCAGCTCCTCTTGAGACACGGGTAACAAACCCCAACATCCTTCGAGCTAGGAGGTCACTTTAGCAATGTGAGTGCCGAAATTGAGTCGACAGTCAAGCCTGACGCCTAACCACTTGGTGCTGATCGTTCTGGAGATGTTCACTCCACCGAGGTTGTAGCAGGGGAGTGCAGAACGCTGCTGCCTGGATGAGGATATCTGCATCGCAGCAATGTTCAGCGGAAGTATGTTTTTGCCTGACCAGGCGACAACATTGTCCAGGTTTGCTTGGAGTAGTTGGTGGTCGAGGGGGTGACGGATTGCCTGCACGAGGGTAAGGTCGTCGGCCTACAGAACGGGAGTACAACCTAAGTCCCGGGTGATGTCATTGATAAAGATGTTAAAGAGGGTAGGGCCTAGGGCACTACCCTGAGGAATCCCCGACGCGACCTCTGCGGTGTTAGACCTCTGCCCGCCGAAGACTACGTGCTGGGTACGACCGAGCAGGAATGACGTTACCCAGCCGGATATTCTAATGTCGGAGAGTCTCTGCAATAGGATGGAGTGGTCAACTTTGTCGAAAGCCTGCTTAAAGTCGAGTTGGACGAGCTCGCAGGGTGTACGTCCATCTAGGGAACTGCTGAATGTATGAGCCGTGGCAGCGAGAGCTAGCTCACAGCTCCTGCTGGGGCGGAAACCACACTGGTGCGAAGAAAGCAGCTGGTGTCGCTCAATGTATCCTAGTAAGTGTCGATTAACTATTCTCTCTGTTGTGCTGCATACGATGGATGTTGTTGATATTGGCCGGTACGAGGACACGAGTGACTTGGACAGCACACTTCCCTTGTGTATCGGAGTGACCTGGGCAGTCTTCCATTGTCGGGGTACAGAGCCGGGCAGAAGAGAGTTCGTGAAGAGTTTTGCTAGGATCGGGTTGGGTTTGTTGGAGCACATTTTCAAAAAAGCTGGGTGCACGTCATCGGGTTCAGCCTTCTGAGATGGGTTTATACGCTGCAATGCTTCTGCATGCCGTCTTCCTCGCGCACCTCGAACGATGCAAGTGGTGAACTACAACGGGGTGTGTTGGAGGGTGGCGGTGGGAGGTTGCCAGGGGTGGTCGAAGCCGATGAGATGCGGTCACTGAAAAGTTCTGCTATAGCCCCGGATTCTATTACCTGGCTTCCGTCAACTGAGAATTCGGGACGGGAGGGCGATTTTCTTTGATTGTTTACATGGGCCCAAAAAAAGGTTTGGGAAGGGGATGGCTTTCTCTGCAATCGACTCCATGTAGGCCATGTGGGCAGAGTTGATTAGTTTTTTCAGACTTTTTTGTGCTAGCTGCGCTGTGCTCAGGTGGAATGGAATTTTGTCCTACGTGCTTTCTTGAATAACTGGCATTTCTTACGGGAGAGCCGAATGATATCTTGAGTGATCCATGGTCTCTGCCGGCCGGTCGTCGTCCACGTGGGAACACATTCTGCTTCTATGGCTGAAAAGAGATCTAACCAGAGGTTGTAGGCATCGTGAACACAAGGCTTCTGATTGACGTGGTCGGCGAGGTGGAAGCTCATCGTTCCGCGTAGAACGCTATCCTTGACTGAATTCCGTGGCGTGTCGCGATGATAACTCATCACGTCCCAGAAGGGAAGATCCATCTGATCGTGCGGTGATGTGGCGGCACCCTCAAAACAGCAGAAACGCTCGTGCCGTCCTTCGACTACAGCGGTGCTTTCTTAGCATTTGTCCCCTCGAACATCGCCCGGATTTCTTATTTTGCGCATTCCATGCATGTGGTCAAGTTCAAGATATTACTGGTGCGTACTGTATTTAGAGGCGTGTATGAAGGATGCGAATTTTGACGCGTTTCCATCACTCGAGAAATGTGATTAGTGTTAACATTCCTTGAACGATCGCAACGTCTATGTGATCACGAAATTATATTTCTATGTTGCTATATCTCTGCTAAGATTACATTGTATTTTGCAATCGCAGCAAAGACGAGATTTGTATTATCAGTAAAGTCGTGATCGTCCAAGACGGCGTACTGCATCTCTTTCGTTTCTTTTTTCATCCACTCTGCCCTGCGAGCCTATCCTTACAAAATAAAAGTTAATAAAGCTTGAGGCCATTGAAATCTTTGTGCATTTTCTGATACGCCAGTGAGTGACAGCGCGTCCCCTTCTTTTTAGAGATACCGCGGAAACGGCTGTTGTACTGACTACCTGCTGCGCTTCGTACCGGCTAGAGTGCGGCGTATGGGACCAGGCCACGGTGGAAGAAACACAATTAGATGGTGACTCTGGCTGCTCTTCCCGCGGGGAGCGAGCGACCAGATCGTGTTTGGAGCTAGCCTCGAACCAGGAATAGTTAGTTCCACGCCGCCGCGGAGGGCGCTGAGGTATGAGGTCCCTCTCCGACGGCCACAATGTCGACGGCGTAGCGTGCTCGCCTTTTTCGCGGTGTGGTGGTTTGGTGGTGTGCGGCCAGTGGCTGGACTCGTGTTTTGCTTTGGTGCTGTGTTGATCACAGGTGCCACCATCGTGCATGAAGGTGAGCCTTAAACCGATGAAGAAGAAGAACAAGGACGAGAACACAGATTTAAGGACTCTGGCGACTTGGTGGCGGCGTGGCGGCGGTGAGGTACAGAGCGCGACACTGTTAGCGCGAACAAGCGATCGCCGCTTTTTCCCGTTTTTCTCTTTGAAACCAAGGGATGTCATCCAAGTTATCATTGCTACGGAAAGAGCTCATTTAGTTCTATAATGAAAGCGATAACATTTCGTGCTCGCTAATACTATTCAGAAGTAAAATGCGAAAATGCGCCGATGTCGTGTTCGCGCTAACAGTGACGCGATGTGTACAACAAGAAGCGGTGAGCGAGGGAATGGCGGTACCACCGCTGGGAGAAACAACCGAAGCGGTCGGTTTGGGAGGGATCCCGTACTTGGGCACCATCTATCCCCGTGCGAGTGAAGCGCGCTTGGTGCGCCGAACATAATGTGGCCACCGCGTATAGACAGAGAGTCATCAACTAAATGTGTTTCTTCCACTGTGGGTACAACAAGAAGCGGTGAGCGAGGTAATGCGGGACCACCGCTGGGAGAAACAGCCGGAGCGGTCGGTTTGGGAGGGACCCGATACTTGGGCGCCATCTATCCCCGTGCGAGTGAAGCGTTCGGTGCGCCGAACATAATATGGTCGCCACGTCGGACAGAGAGTCACCACCTAAATGTTTCTTCCATCGTGGACCAGGCCCATGCTGACGCTGTAGCGCAACATATCTAATTGAATTTAGCTCAGCTGCGATGCGTTCATGGCTATCGTGGTGATGAGAGGCACATATTCAGAAAATATATATGTGGCATTGGCGCCATCAGTGTAGTAACACCCTGTGGTAAAACCTACCGGCACACCGTCAGCTAGTCGCTGACGCTCCCATTCTCCTACTGCCGAAAGAATTACGGGCTTGAGTTGAGCTAGTTGGTGCATTACTAGGATAGGGCCAGCTTGAACTTGGGAGACGAGAAAACGTAAAAAACAGAGATAGAAGAAAGAGACAGAGATAGAGATACTGCTGGACTACCAACTATGGATTTAATGCTTCTTCCTCTTCTTGAACCTTAACTGTGTGCTTCTTCTTTCCTGCTCATCCTTAGAGCGCCATACAATCCAAGGATGAAATAAAATGAAAATAAATGAAATGAGAGCCACATGCATTCCACATACAAACCCAGATTGACAAAACCGCACTCCAGCAGTGCGTGACACACCTCTAAAGCCTGGTTCACATGCAGCGATTTTGACCCTAGAGCGGCCCGATTTCTGCCGATTTCATCAGCAACTCACCTTTTTCATACATTTTATTTTAAACTTTTACGTATAACAACTTTGAGGGTGTACTCTTCTTTATTTTAAGCAATAACACCAGTAACTTCTTTCTTCTCCTTCTTTATAGACCGTATTAAACGTCAGTTGTCAGTTAGCGCCCTTCCTGTCTACCTCGTCCTTCCTTCCTTGTTGTTTTGCGCTATTTTAAGTCATGATGGACAACCAACTAGCCCGCCAGCTCATCTTATTGCGATTTCTGCCGTCGCGGCGCTCTGGCCAGCACCAGCGATTCAGCGGCACGAGCGCCGCGACGGCAGAAATCGCGCCGCCCTAGGGTCAAAATCGCTGCATGTGAAACCCGCTTAATACTGTTTTTCTTTTGAGGTGAGCTTTAGCAGGACGTGGCACTCCGCAAGTACTGTTTTTCTTTTGTGGTGAGCTTGATGGATGGCACGCTGACGCATGTCTCTTCGTTTTCTTCGATGGCCATGGTCTCCTGCATCTCTCGTGCATACGGGTTTTTGTTTTTTTCCGAGGATGGTAAGGCTGCTGAACGCTGCGCTGCATTTACAGCTGCGGCAATGAGCTGGTAGATGGCCCGCTGTAGTTCCCTTGAGAGATGCTGCGTGCTCACGTGTCCTATCATTAATACACCTGCCAGTCTGGCCTATGTAGCATTTGCCACATGATAGGGGGATGTTATAAACAACCCCCGTTTCACACGGGGCATATTGTGTCCTATGAGAGAGAAATGTACGTACCAGAAAAGGGGGGGGGGGGGGGGCAGCAAAACATCGCCTGGGGCGTTCTATCGGGATCCAATGAAATGCGAACAGCGGAGCACGTGCACGGCCATCGACACATGCTGCGCCTCCTGGGGCTCGCTAACCGCCGCTAAAGTTAGTCGCAGTAACTAGTAGAGGGATTTTGAAATCACGTGACTGGCTCGGTAGGGATGCGGGGAAACATGGCGGTGCCCCGGTGAGGGAGCGCCGGTCGCTCGGAACTAATATGTCGTTGTATAGCTGCAATATCGGGCGCGTTAGTCTGCAACGAATGGTGCAGGAGACTTTCGCTTTGCCACCTCACTTAAATCTGAAGGCATGAGCGATGACCTCACCGCATTTTTTAGATAGTCTTTTGATTCTGGCCATTCCTAAGCCTAAATGAACGCGATAATCAACGTTACTAAAACCCTCAGTTGGGAAACTCACCCTTTAAACCTGGGCCATTGGCGTCCACCGAGACCGAGCTAAATACGATAACAGCGCCACCCTTTAGCGACGAGTTGAAACATGAAAGTTGCTTTACATAGCTACTGCGAGATGGCCCTGCGAGATGGCGCCACCGGCTCTTGCCCGACTCGACGTGCAGCCGTGTAGTTCCCGGAATGGACGCTGCGGGAAAAATGGCTGCGTTGCGATCGCCTTTAGCTCGGTTCTTGAGTACGGATCGGAGCCACTTTTTAAAGCAGGCTTTATGGCAGTTTCCCAACTGAGTGGTTCTAGTAAAGTTGGCGATAATGGACCTTTTCTGAGAAGCGCTCTGCGCATGCGCGAGCGCCCGATGCGAAGCGGCGGAAGTCGGCACGAAAAATCGAGGAAATTCGGAAGGATGTTGTGGATCAGAGAGTAGAACACGCAATTGCAGCATATATATAATTGTGTCACACACAAAAAAAAAAGAAAGTGGACGGAAAGAAAAACACGACGTTTGGGTGGACGCCACGGATGCCCCTCTTTAAAGGGGCCATGAAACAAAAATGTATTGACCTCATCTTAATTTTCTTATATTCATTAAAACCCAAAGATGTTGTTTTCTAAGTTTTGCGGCCAAATATTGTGTCTGGAATTTACAAACCGGGTTTTAAAATCATAAGTTTCGGCGATTCTGAAACGACCATACGACACGGTGTGGGAACCAGAGGCAACAAAACGTCATCATAAGTGATATATAAAGCGGAACAGATATTAAACTTTATTTATTGTTCGCATAACAAATTCAAAAAATGATAAAAACAAATAATCATTTATTGACGCTCTTATATTATTTACACGATACAGCATCACGTGATTGCGATTGAGTTTCGGTTTCAAACGCATCCTAGTCTTCCGTCGCTTGGTAGCCATGGTAACAACCGGGTCACGGGTCTGTCGGCTGCTCGTCTGGCGGGCTGCGCAGCGCATACCTTGCTGAGCTGGTTGGTTGAACGACATGATGAGAAACAGCGCAAAAGGGACAGGACACAAAGTAGAAGAAGGACACAGGACATACGCTGACTAACAACCAAAGATTTAACAACCAAAGAATAAAAATTAAAAAAAAAAAATTTTATTTTTATTTTGGTCACGCGTATCGCCACATTCACGGCTCAAAACCCAGGAGCCGACTGCGTTGTAAGAGGCGACGCTGGAGCTCGGGGAGGTCGGCCATGTTAGTTATCGGAGCGAAATATCAGACGTCAGCGTCATTATGGCGCCGCTGTTGAGGCGATATCTGACGCTCTGTCTGTGGTCATTCAGTCCCACTGATCTCTATGACAATTGCTGGATCGCGCTTCCCCGCTTCGAGCCCATTGCGCGATTGAAGCCACCGGTCGGCCATCTTACCGGTTCCACGGAAGCGTTGTCAAGGCGGCGGTTGTCTCTGTTGTCACGTGACCTACACACGGTAACCATGGCAACTGTCTAGGCTTGACAGCGCTAGCATATCTCGTAAGATGGCCGACGGTGGCTCTATTTTCGGTGCGGGGAAGCGCGATCCAGCAATAGACCGACCTCACCAGCCAGTTTGACTACGCCACCGCTGCCGCAATGCATCGAGGGAGCTTTAGTCTTTCTGCACGTGCGACAACCTCGCTGGAGCTCTGCGCGTGTGGAGCATGAGGCGGCACGAGCCGTCTTGTGCATTGCTGCCACTAAAGTTATGGCGGCGTCACGCATGCGCCAGATCAGTGTTCAGTCCGGTCTACGTCGCCATCTTGCTCAGACAACAAAAATTCCCTGTTGGTTACTTATGATGACGTGTTTGTAGATCTGAGAGGGAAGCTCCCCGAAAAACCGAAATTATCTTTTTTGCGCCAATAAATGAATCCGGACGATCAAATGAATGAACGTGGGTTATTCAATAAAGGACAAAGATTCCAAATACACATATTAGCGGCGAGATGTTTTGGTGGCGCCCTCCTGTGGTTCCCCCTTGTGACGTCATTACCTTGCAAACAACAAGTTCGATGGTGTTTGTTATTAGCATGGTGGAAGCTTGAAATCACTGCGCTCTCAAAGGAACACTGCCAACACCGTCAAAATTAAAGCTCTTTCATTCCTCTTATTTCCGTCGATGATAAATCCCCTTTCCGACGTCATAGTCAGCGTTCGGCCAATCGTGGAAGGCCGACCACAGCGACGCTTTCGGTCGCGCACGGGGCTAATAGCTCTGAATTTCGGGAAAACGTTTCACGGCCCCTTTAAAGTCACGTTGGGCACGCGTCGCAGCTCAGAGACCGAAGAAACTGGTAGCGTAGCTCCCATTATCGATTGGTAGCGCAGGTATCCTTCCTCGATTTTTAGTTCGTGCATGCAGCCACCGCCTGCTGTCGTCGGTTTTTGGAAAAGGTCCATTGTCGGCATAACAACGTCTTTGGAAAGTGGATTGCCTTGACTCAATCGGCCGGGTATCGATACATAGGTTGCACTGATGTAATTTGGTCCTCCTTTCTGGTGGCCGAACTTCCTCGAGCGTAGCCTTTACTGTGCATATTCTACGAGCAGTACACGAGCGTCGCGAGCGAGCGGAAACGAGTGAGCACAGCTTCATTATACTTCGTTTCACTTTATCTGCGAGCGAAGCCAAAGCTAGAAGCGCGAGACCAGCGCTTTTTGTGTTTCTGCCCAGCTCGCGCGCTCGAGCAAAGCCTGAAGGCACGGAGCTTTCGTGCTCGCGCTTCCAGCTTTGCCTTAGCTCGCACATAAGGGGAAACGAAGTGTAACAGCAGGTTTTGGCCACCAGAAAGGAGGAAGGATATGACGTCACGTGCAACCCATGTATAGCACACAAAAGCAGACAGCGTCCCTATTAGCAGCGAGATGTTTTTGTTACGCCTTCCTATGGTTACCTTTCGTGGCGGCATTACCTTGAGAGCAACAGGGTCGATGGTGTTTGGAATTACCATGGTGGAAGCTTGAAATCATTGCGCTCTGATACCAACACTGCCAACACCGTCAAAATTGAAGTTCTTAAATTACTCTTATTTCTGTCGATGAAAAAAACCTTAGCTGACGTCATTATCAGTCTTCGACCAAACGTGGAAGGCCGACCACAGCTACGCTTTCGATCGCGCACGTCGCCAATAGACCCGTTGCTCTCGGGCAGGGGGAGCGAGCGCGTCCGCAAGACGCGATCATGTTACGCTGGCAGCACCATCCAGGTGGCGCTGTAACGTTCGATTTTGCACGTGCCACGTTCGAATGCAAGCATCTGTCAGCATCTGTAGACGTGCGATAACAGAATGTCTAAAAAAAGAAAAACTAAAACAAAAAAGAAAAATTATGCAGCTCGTGGCCTCAGCGTCCCATTCAGCTTTATTATTTTATTGCGTTCTTTCATAGCTTCCGTGAGCCGGTATGTTTCACTTTACGTGATAGCGAAGCTAAAGCTACTTGCTAAAGCATGTTCCCCTGAACGATGCTCGCACTGCACGAGCGCGCGTGCTTGGCAGGGACACTGAAAGCTCGGAGCTCGCTCTTGTAGCCTCTGCTACGCTGGCACTTACAATAGAACGGAGTAGAAAAAACTGTAGTGGGGAAGCGTATTGACGCATGTTCGAAACGCGAGCCAAATATTTTATTTTGCTCGCCTGGAGCGCTGCTCAAAACTTGAGAGCTACGGGCCTATTGGGCAGGAGATCGAACTATAGGGGGCGCTTTATCGAGCTTGTTGTCCCCACAGCCCGGTGTTTACCAACACAGCATAACAAAGAAATTGAAACTGGCCGAGCACGGTCTGGGCACGAGCGCTTCGCTCTGACCAGTGCTTTGGTCGCACGAGGAGTGGCCTTCGAATCGTCATCTTCGATTTCTCGGATCAAAAACAAACAAGAAAATACGGTTTGTTGTCCCCACAGCTGAAGCGCACCGCTAGAGGCGTGACTGTTCGATCTCCTCCCCAATAGACCTTTTTCTAAAATTCCCCAGCACAGAGGTGCATGCTACGAGTTTATACACGTGTTGCACGTGCTGGTGTCTGCAGTAGTAGTTGTTCTAAAGCAAAAAGTCTAAAACAAATGTTGCCTTGCACGCAGATCCCCTTCCCCAGGGTTTCGGCAGACGAGCCTGCGTTCTCCTCACGAAAATACGCACGGACACCACCTGCACGCCCGCCCGCATCGCATCATGGAGCAAAGGAACGAGGTCTGAAACCTGTTCAAGGTGCACCATGGGCAAGAAGGCCGACATTCACCAAATCATATGGGAGTGCCCCAAATCAAAAGAAGCCAGGACAAAGCACCGACCCCCAGACATTAGCTCCCTGGAGGGATGGACCCACCCGCCTGGATCCCAGGACAACCAAAGGAGAATCCTGAACGGCCTCCTAGATTTTATCTATGAAGCCAAGTTGGACATCTTCATGTAATCCCTTCCCTTGTAGTTCATGCCAGCGTCCAGACCGCGTAGTTACCGACGTCCACCCTCTCCTTTTCCCCCCTATAGATTATGGCCAATAAACACATTATGAACTGAACTGCGCCGCGTTCGTCAAAGCCTTACTATGATTATTTACTTCGAATCTTTTATAAGAGGAAGTCCAGCGCGCCCACCGTAGAATTACACTTCCAGCGTTCTCCTCGATGCCTGGGTACTTTATAAATAGATCTATTTTCACTGGAGCCGAATTACAGGTTTTTCAATTTATGATGGTGTTATATACAGTTATTGCTTGCTGGCCAACCATGCTGCCGGTGTACCTCCCGCCTTTTACAGCTCACTTCTTCTTTATCGTTTCTAGGAATGAACATCATCGTCCTCTTTCGAACTTGGAAGGAAATTTCTGTATACAAACAGCCAAACATTTACAAATTTTCCAAAAAAGTGTGAATTTAAATTTTTGTCTTACCCAACATCTGTACCACGAGCAACAAAACATTTGCCTGCTCAAATGTATGCCGCGCTGCGTCGCGAGAACCCGGTAGCGCGTAAAGCCCCTTTATGTTTCAAAAGTAGCGCAAGGTGCGTCAATGCACGAGACACGTGCAACGTGCAGCCCTTGGGAAGGTCATGGCGGCACAGCGCAGCACTGAGCACTGAGCCAGATTTCAGACGCCATTAATTTCCCAGAAGTGGCGCGCGGCACGTGCCTCGAGCATTTCTACAACAATGAATGGACTTTTCCCAGGATAGAGGGGCTTTAGTAGCGCGTGTGGTTGGGTCCCCCTTTTTTTGGGAACTTTTTCCACGGAAACCACTTATATTTTTGTACAACCAGTAGGTGACACCAGATATCACCCTATGATAAAACACGAAGCTATCTCTCATCCAGCCCTTGTCAAACTTGGCTAGGTACTTGTAGGTACCTAGGAGAGCAAACGGGCCCTGAAGACATACACCAATAAAATTGCGAACGTGGAAACTGGGTACTCCGCAGCCGTTTCGTCAAACAAAGCGACGGGGCATGCGTGGCTCCCCGCATCCCTATCGAGCCAGTCACGTGATTTCAAAATCCCTCCCCTAGGTACTGCGGCTAGGGGCCCTCCAACAGTATTTGAGCGTCTACTTATTTTTGCGGTTTCTCCCCGCTAGTGGTCCCGGAAGCCCAGTGGACAACGAAAGAGTTTAAAAATATTAGCGCATCATATTTTAATTTGACAACACGGAAATACCTCATCCGACGGTGGCGCCGCGAGGTGCCGAATGCGCGCGCATAACGGTGCTCCCTTTCACTATACGTCACATTCACTGGGTTTCGTGATTGGCGAGAGCCGTCCCAGAAATTTTGAAGCGGAATAAAGTATATCACACGTTAACCGTCATTATTTCTCTAAAAAGTCATTTTTATAGAGCTAATAAAGTTGCAAATTAAAATTCAAAAAGGGCGAAAACAGCGCCTCGTTGCTCATGCGCACCTCCCAGCGGCGGAGTACCTCCTACTCGCCGAGGTGGCTCCGGTGGCGGAGTTGCGGGAGACGAGCCACGAGCCTTCCGCGGCTGTCGAAGCGGACTGAGGCAGATACGCGTCGCGGCGCTTGCGTGGTGTGTCCTCGTACGGCGCGACGCCCAGCTCCGCACTCCTTTTTAAGAATTCGGCGCTCAAAATCCGATAAGCCCGGGAAATTCATCGATGATGGCAACCCGATTCCAAAGCTGCAATGGTTGCAGCGAGGCCTAATGGCCAACCGGGCCGACGCGGCCGACGGGCCCGACGGGCTATCAACCAAACTCGCGTCCAATTGGCCAACCGCTTTGCTCCAATCGCTAAACTGTTTCATTTGACGTCATGAAGCGCAATGTTTTGCTTATTTAAAGTTGTTTTCTGCAATATTTAATTTGCTAATAACTCACAAAATATTGCGAATTTCTGTAATATTTTTTTCCCTCGGTGTTCCTGCTTTCATGGAGCTCCGTTTCAGCGCGAACTTCAAACCAGTCAAAAAATTGTTGGTGGGCCCCTTTAACCGCGCTTCGAGCAAACGGGCCCTGGAGGCCTCTGGAAACTGATAAAACCCCTGATCTCTATGAAAATTGCTGGATTGCGCGTCCCCGCGCTTCGTCGCTGCAGCGCGAGTGCGGCCACAGCTAGCGCTCTAACTTGCTTTCGACGAGTTATGCCTTTTTTCTGCGGCACTGCGCTTTCGTAAACATTTACACGTGTTCTCAACATCAAATGTCACCGTTTACACAATAAAAATAAAAATAAAACTTTCAGTCTTTTTATTTTAATGAAGAAGGAAGAGCAGCGGAGCTGTAGCTTCTGTTCTCGGCAGCGGCTTTCCAGACGAGCAATGTGCTCTCCTTTCGCAAGGGAATCTGAAGCGCTCAACGCAGTGGAACTCGAGGCGACAGTGACTTTGCGGCGGTTATGGTCCCATTCGCGCTGCTGCGTACGTCGCCGCTCCTTCCGCACACGGTCTTCTTTCCACGAAGAAAGGGCACGCGTCCGACCTATCGTGAGTCCAAACCGAAACTGATAAGAGCGTATGAAACAGCGCGCAAAACAGACGAGGACGGAAAAGGAACACACGTGACGTGTGCTGCGCTCGTCACGTGTGTTTCTTCTTCGTCCTCGTCTGTTTTTCGCGCTGTTTCCTACGATGAATTCCCACCAACTCGCCCAACTACCCATTCTTCTATGATAGCTGGAAAGGTTGCCGCCATCCATGAGCGACAGCGGCAACCAGACTGGTTGTCTGGTTGCCGCCGTCGCTTATTATGGCGGTAGCTGTCCAGAGGTTTGTGTAGGTTTGTGTCGACATTGTTTGGTACCGAACACGATCCTGGGGAACCTAGCCCTTAGCAGCTCCGCTGTAAAAAAAAAGTGCTGGAGGTACATCTAAGCACTTTGTTATGAGTTGTGAATGTGAACGCAAGCATGCCGCTCTTCCGCTCCCTTCTTTCGTCTGCGTCGAGGGTCGAGCGCGCGGCGCGCTGTCCTCGGCGCGCTGACCTTGGGCGTGGAGCCGCTGCCTCGAGGACACGCAGCGCCATGGGGTGGCGGTCGTTGAAACTGACGCGCAGCGGCCAATGGAAGCCTCGTCGACGCGCGCCAGCCAATGGGACCAAAGCCGAAATCTATCAGCTTTACTCCGCTTCTTCGGGATCGGGGAAACTAGGTGCCGTTGTCTAGGCTCTTCGCCTGGTTTCATAGCTGGGAGCTGGCTTCACTTGGAGAAGGTGCCGTTTGGAGCTGCTTCAAAGCTGATGACGTCGGCTCGCTCCATGGGACAGTTAATGTTTTGCATTAAAAAACTTCTTCGGCGAATGACGACGAACGAGTTGAAAACGGGTCTTCAGCTCTGCAACGTACGCTTCAAAAACGCGATTTCACTGTATGCAAGATGGCCGTCCGGTGGCGCAGTGATTTCCCTACCCACCTCCTAGAAGGGGGGGGGGGGGGGGGTACACCGACCTCAGTGGAGGCAGTGATTTGTGCCAAAATAAAGCTTTGGGTGAAGATTTTTATTTTCCTCCAGCAAAGTGTGGCCAGACCTTGATACAAGCATGTCTAGGTTTGGAGTTTTTTTTTTTTTTTTTTTTCAAAGGGTTATTTTAATTTTATGAACAGTTGCAATTAAAAGAAACTAATTCTAATCACTGAAGAAGTTAATAACTTAATTTTTTGATTAGATGAAATTCCCAATCAGCGCTGCCCTTAATTCATCCTAGAGCCATCACATGCATCCAATCCGAAGCCAACTGGCCAGCCTGTCGCGCATGCGCATAGCAGTCGAACTTGAGTCGAACCTTTGTCGAACTTTTCTCAAAAAGGTCGAAAAAGTCGAACCTGGTCGAACTCGAACCTCGACCGGTTCGCGACATCCCTAAGCTTTCTCCGCTCTTGGAAGGGGGTGCAAAGTTGGCAGATCGATGTCATGAAACCTTGGTCACGGAAGTTCCGTGACGTCAGGTCGTGTAACGTCACCTTCACCGTTCGAAAATGCACGGATGGACAGACGGACGAAATTGGACTACTTCCATAAATCCCTGCATGCAACACGGCGCGCGTTTCACTCTGGGAACTAGTTGGCCAGGGAGGAGAGTGGCATGGTTTCGGTTTCGATCGACACGTCGACAAGAGATTATACACAGAGCTCTCATGTTTTCTGGTCCCGAGAGTGTCATTTGTGGTCTCTAAACTAACCTCAATGGCCAGACCTCGAAGCTTTAGCACAAGTCCGAGACGTATAGCTTTAACACATGCTTGTATTTTTGTACTTGAGCCTTTCTATTGGCGTTTCGAGGTATGTGGACGAGCCAGTGCTGGGAATCTCGACGCTGCGAAGCTCGGGGATCTTGCTTGTGTACGAATCAACAAGCTGTAGCAGCCAATAAGTATCCATACATCGAGCTCGCGCCTTTACGTTAGTGTTGTTGATCAGGAAGTTGGTTCGTTTCGTGCGTTCATAAACGAAATATAACTTTTTGCAATTACTATTTTTCTGAATACGCCTGAGTACGCCAGGTATAAAACTGGGAGGCGCCCTTGAAAAGCTCCATTGGAACACACTTCTTATCTCTTATCTGTACAGACCCGCAGCCCTGCACGAAGTGAAGTCCCCACCCGCTTGCATTCCACTAATATTAAACATCGCGTATGCGCATAAAGTTATCCTGCAATCATATAGGCACATTCGCACATACTAACCGTTCTAAGAAAGCAAAAGTCGAGCACTTGTATCTTGTATGAAGAATGTCGTACCGTTCGCCGGACGTGCGTCGGACGGGCATGAACCCCTATGTGGTGCGCCAAACGAACGAAATTATTCAAACCGCATTTGACGGTTGCTAATGGCCATAATATTTGTTATGTATTTGCTTCCTTCCTGATTGAGTATGCCGAGATAATTTCAGACACATCGTTCAGGCACAGATCTTGGGCGTCAGTAAAAGCTCGTCCAAAGAGGCTTAGCGAGGAGTAGGGGACGCTTGTTAGGGCCTCCGTCGTAGCTAGCCGATCTCAGCGTTTCCGAAAACTTAATCTTCTATCAGCATAAAATTTGAGTGGGAGATATATGATGACACGAGGAAGACAACATAGTAACTTTTGTCCAGTAGGTCGAATTTATTGCGTTTCCTTAAAAGTTCATGCGTCAACGCTGGGCTCAACTTTGATACTTCTGTGAGGATGCGGCTTGCTTTTCGCCCAGTGAAGTAACAAAAAGCGGGCGTTTGGCAAACAAAATACGTGTAAGGCTCAAGGTGACCAAATTTCAGTTGCAGTTCACTGCTACTGGACGGGATTATTGAAATTGAGCTCAAAGATGCACTCGTGTGATGAGATGACTATCTGGTGTTTCGGAAACCAAGGAAAGTGCCCCGGTCTTCGTTTTGTATCGCTCGAGAATGAGTGTATTGTACATTCGTAAAAAGCCAGATAATCGAAAACGCAAGCAGCGCGTTCGGTCGCGGCGTGATGGCATGAGATGAAGCTGCTCAGTCGAAACCGAAACTGGGTGGCCAACTAGTTCCCAGAGTGCACTGCGTGGCATTTCACCGCGATGAAACGCGTTGGTTTTGGAAGAAGTCATCTGGAGCGAGGGGATCGTTAAAAAAAAAAAAAAAAACATTTTATTTTTCACTCATCCTTCTGACGCGCGTCACCTAAAAAAAGCCCCTACGAGCCGGCGAGTTGCCGCTATTTTTACTCATGGCCGTGAGTACATTGTGAGTAGAACTTTATAAGTAGTACCTTGGTTATGCGGCTCCGACGTGCGCAACTTAGTTTCTAAAAAAATAAGAGATCAAAACAAACTGTTTCCGTTATAAGAAAAATACTATCTGTAGAAATGCGTAGGAGGTGGCGCAATGTAATGCCCAATTTCTTAAAGGAAGATATGTGTTATATATCTACATACCTGTTCTCAAACTGTTTGTGTACATCCAGTATTTACCTAAGCAACGATATTTTTCTAATTCATTGAAATCGGATTTCTTTCTACATTCTTAAATTTGAATAGCGTGTTTTTCTTTCGATACTGTGACTGAAAAGTGGCGTTTTTTAATACCAGAAAGGGCGCATTCTACAGCTTAATATCATTTTCGCTCACCAGACGGCGAAACCCATTCCGTAGTTTGTTGTTTTTGGATTGCGGAACAAAATAACACAAAAACGCGAAATCAGCCCGTTTCTGTCGTTCCGCCGCCCGCTGCTGCTACGACGCTGTGTGACATTGAAATCGCCGCCGCCGCCGCAACAACTGCCAAAGTTAACAAAAGAAAGACGACAACGAAGACATAAACAAAGCGCTTCCAGTTCGCCCTCCGTCCGTCCGGCCGCGCTCGCTTGTTATGTGTGTGTAGCGACGTGCGTCATCCGTCGACGACTGGCGAAGTACGCTCCGTCGCAATCCTGCCCGCCTCGCTTCCCTGCGTCTTGCGTGGTCGTCCGTCGCGCGGCTTGCGTGAGTGAATTTTTCGCCGCTACGCAGTAAGCGCTCCCCATTCTTTCGAGCGGGCAGCGGTACCCATATTTTCGCGCTTCCTTTCCTGACGGCTTCACGATGATGGGGACGACGTCAACGCAAGTACGGACCGCGCACCTGACTTGTCGCCGCAGCCGTCGGCCAGCCGACCCTACCTCAGCTGCTACAGCACCGAAGACCACGTCGCTGTCATCCCACGCACCGACAAGGATGTGAGTTTTTGGACGCCGCGTCGGCGTTTTCAAGTCCGAAAACACAGCTGTCGCGCTGCGCTCTGCGGTGACACTACGCGACAGGTCGGTTCGATCGCGGAGAAAAGCAAACAACTGCGACAAAAAACAAAAGGAGGTCGTTGAATCGAGTACGGAGAGAGACTCTCCATGTGGCAACGCACGCTATGCATTCGTCAGCGTCACCGCCCAGTCGACGTCGTCAACAGCCTCCGGGGTCCTTCTTCACGATCCCGCGGTGGATGGGGGGAGCCCGCAAGCAACTGCAGTACCGAAGTCTGCGGTCCCTCGAAGACCCCGGCGGCGCGGGGTCCACGTCCACCACGACCAAGTCGACGGGGTCGCATAGACCCAAGCGACCCAGCCTGTTCGATCAGCTGGTTCGGCGGTTCTGCACGCCCGCGCCGCGTCACCTCTCCAAGGGTTCCCACCAGCAGCACTACGGACCCGTCAGGACGGGGTCGCTTCGCGACGTCCGGTCGCGGGCGGTCGGCGGCGACCCCGGCGACAGTCGGAAGGACGCGTTCGCGGCCAGACCGGACGCGCTTAAGGTCGTTCCCGCGGTCGCCGGCCTCCGGAACGAAGGCAACACCTGCTTCATGAACGCTGTCCTCCAGTGCCTGAGCAACACCGACGCCTTCGCGGAGTACCTGGTGTCCGAAAGGTACCGAGGCGACTTGCTCAGGAAGGGGGGTACTGGTCGGACGACGTCGGGGTCTGGTGGTCGCGTGACCGAACAGCTAGCGCAGGTGATCGCGGCGCTGTGGCGGGGGCGGGCAGACGCGGACGTCTCAGCCCGCTTCAAGTCTGTGGTCGAGAAGCATGCCAGTCAGTACCAGGGCAGCGAGCAGCACGACGCACAGGAGTTCCTCATGTGGCTGTTGGACAAGGTGCACGAAGACCTGGATGCTGGGGACGACGGTGCCACTGGAAAGCGGTCCCACAAGAGGCCCAAGGTAAGATAGGTTTGTTGGTTCTGTTTGCACGCATGCTTGAGGCTCCAACTATGCTGTCCTTGACAGTTCCTCACTATCAAGGAAACTGTGGTTTCTTGTTGATGCTTTTTTCATGTATACTTCATGCTCCAGCTGTGTCTCCGTGATGGTTCCTGCCTATCAAGGACACTATGGTCTTTGTTGATGCTCTTTGCATGCATGCTTCAAGCTCCAGTTATGGTGTCCTTGATGGTTCCTCACCATCAAGGGCACCATGGTTTCTCATTGATTCTACTCGTATGTATGGTTGAAGTGCCAGTCATGGTGCCCTTGATGGTTCCTGCCCATCAGGGACATTGTTGTCTCTTGATAATCACATGCCTTGACAATGTAGACTCATTGAAGATTCTTCGGAACATTTTTGTGTTTGAAGGAACAGGCTACAAACTGTTCACATGGATCGTAACTGTATACAGCCATATCTCATTAATACAAACCCCACTAATTTGGATACGGCATCATATAGACACCATTTCTGGGAACGAACTGGGTAAATGCATGCATTTTTGTCTCTTCAATATGGGCAACTCACATAATAGACTCTTCTTGGGGGGAACAGAGGTGTCTATATTAACCAAAAATCACTTTATTTTTATTATTTTTATGTTATCATTGCTGATCTTCTTGGGACCATCTTCATCCCCTCTTTTCTTCCCCTCACGAAAGTAAATCCGTCAGAGCACTAAGCTCAGAATACAAATTTTTTCTTTCTCTTCTTCAAGGAATCGGAGAGTCCTTGATCATCAACATCAAGAACTCTCTGATTCCTTGATGGTTCCTGGTGAGGACTAGTGTTGGACTAGGGCACCATCATCAGCAGTGACTAAGGTGCATGTGCAGGGGTAAATGAGTTTCCTATGAGGGCGTAATTGTAACGTGATAGTCGTTACACCTGATTTTTGTTGGCAGCAAGGCCGCCTGTCACAACCTAGAGTAGGCAGGAAGTTGTGTTGAATTCTGGAATGGTATAGACGCTGAACACGGGATACACCATAACTTGCCTCAAAAGGGCGGCTGGCATGAAATACGGTAGCCACCGGAAACAGTGGAAATTATTTATTTAATAACATTAGTACAAAGTGCTGTCCACTGTGTATAGTAGCAAGCCAAAAAATGGGGCAGAAACACCATTTGTGGCTTGCTTTTTTGCATTTACCGCACACAAAACAAACATGCACGCTAGGTGTGCAAGCACAACTTACACACCCAGGTATGTATAGATGTTTATTTATAAAAAGGTTTGTTTGCACAATTATGTAAATGAGTAATTTTTTTTGTTGTTGAAATGTATTTATTTATTGGACCACATGGGAAGGGGATGGCTAAAGCCGTGGTGTGGGATTAGGGTTTGAGGAGGGGATAGAAGGTATCTGCGAGGAGTTGTGCACGCTTGACAATCTTTCTGGGGTGCAGAAGGCATCTTGGTGGTCGTTCTGCTTCTCAATCTTCCTGCCAGTATGAGAATCTGCCGGTCAAGTACTGGGAGTCACCTCGCACTTCTCTCGCAAGGCCACTCTTACTACCATAATGGGCTAGCGTGTTTTGGCTAGGGGAGTATGTTCGGAGGTGTGCAAGTAATGTGTCATGATCGGCATGTGGTATGTCCTGAATATCTGTCCTGCCAGTGGAGAAGCATGGGCAGTCCCAGATAAGGTGCAGGAGATTAGCTCTGCACTCCGATCCGCAGTGACTGCAGCGAACTGTTGTGTCCGCGGCTGGGGGGTACCATTTCGTGATGATATGCGGTGTGAAGGCTGCGTCTGCGAATACTTTGTTTAAGAATACTTCTTGGGCGCGCGAGAGTCGTAGTTGTGGATCGACTTGGGGCGGAGGTGTTATTGTTGTAAGAAATTGTTTACGTTCCCTGCAGTGTTTGGCTCTGATAAAGGAGAGGTACCATCGATATGACATTCTCGATGAGTCTGTGATCCATGCGTAGGGATTAAGTGGTGGGTTGAGAGGAGGGTAAGGGGTGACTGGAGTCAATACTCCCTCGGGCTGCCGTGGCTGTGTTATGTGCCACTGCGTTCCCTCCTGTCAATCCGGTGTGTGCTGGTGTCCACTGAATACATAGGTCGAGGCCCACTTCTTGTAAGTCGTGCACTCGTTTCCTTATGGCCTGAGCCGTAACGTCATCCGTGTTAATGTTCTCGATTTCTTCGAGTGCTTCTTTGGCGTTCGTTAGTATTCTTATGGAGTCGTGTTGTGGTAGAGCGCCGGGGATTGAGGAAAGGGCTCCCCATATTGCCAGGAATTCAGCCTGCCGGGCGTCCCCCTAGAGGAGGTGACAGCTATGGGCGCCATTTAGTTCCAGTCGTGTGGGGCAGTACCAGGCCATGCCCCCCTTGCCGTCGTTAAAACTGGCATCTGTGTAGATGACCATGTGATCTTGTTCGAACTGTTGGTGCTGATTTGCAATACGAATTTGAAGAGCCTCTTGTTCTCGGGACGGTATTGCCTGTTGTCTCATTTGAATAACCAGACTGTCCCATGGGGGACTCAGACTGGGGGCCCGGTTGTCTACGTGACTCAGTTGGTCCCACGCTAGAACTGGATTTTGGGCATTTAGAACATCATGCCCAGTGTTGCACTGCGAAAAAAGCATCCTTGAGTGAAAGCAGCTTAGCATTGTTGATGCATAGCCATTGGCTAGGCTCCTAGCCAATGGCGATAAGAAAAAAACATTGTACCACATTAAAAAAAAAAAAAAAGAACTGTATACTATTTTTGGTGTATGTTAGTGATAGAGCAAATGCGCCTGCAATGTCTTTTGTTTGACGATGCATTTTGACGGCGCCGCCTGCTCAGCCGTGTCATTCGATAAAGCGCTTTGCTTTCGAAAATAACTTACAACAGAATATAGACTAAAACGCCATTTACCGATCACCACAACAGGAGTCGGACATGTAACTTGGCAAGTGTCAACATTCAAACTATATATTGTATGTAGCACACGGTGCAGCGTTATCTGCAAATAATTTATTTGAGAAAGATCTCAGATCACACAGCACAAGTGTCGACGATAGTCGCATCTCGACGATCGGACGGAATCCTAGAGGACCTCATTTTGGGGAAAGCTTTCTTTTTTCACAACACCAGCACCAAGGCAAAGGAACGGACCGACGTGACTGGTTGACTGGTTCGTTCCCCACCCCAACCCAAACAGCTATTGTTGGCGATGACTGAGGAGGTCTCTACGCAGATCATCTTTGAAAGTGGGGAGAACAGCGGTCATTGTTCACAAAATCGCATCGAGGTCTGTTTGACGTTCTTGCCTCTCTTCGTTTCCCATGAACATAGGGCAGAAACACTTGAATGGCATGCACTTACCAGTCTTATTTCTCACAGTAAAAGATAACACAAAATGGTTGCGCATCATGCACAAGGAAAATGAAGTGGAATTTTTTAAGAGAGGCCGGAAACCTTGAAATGCAAAACCACAAAACGTAGGCGGAGAATTGCGCTGAGAAGGTTTCAACTAGTGATGATTCGGCAAAGCCGAACTTTTGCTGAACTTTTCTAAAGATTCGGCAAAAATACATTGTTACCAGACTTAACGTTGATATTTCGTTTTTTTTGGCGAAAAAAGGTTTTCAAACGCAACATGTAATGCATGTTAACATAGTTATTACTAAATAAGGTGATATTCCACAAGATAATTGTATCGGTGTCGTTTTTGTGTGTTTACTGGCAATTTTAGTGACTCCTTGCAGAAGTGGCGTGACAACGAGGTTGGGTAAAAGCGAGCGTGGGGCAGTCACGAATAGCGCTACGAGAGTTTTGGTTTTGAGGCATCATCGGCGCAAGCCTGTATGTCTGTGTAACATCAACCTCCTTGGTGTACATTGTAAAATGAAGGCAATAACGCTGCGTTCCTGCTTTCTCTGGGAGTCACCTTTTTGTGCGCGAAAATGAATGCAACGGTTGCTGAGCCTTCACCAAAAGAGATAATAATAATATTGTAAATATGCATGCTTTTCGATTTGAGTCACTTGACGTCAGCTTTGCATGAAAGTGTGCGTCCCATATTCGCAACTTCTCATTTTTAACCTTTAAAATGCCAGTTTCTGGTTTTAGGACACACACAAACGTTTCGGAAGATAGGGAGAGTTAGGAATGTCAGATGTGCAGCGTCGAGCATTATAGTTCTGTGTTTAGTTTTATGCAGATACATGAAAGTCGCGAAATAACACTAATTGAAAAAGCAATATTATTTTGTTTTGGAACACACTACTCCTGAGCCGAAAACAGAATTGTTATAATTGCGAGGAGTGCTTTAGAGTAATTGTCGGCCAATGTTTCAATGTTTTAGAACGCACCGCATCATTTGTCACTTGCGCAGTGGACTGCGTAAATTACCAGTCGATCTACTATTTTCAAGGCAGAAAATATTGAAGAGAACCACACTCGCTTACAAACGCACAGTTACCGTGTTCCCTACTCCACACCGTGCCTTAACCGCTGGTTGTACTACACTGCACGATGGTAGCCGCACGACTGCACGGCATCCATTTGCAATCATGGCTCCGTCGCGTTCTCGCATGTGCGCATACATTTGCCGAATTTTTGCCGAACTTTCCTTCGAAAGTTCGGCATTTGCCGAACTTTGCCGAATCTGAAGTTCAGCAGATTAGGTCCATCACTAGTTTCAACAGTCCGAGAGAGCGGCTGAAAATTTTGGTGCACAAAAATCAGTTTCTCAACTTATCATGTTGGGATTTACTGGAGAGGTGCCCGAAGGTGATGCATTTATTAATTTAGAGCAGGGGTGGCCCGGCCTAAGAGCCGCAAACAAAACCACGAAACGTCCAAGAACCGCGGGGGGGGGGGGGGGGGGCAAACTTTTGTTCAGAGCAATAAGCGAAATCCAAACTACTTTCAATCTATCCGAGTCAAAAGCAGTCCAACTGTACGCAAGGTAGCAGTAGCACAAGATTACGAAACCGCAACCGGTCTTTCAATTTAAAACGCGTTCCATTTCTCTTTTTGTGTGCGTGTGTGTGTGTGGGGGGAGGGGGGGGGGGGGGAGGGAGCCGCAAGCTGCACTTTAAAGGGACACTGACAGGGTATTTATGCTCGCCAAGGTTTTTAGTTGTACGTGACATATGAGAGCCCAACTACACAGAACAGAATTTGCGGCTCGAAATTCGGTTTCTTTCCGCCCGAAAACCGCCGATCGAGAACTGGCCGGTTTGAGTCGCGCTCACTCTCTTTTCCGTGGTCACGGGCCGTTTTCTAAGGTTTCGAAGCGACCACCAAATTTAATCAAAGTCGTGGGTCATTGAAGGCACACAGTCAGTATTAAAAATAGAAAAAAATATGAAACCCATTTTTTGTGACTTCCAAAAAGCTGCAAATACGTTGATTGAAAAAGAAAAAGGTAGCACAGACAACTGGAAGCATTCTGTGCATTCACTGAAAATTCTCAACATGGCGTCGTTTCGCGTATCGTGGGACTAGCGGATGGCAGCGGACGACGGGCGTTGGACCTCTACTTCAGAGCTGTCGTTCACGGTACCGGCGAATTCTGTCTTCCTTCGAAAGAGAAATTTGGGACCGATCAAAAGAACTGATATTCATCCCGTACGACACGCCCGACCAGCAAGCCGATTGCACGAAGACGTCGCCGAGCCGTCGTCCCTTCTCGTTGCTGAAGTCATCGCTCGCTCAAACGTCAAGCACGAAGTGCGTACTTCGAGTTGAATGCAAACGCGTACGGTTTCTTTACAAGGTGCGAATTTGGCCTCTGCGTGGTGCTGCCCGACTTCAAGCCGGGAGTGCATGTAATGAAGGGAAATCGGCAGCAAACTACCGACATACGGTCTACCGGCTCCATTAGTATGCACGGAAGGGTTCCTTCAGTAGCTCAGTGGAAAGACATCCGATTTACATGCAGCAGGCACGGGTTCGATCCCTAATGTGGGTGTACCTTTTTTTTTTTTTTTTGGTCAGCATTTTGCGATGTTTACAGTTCTTTTTTTTAACAATTATCACTGAAAAAAACAATTGTTGTGGACGATACGTCGCTGAACTAAATGGTATGGGATTTCATTTTTGACACCTGCGAACTCAATGTAGTATTTTTCCACAAAATGCAAGGAGCATATGAATTGGGTAGCGTCCGCTTTCCGAGCTTCGCGTAACTGTTCTACAGGAATTGAAGCCAGCCATTGATCCCGACCCGTTGATCTTTCGGAAACTTGTGCACTCTGCCGCACAATGCCACCTTCAGATGCAGGACATGTGAGGCAACTCTTCGCGCAACGTCTTGGGAGTATTCTTTTCGGAGCCGATCACGGGAATTCACCACACTACGGCACTCCGGCACTCACTACTAATTGCCAACACTGAAATGTATAATACAACTCACCTTGAAGTACAGAACAGCGAGCGGGACAAACATAACTGCAAAGGAATCGCACGGCGAGCGAACGCATTTCGTCTGCTACATGCGGAGAAAAAAAACAAACAAACAAAAACCGAACGGTTGGGTGGAGGCACGTGACTTCCGACAGTCTCACTATCCTCTCCACTTCCCCGTGTGGTGCGGGAGTTTCGGTTTTGCTTTCGAGCAGTTGCGTTTTTTGGCTTTATTTAAAAAATACGTGACTCTGTAGCAAAACATTAATTGGGTAGTATTCCGACACCATAATGAATCGCCTGACAAAAAAGGAAAAAAAAAATTTTTGGGGTGTCAGTGTCCCTTTAACACGTGAAGAGCCAGCCGCATGCGGCTTGCGAGCCGCAGCTTGGCCACCCCTGATTTAGAGTATCAATACATAAAATCTCGGGGGTCAAAAGAAAGAAACTAGAAACTGGTTTTTACCTGTGAAAAAATTATCGCTAAACCTTTTTTTCTCAAAATCGTCAAAAAATTGTTCTGGGCTATTCTGACGTTTAGTACGACTCAAAAAACGGTCAAATGGAAATAAAATACAATGGGCTTACCTATTCTTTACTTTTTTGTCTCAAACAAGTGCCACAGCGACGCAATTTATTATTTAAAAGGACAATGAAGACGATTTTATTTAATTTTTTTAAATGGTGTTTTTAGGCTTCTTGGGAACCTGGCATACTGCCCAATTTTTTATAGACATTTGTGACACGTATTTCTTTACCTACGAAAGAATTGAAGAAACCGAAACTGAACTATCTGCATTCTCATTTTTGGGCCTCCAAAAACGGAGGTGACGTAGGAGTGACGTCACATGTGAATAGTCGGTACCGGTAGCATTTAGCACATTGAGACTCTGGTTACCGCAGTGTGTTATAGCAGCGCGGTGGCGCGGTCGTTTCGTCGGACCAACATGGACGGCAATGCCGCTCTCGCGAGCGAATTCGGGCTCCCGTTCAGTGACCTGACACCAACAGAACGGGAGATGCTCCTGAGTACGCGGATCAACCAGAGACTTCGCAATGCTTCATCGCTTGAGAGTAGGTGAACACTAGCGTCGCCCGAACGATCACGGGTCTTCAGTCGACCGTTTGAACATCCTTTAACAGCGCACAAATTTGGCATGACTACCGCTTTGCAGAATCCCTCGAGCGCCGTGTTCCAAAAGTAAACACGGCACCGACATCTGAAACCAGAACCAAAAGTCTCGCGCGTGTTCCGCGCTGTGTTCTTTATTTTATGCATTTTGTTTGCCCATAGTTGCTCGTTGCCCGTTTCGCGTGCAGTGTAGCAAAGAGAAAAATAATTATGGTGTTTTATTTACGGTTTAGTTATCATTTTCGGTTCGATTTATAGTTTTCATGGTTATTCAAGTGGAATTAGAACAGTGTTCATAAAAACCACGAACCAAAGCGTGACCGAGAGCACGTTTCTCGTTTCGACCAATCGCTGACGCGTCTCTTGTGACGTCACGCTGCCAGGCCCCGCAGGGTCACGTGACCTCCGCTTCTGCTGGTTTCTCCCGCAACGCTCGGTGCGTCGCCTCGATCAATCCCGGTACGATTATTACTGCGACTGTTTAATTGATTTGCGCGGCACACAAGCGCCGGTTTCGGCTGAAATTTGGGCAACGTGGCCTAAGACGTGCCGGGAACCCAGTTCAATCGCCAAAAAAATATCCGAAATTGCCTTCATTGTCCCTTTAAGTGTACACGCAAAGTATAGGGAAAACATAGTTCTTGATTTTTCGTGATTCAGTCAGGTGAGCCAATCTTTCCACAATTTTAGTGAAAGCTTCCACTACCTTTGGGCACCTCTGTGGTAAATCCAAGCATGACAGGTTAAGAACCCGATTTATGCGGATTGTCCAAAGTGGGATCAGAGCCTTAGTCCACACGCTGTAGTCAGACGACCGAGCCGAAGAGGCAGCGACTAAGAGCCAGAACTAGAAGTTGGCTCTTTGTCGTCGAGTGCTTCCTTCCTCTGTTGCAATGGTCTGGGGGCTCGAAGTCCCATTGCTATACCAGCCCCTATTGCTGGCATTCAAGGCATTTGCTGAGCGTCGTGTTCGTCGGAGAGCTGGTCGGGCATGTCAACAGAAGCGTGTGTAGGTACTTTTGTTACCGCGGCCGAGATAAAGAATGCAGTAATTGTCGCCGCAGGCCGCGGTCTAATCTTTATGGGGCACAAAAATCGGTAGGCGTGCCAATTCTGCGGCTTTCCCGGCATACTTTTGCTCGCCATAAGGTTATTGGTCCTTTCATAGTCTGCAGCGGTTGCCCGAGGTAAGAACGCGAAAATGGTTACGAAATCGGAGTGTAAGGCCCACTTTCGTTTGCACTTCCTAGATTGTTGGGTTGCGTGTTGGTTTTCTTTTTTACTTTCTCATTCGTATCTGGAAATAACAGATTGAATGACAGCTTAACCACTGTGTAGCACTGTGTTCCTGTGGTCTTTAAACAGGCGGTGCAACAATTTTCGGACTTTGCATAATTAACTGCGATAATTAATCCCTGTCAGCTGCAGAACGAAGAACAGAAAACCATGTTTCCTTGTGCACGCTGGCTCTTAATTTGAAAAAATACACATCGAAGGTCAAAGTGCTTCTGAACTCTCGCGCCGTCTTTCGAGGGACGTTTCTGGAAGACGTCCTGGTTTCCCGTTTCCCGTTGGGTTCTCTCTTCAGAGATCCCAGCCACTCCCCCCGCAATATTGTCAACTTACACAAGGATATTAGTATCTTTTGTGTTGATCGCTGTGAGCGATCAACACAAAAGACGGTTCACCACAGGGCTGACGGCGATTGTAGCAACAGAGGGGGACAGGTTTCGTTCACTTCCGCATGTCACCCAGAGACATTTCACCATAGCTGCCACACGTGGCTGCAAATGGGCAAATAATTTTTTTCCTTCGCAATTATGCAGTAGAATAGCAGTTTTTCTGGAGACAAGGTGGCACATTTTTTGTCACTTGTGCCGAGATAAACAACATGAAAAACACAAACTGCAAATTGTTTTAACATTAAAATTGTTGCACTACTCCTTTAAGAGACCATAAAATGGTATTTTAATTGTTCCTCATACTATACTTATTTTTATCTCGAGGACCACAGTAAAATTTACAGGCTACACAAAAAGAACGAAACAAGTGGTAAACAACATTTTGCGCAAACACCCTTCGTCAAGATTTTTCATTTCTACGCCCATCACTATTACATATTTTCAAGGCTCTGTAAAACGTTTGCAGTATATGTTTGAAAGATATAGGACATCATTGTAGTATTAATTGGAGATAAACAGTCTGCTTTGTGTGGAAAATGTGGGTACATGTTTTATCTTCAGGTATTGGAGGGTCTCGCATCTGCCGACGAAAGAGTCATCTCTTCTAAACGCACATTACTGCGAAATTGCTATTTTTCCTACCGAGTAATTACCGAAACATTCCAGTATTACGGAGGAATTACTGCAAAATTGCTGTATTTTTCTACAGAGCAATGCACCGCTATTCCGCTTCTCACTTGTTTGGCGGACGAAGTCGCATCTCGGAGGCAACGGTATTCCAGAAGTAGCTGCAAGCGTACAACTTTCGCTCAAGGTGGTTGGGTGCTTCGGTTCAGGCACGTAGCCGGGGGGGGGGGGGCCCGCTTGCCCATGACAAAATGCTGTATGAGGGGGAGGGGGGAGAGGAGGTCCCAGCAAAATGGAAGATTTCGGGAAGGTGAGGGGGGGGGGGGGGGGGGGGGCCCGGACCCCATGCCCCCCCCCTCACGATCGGTCAGATTCGATAGCCTAACGTTTTGGGGTTTTTTGCAGGAATCGCATCCTAAGCACTCGGTGTGTTTATTTCACGAGTGCATTGTGCAGAATTTGAAAGGGCAACCAAAGCCGATGATCCACTTTGTGGGAGCAACAGTGTATATCCTAGAGCCACTGAACAAGCTGCGCGTAAAGCAGGGGTCTCAAACGCGCGACCCGCGGGGCCGCATGCGGCTCGCGACTCTGCAAGCCCTCGTTCATATACATATGCCTCGAGTGCCGCATGCGCCATAAATAATGACCTTGTCGTCCATTCATTTCCACTGAAAACATAGCTTTGCTCTTTTAAGAAGTTCTAGCATATTCAGCACTAATCTCTTTTCCTTTAGATTGAGGAGAGTTTCGTCTCGCATATCGTTAAGCAGGGCTAAGCAATATCGTGATACAAATGTATCGTGGTAGTATTTTAGCAATACATTTTGTATTTATGTTTCTGTATCGCTATACATGTTTTAGTCAGTATCTGTATTTCAGTATCGGAACACATTTTCGGTATATTCCTTCTATTGCAATATAATCACGGGCCAATGTATCTCATTAAAATTTTCAAGGACTCGAGCGACTGCTTTCTTTTTTTTTTTTTTTTTCTGTGCTTCAGGGAGATGGAGGGTACAGTGAATGGAATATTGAGGCTTTGTTATCAAGCAGACCATGGTTTGTAACGAGCATTTTGTCCCCGAGTTTGGTGACCTCCTTCCCTATTGTGCAAATATAATGTATGCCTTCTGGGGTGAATCAGTTGGTCGACTATTCCGTAGTTTCAAAACATTGAAGGAAATGTGGGCACGAGCTTCACAAGAGTGCTCTGTACTCCCTGTCCCATTTAGTAGTTTAATGAAGGTGAAAATTCTGAATCGAAAAGAAAGGTCGCACTTTAGATCATTAGATAAAAGACCACCAGTTCAATCCAAGGCGACGCCTTGAAATGACTACATAATTGGCGCCTGGGTTAGACTAGAGGATGCTCACCTGTTGGCGTGATGTAGGTAGACACAAAATATATTAGAGGTTCATGTGATTTTGCTTCAAGATGGGCAAGACGTGCAAGATGTCTTCTAAGAAAAACTGTGCTCCATTCTGTATGGGAAGTCCAACCTAGTAAAGACCCGCCTGGTTCCCACAGCTTTATGTTAAGAGCAAGATGTCAATCCGATGCCGAAAATTGCTTCGGCCTTGAGAACGTACAAGTTAAATTTCAAGCTACATCTCAATAATAATGCTTTTTGTTTTTACTAGAGGACATGTTTTTTGCATTTAAAGTGCAAACCTTGTGAACGAAGCCTGCCCGTTACCACCTCCGAGCAGAGGCTTTGTAACACATAGGAGACCGGAGAAATAACAGTGGGATTGAAGATAGCGTAATAAGGCAGGCGAGCTGGTTAAAGTTAAGCATTTCTAAAACCCAAGACGGAGAATGACGGACGCAAGCTTCCCTCTCCGTCCCAAGACGGAGAGGGAATGGATGTGACCTTGGCCATTGTGTAGCTTTTTTTTTTTTTTATGATTGCAAGCTTGCGAGGTGTTTCATCTGTTGATGGAAGTGACCTTGGCTATTGTGTAGAGGGCGTGGTCCTTTGTTTCCTGTGGACCCTTTGACCATCTTTTGTAAATCGTGTGTAAACTGTACGGAACCATTGGGCCGTGTGCAAGTGGAGGGCGGTGTGGAGATGACGGGTATAAAAGAAGTGTCCTGAATAAATTTTAGGAGCTGTGTTTGAGACGTCTTGTGTTTGTCCCCTCTTTGTAGCCTCCGTCTTGGGTTTTAAAGATGTTTAACAGTGAGATGCTTCAAAATTTTCCCAGCGTGAAAGCGATTTTCGTTCATTTTAATACGAACCTATATGTTTGTCGACAACCGTGGAAGCTTAATCTCGTTAGCTGATGTAATGATTTGCCCAACTCGGCGGCGGCTGATCGACTTGCAGTTTGCAAACTACTCCTTCTCAAATGTCATTGAGAGTAACAGACCAGTCGTATCTACATATTTGTTTTTATTGCCAACATATGAAAAGCTGAAATTAGTAGCAGAAGGGCACTTCATAGCAGTTTCATAAATAGTAATTGTTACCAGTAATACGAGAGCTGGCATCTCAAATAGTTCCTAAAAATAATTTCTGTTCCCGCAAAATGTATTGTGGTATTTGTATTTCAAAATACTTAAAATTATATTTTTCAAATGTATTTCTGATATGTATCGCGATGATTTTGTGCAAATGTATTTCAGTATCACTATTTTAGCTATTTTTGCCACGTCTTCCAGTATTGTATTTCCAAATACATTTAGAGTATCTCTGTCCTACCCTGCCGTTAGGAAACAAGTATTTTCTTATAATTCTACCATAAATATCATCAGGGAAGCAAAAAACTGCCGAATGAAGAGATTTTCTTTCAAGACGTGTTATTCGAATAATTCCCGAGCGAATTGAGCGATGAAGTAATGATTGTGTGCTTGGTTTCTAGGAGATCAAGTCGTCTACTTCTTGCGTAAGAGTTGCGGTGACGTCAAAACGTCGCCGAGCTCTGATTGGCTTTCATTGAAAGGGTAGCGGGTAGGTCTCAATGCCGGCTGCCTCGATGTCTACCCACTATTTTTTCAATCGGCCAATAAGAGCTCGGCGTTCCGACATCAGTGCAACCCTTGCACAAGAAGCAGACCAACTTGCACTCCGGATCGAAAAACATCAGTGTGTCGGCGGGACGGCAGTATTTTACATCTTGTAATCACTCTATAGTCGGTGACAGGTCAAGAACGAAGTAGAAGCCCCTCCCCCCTCTTTCCACTTCAGCAGAGCGAAAGGTGGAGAGGAGGTCGCCTCCGCTCCTGCGTTTGCTCTGTTAAAGTGGGAAGAGGTGGGAGTAGCTTCCACTTCGTTCTTGAACTGTCACCAACTATAGGTACAAACAATACCTTTTTTTCCCCCTAAAATATATTAACCTTTTTTTTCTTTTTTTTATGACCCACCCCGCCCTATGTTTAGGGTTCCGTGTTTTCGGTATATACCGATAAATACCGATAATTAACCCCCGAGGCGTCTTTTTCTGAATCGGTAAAAACCAAAAAACACCGAATTCAAGCTGCAGAAAAAATGGCAGCTTTGCTGAAAGAATCTTCTAGCCCGCTTTCTTTTCTCGTTGACCCGGAACACAGCCCCACAGAAGTGTCCTTGGGGTCGTCCCTTTCTTTTGAAACCATGTTTATTGCCCCGTTCCCTTCCCTTATGTTTTTTAGCACAACGGTTTTCAAGTCTTTTGTCCAGGTATAGGTTTCCTGGTATATGGGAGAAAGGAGGAAAGGCGAAGAGGAGCGGGGGGAAGGGGGGAGGGCAAAAGGGCAATGCATTAGCTGCTTCTGCAGAGCGCACAGCAAGGAATGGCCAGTCTTGTCAAAAGCTTCTTTTGATTTTCTTGCCATCCCCGTTTTAAGCGCGAACGTGGAGCGTGCGTTTTCTGGTCTGCGTTTCTCAGCCCCAAGGAACGTGCTCCGACGACTAACAAGTCTCTTTGACAATGTACATGTCAATTTTTTTTCAATAAGGTAAAGTTTTGATATCATGCTTCTGAAAGCGTCACGCTTTCTGTTATTTTCATATGTATGTGCATTGTGTGCCGTGTTTGGTGTGCGTATAATAAGCGTGAGTAATGTGAGGTGTGCCATAGTTTTTCTAGTAATTATGCAGTCGCTTTGCAACGCAAGCCGCGATAATCACCGATTTCTTTCCAGAATTTAAATTAAACACCGAAAAACACCGATTCCAACAGAAAAAATAAACACCGATAAATAACCCCCGAATCTGAAGAAAAATTGACATTGAAAACGCGGAACCCTACCTATGTTGGCCCTCGACATTTCGGGGGGTGAGCTACGTGGCCCCCATAGTAAAATTAATTTGAGACCCCCGGCTTAGAGTATCGGCACAACAAGTTCACTCCCCAATTATCTCGCGGGTGCCGCCATTTTAATGCTCGGTGCAAGAGGGGCTTGATCACCGACAGTCACCGCTTGCAAGAGGGATTTTCTTAGCTTTAGACGCGTCGTCGGGCGGCTTGGACGATGTTGTTTTTGCTTTGTGGCGGACTGCTTTTTAAGATTTCTGGAGGATGGAAAACGCGTTTCTTCCGATCCGAGATGAAGCTCGAGCAGCCACCATTTTAAGCACAGAGACGGCCGAAATGTTGTTGCTCTGTAGCTTAAATTGGAGGCCTCGCCGTTAAAGAAAGCTCCGACGGGGAGCCGGCGATGTGGCCAGTGGGCCCGCCCGCATTCCGTGGCAGTGCGCAATGCGACAAAGGGACATGGGCATGGTCACTTAAGGCCATTCGAGCGATTTGAAGTCGGGGAGTGCAATTCTCGCGGCCGTTTCACCCACTTGTGTCTGCTTACGACTGTGTGCCTTAGAACTTCTTCAAATCTCTTACGACTGGCGCCACCTATTGGGTAGCCGTGGAGGCCTCGCAGTTATCGCACGTCTCCTTTTTCCCGCGTCATTCTTTCCTCTTTCAATCTCGGAAAAACCTTGGACAATGTCGGGACGACCATATCTCGTAGACAGTACGCACGTTTGAACTCGCAAATGCCGTAGAACTCTGGCTCTAGCGAAATACAGTTCCGGGGTCACCTCATAGATGGCGCCAGTGTGCCAACGCATTCTCTCGGCATAAGAGATGGCAAGAGCTCGGTCCTATGAAGTACAAGTGTGTGAAAGAGCCTTTACCGTAAACCAGTGGTTTTCAACCACTGATGTTTCGCGGACCCCTTGTGGATTGGCGGAGATGATGGAGGACCCCGTTTGTGGCAAGGGGAAGGAAATGTTATTGGTTAATTATGATAGCGATTTAATAAATGGATATAACTAGGGGTCGGAGTTTTCGGTTTAAACCGATAAAAACCGATAAAAGCACGCCGAAATCCATTTTCGGAAATTCGGTTTTAACCGAAAAAGGTCAGTTTTTAGGTTCGGCATTCGCGATTTAAACCGGTAAACGTACGTCGAATCCATTTTCTAAAATTCAGATTTTAACCGGAAAAGGTCACTTTGACCTTCCAGTCGTACCGCAGAGCCGTGGCGAAAAAGTGGAACGACAGTGTCTATCGAAACGTGTCCCAATGTATGGTATACACAGATGCCATCACGACGTTTTGTTTTAATCTGCGCATCATCGATCGGAACGTGAAGTCCGAAATGCCCCATGACTTCACCATGTACGAGCATGTTTTCAAACTCGTTGTAAGGAAGACTGACTTAATGCAAGCTCTGCATGTTGTGTTGTACTTCAAAACGTCGCACCGTGTCTCCTTTGGTGGTCACAATTGGTTGACTGGCCGATTTTGGCTTAGGCAGCGCTTCATCTCCTTAGCCTCTCAGTGTCCAGTGTTAGCGCTGAGAGGGCAGTCTAAAAGCTCAGGGTCATATTACCAGGAAAGAAGGAGTGCGGACCAATGAGGAGAATCTGGGAAAGTACATGTGCGTGTACTATAAAAAGATCACGTAATCCTGATGTACAGAAGGTGAAGTTCCATGTTTTTAGGCATAGGCTTCATATCTGACTTGTTTGTACTTCTGTGTTTTTTTTTCTTGTTTCTTTTACAGTTACACACATTTGCCAAATAAAGTGTCCATTTCTTTTTCAATGTATCTGTCCCGTTATTTTTTGAATGATTACAAATATCAGAGCTGCAAAGGTCATCTGATTCGGCGTCCGTTGGTGTTTATTTTATATTTACCGAAAAAGCCGATAAACTTTTGTGGGCATCAATATCCGCCGAAAAAAAACAAAAAATTGAATTTTAAAATAAACACCGAAAAAAAGTACACCGAATTTCGAAAAAATAGAAACCGAAAACGCGGAACCCTAGATATAACTAAGGGCTAGTGTGAAGTCGACATCTCTTATTGACATATACACGAGAAAACTCACCCCAAAATTGAAACGTTTATTCTCAATCTGAAAAAAGACAACTTTTACTGCCGGCAGGCAGGGCTTCGCGGACCCCTAGGATGCCTTCACGGACCCCAAAGGGTCCGCGGACCCCCATTTGAGAACCACTGCCGTAAACGATCGAATTTAGTCCCTGTAACCCGGCATGCATTCGTAGAGGGTTTTGAATTGCCAGCTCTCTTTAACGTGCTTAAAGTTAGGGCCTGGAGCCGAAATCAGAACAGCACTGATTGAACGTGGAGAGAACCACAATTGCAACTGATCGTAATGCCGACTTGATTCAAAGTGATGTATAAACTTAGAGTGAATCCGAATTTCTGTTGTTTTTTTTTTGTAGATTTAAACACAAAATAAATGGTGACTAATGCTCTTCATGCTTACCGACCTAATATGACGTAATTCGGTTCTGATAACCACCTTCCAAATCGTGTGGTCACTAAACAACAAAAAGTATTTTTCACGAGAACAGTAAAATATTTTTGCAGTTTGCTCGCCGACATACTTCGGCTACAGCATCCTTAGCGGCTAAAAAGGCTGGGAAAATTCGAATTGGGAAAATTAATCTTGTTTTCACGACCCCTTTAGGTGGATTCGTGGAAAAGGTATGATCATCTACGCGCAATTGTTTTCCCTGTAATTGCTCTTCTTCCTATCCTTTTATATGACGTACAAAACTCCTGGAAAAAAAAAAAGTTTATTATATTGAGAGTCATTTACAGCAGCTGGCAGCCCATAGGGTTCAATTATACGGTCATTCACTGGCAAGCGTTTGCGTTCGACTCTGAGGTGAATCACGCTTGGCAAGCACTTGAGCAATATTTTTCCCCTATGCGGTCGATAAGATAGTGGCCCCGCTGAACGAGAACTACACAATGCGAAGTTGGGGACTTGTATCTCTCGATGCGTGCACCACTCTCTCTGTTTGCTTTCGGTCTTAACCCCTTTCTGACCTGTCATATTTTCCGTGTTCTCTTCCACGTCATAATAAACCGTCTGAAACCTTTGCGCACGGTGCTTTCGCGGACAATTTGTTTCGTAGCGGAGTAGTTTTTTTAGACTTGTTCGATTTGGTTACATCCGCATAAAAAGTGTGTACCCAACCCAGCCTGGAGCGAGTTGCATACTTCCGGTATTTGTTTAAGATAGGCTGTACGTGTAAAACGAGGTGCAACACGATACACTGAATCTGCCTTGTCTGGTGCTGTGAATTCTGTAGGACTTTTTTTCTTTTGCTGTTACCGTATTTTTTGGACTATAGTTTACACCCGGTGCTTAGTCGTCGCGTAAATCTTCTCGTACACAGCACCGTCTAGACAAAAGCCTGCTTTTGTCTAGCTCACAAAGAAGCTTGGATTATACATAGATTGTCATTTACATGCAAAAGTGGACCCAAGAGGAGCTGGAATTTATTTTCACAAAATTGTGTATTTATTTTTGCACGTTCAAATTTTAGTCACCTTCAAGGTACTTTCCGTCTAATGCAATGCACTTCTCGAGACGTATCTGCCGATGCTCAGAGTAGCCTTTAAAGGAGCTGTGCAACAATGTCAGTGCTTTTCTTACATAATTTGGGGGTTGGTGTCTCGACCTTTCTGAAGTAAAGAACAAAAAACCGCATTTGCCTGCATGTCCTAGTTTTTTTTTTTTTTAAATTGACAAAGACAGGTTTTGGCACCTCTCAACTCCTTCACCATCTTCCGAGTCACGTGCGCTGTGACGTGAAAGAGGGACGCGCAGGGTTCCAGTGAAGCTCTCTCTCTAGAGCCATCAGTGAGCAGCGAGAACTCACCCGCTCGCGACCACGTGACCATGTGCTTGCGCAGTGCGATCAACATGGTGAAAGGAGGAAAGTCTTGTCCGGGTCCGGCCATTTTCGTCCGGCTCTGCCCCCGTCCTCCGGCTTCTGGCGGCTGTTCGCGGTAGCAGATAGAGCTGACGGTTTTGTTGACCTCGGATAGATGGCGCCACTAAAACTCCGTATAATAAAAGTTTTGTCGGTGATACCAGGTTTTTGACGCATTTATATTTATGTTGGAACGACAAGATTTACAGAAAAATTACCTTTTATCAATCATATATTTGCACAACTTCTTATCTTTTTACAAGTCCCCCATTGACGTCATGCCGCATGGCTCTCATGGCCGCCGCTCGCCGCTCCAGGTCGGGAAATATTCTAATATTTGCCTCGCGATTACGCGGCGGAATCACAAAATTTCCAAGGAAGGAGATGTAACTTCTGTCCTTTGTGACAAGATAAACAATGTCAAAAGTAGAAGATGCAAATTCTTTCAACGTTACAATCGTTGCACAGCTCCTTTAAACTCGTTGAAATTTATGCCTTTCGGCGCTTCTGCAGTTTTTGTGTTTCACCTCTTCCTCATCGCCAAAAACTTTTCCCTTTGAGAATGTTTTTCATTCGGGGGAATAAAAACAAGTCACGCGGGGTGAGGTTGGGGGGCGGGGGTCATGCTGTTTTTGGTGAAAAACTGCCGCATTTCCAGTGCGGTGTGGGCAGGCACGTTGTCATTGGGCAGACTGGTGTCGCCACGACTCGGGTTGTCATCCTGCTCACACCGCACCGAGTGTTTGGCACTTCTTTTGCTTTCCCGGATGAAGAAAAGTTCTCCAAGGGAAAGCTTTTGCCGATGTGTAAGAGGTGAAACAAAGAACAATAGAAGCACTGAAAAGCATAAAAATCGAAGAGTTTAAAGGCTATATCAAGTATTGGGAGAAGCGTCTCGGGACAAGAGCATTACATTAGGCAAAAAGTACTCCGAAGGTGACTGAAATTTGAATCTGCAAAAACGAATCCACGGTTTTGTAGAAAATAAGTTTTGGTTTCTTTTGTGCCCCCCTCATACTCTTTCAATCAAGAGTTTGTCGCGCCTCGTCATAATAAACAGTCTTGAATAAAAAATCCTTGTACAGTCTGCACCACGTAAAATTTCAACTTTGAAACATGTACGGCCTGCGGACTATAGTCCGCAAAATACGGTAATTTTACTCTTTTTTGTTTTTTTGTAATGGTTTTTGGCAAGTGTCATAAAGTGTTTTTAACTTCTTTGAGCTTCAGACTGATTTTCCACACCTATTCACTGATTTATAAGATGGTAGACACCATTCTAGTACCCTTTAGTTAATGAAGTTCTGAATTAATTGAAAATGTATCGATGTGCTGTCAGATTGAATGAATGGATGCACGTTACCTTCGAACTGCCCGAATGTGTTGCAGTTATTTGTACCCGAGAATTCTTTCTTTCGCTCAGATAGAATGGTTGATTGATAAGTTGATTGACATAATTAGGAAACGATGTGAAGAGCAAGTCGTCTGCTTCTTGCGCAGGAATTGCGGTGACGTCAGAACCGCGCCGAGCTCTGATTGGCTTTGATTATAAGCATAGTTGGGAGACCTCAGTGCTACACGCCTTGAGGTTTACTTACTATTTCTTTAAATCAGCCAATAAGAACTCAGCGTTTCGACATCATTGCAACCCCTGTGCAAGAAGCAGACGAACTTGCACTCCGCATAGATGGCAGGGGAAGCTCCTTCCACCTCGTTCCACTTTTGTAGAATGAATGATAGAGAGGAGGTGACCTCCTCTCCAGCTCCCCTCCAGCGTTCGCTCTGCCAAAGTAAAAAGGGTAGGAGGAGTTTCCTCTAAACTCTTAACCTGTCGCCAACTATAGTTAGTTCATTTATTGTGATTTGATTGATGAAGAAAGTTGAATGAATGAAGGAATAAACATTCTAGGCACCACAGTGTTTCAGTTCTTCGTGCCTGTGGCTTCTTTCTTTTGCCCTTATTAATAAGCTTATCGATCAGAAGGCTGAATACTTAATTAATATCAAACTGAAAAACACAAATTAGGTTCAACACGTTTATTGAACATTCCTTCCAAAGCACTGCAAACTGCCTGGCACCTTGGTGTCTGTGGCTTCTTTTGCTCTTATTGATAGATTAATTGACCAGTGCATTGACATAATTAAAATAATTATTTAATTAGTCGATATCAAAGTGAATGGTGAATAATTAGGATTTCATGTTTTCGGAGTTCATTTCTCTTGAAATTCCCAGTTCTTCAAAATTTGTTTTGTTGTTTGGTTTGTTTTGTTGTGTTGCTTGTTGTCACAACTTTCTCGCTCGAATGAAAGGCTGCTGTCAGTTAGCGTATTGGGGTATGTATGTGTGGCGTAAACCCAAGTGCAAAAGTTTGAAAACCTGTGCTAATCTGAGGAAGGGAATCCGAGCAAGATCGATCGAGCTACCTGAGAGGCGTCGAATGAATCGCGGAAGTTATGTCGTAGACTCGTTGAACTTGGCACCAAGAAGTAATTTTTGTATAATGCAATTAAATGCAAAGGTGCAAGCGAGCTAGACGAGAATGACGAAAATAATCCCTGGAGAGGGGAAACAAGAGGGACAAAGGACAAACACAAATCTTTTTCGAAGGCCGCGTTCTCGCCGGTGATTCCCAGTTCTTCAAATTCAGAGTTCATTTTACTGTGTTCCCGAGATTCAAGAATTCAAAAACAAAAAATAAGGTCCGGGTACCATAACCCTTTGTCCTGAGAACCTTGGTGACCTAAAGTGCAAACCCTTTTTGTCAGTAGTTCGAGATATCGAAGAAAACTGAAGTGGCATCTCCTCAGGACCAGTCACTCTGTGCTCTTATAAAGCTTATTCAAAAAGAAAAAAAAAAATCTTTCTTGTTTTTATTTGTTGTTGTGTCCTCGAAGGTCTGAGTTTTTTTAATAAATCTGAATTGACAAAAAATTTACCAGCGAGTGTTCTTTTGGATTTTTTTCAGATTTATCCTAAAACACGGAACTCTATGAATAATGTAGGTTTGACAAATGAATGAATGTTCCCTCCTGGTTCCCTCATGCACAGTGATGGGATTGCTGCACCATTTGCTGCCAAATTGTGCCAAAGTGCTTACCCTGCTACACCCTGCTACATTTGACCAAATCTGAGGAATTTGCACCAACATTGCGCCAGAACTTGCATTCACTTAAATATTACTGAAAATATAACAGCTGCACGCCTCGCTACCGGGCTGAATTGTTAGGTAGGCTCTTGCGGGTAGTCAGGACTTTCACTAATCACCTCAAATAACTTACTATTCAATTTGATTTCGCACCAAGTACTGACAGTACTCGGAAGTTTCGCAGTAAGTCTCGTGGTCTGTTTTGGTGGGTAAGCTAGCTTTGTTGAGTGCGGTTCTCATTGCATACTGGTATACTGCAGTGAAGCGATAATTGCGACCTAGATGTCGATATGTTGCGTGTCTTGCTTCGCCGCAGCGCACCCACGTGCTAAGGGGAAATGTACTCCTGCAGAGTGAGACGTGGTGCAAGGTGTATATCGACTCCTTTGAAGGTTTATATTTTATGCTTTGTTTTTTCCCCCTCCCCAGAACTTAAAGGACACATAAATCTAGGTGCTCAAAATGATTGTATTTTAACATTTGTTCAGTGTGATTTCGTACCTAAAATAATCATTCATGGCAGTTTGCGCTGTCCTTCATCAGTCGTCTTTTCGTTGCCGTGTCTGGTGCTTCCACGCGCAACTAAACAGCTAGTGTTTGTTCTCCTCCTAATATTCGCCGTGTCTCCTCCTCACATCAGCAGTGATATAAATGAAAATGAAGTGTGCAGTTATGCTCCAAAAGCACCTTTTGCTTCTCCAAAATGAACTTTTGACTGCTCCAATAGCTGCTCCGAAATTACCATGACCAATCACATCACTGCATGCACAATGCTCCTTTCTTTTGCCCTTATTGATTGATTAATTGTCCACTGCATCATCATGAGTGACTAATGAAATAATTAATGAGTTAGTATTAGGTAAAATTATTATAGGGTTCGAGGAATCGGGCATATGTTCCCTCCAAAGTGCAGTAAAGTGTTTCAGTTCCTGGTGCCCTCATGCTATAGGATCCTCTCTGCTGCCCTGATTGATAGATTTATCAATCCACCGCATTGGTATAATCAGGAGACTAAAGAATGAATTAATATCAAACTAGATGATGAAGAAACTAGGTTGAATGAAGGAACATACATTCCCTCTAGGGTACTGCAGAGCGTTTCAATTCCTGGTGCTCCCTTCTGTCTTCAGCGATAGCTTGACTGACCAGTGCATTGACACGAGTTGAAAACTAACCCAACGAGTTAACATCAAGTAAAATTATTAAGGTTCAACGAATTGGTGTATATTTCCTCCAGAGAGCTGCAGAATGTTTCAGTTGCTGGTGGCCTCATGCACGAAATTTCTCTCTTCTGCCCTTGCTGATGGATTAATTGACCAGTGCATTGACATGAGTAGAAAACTACTCAAAGGCTGACGAGCAGCCAGAAAGGAGGAAACTCTCCCTCCATTTCTCCTTTCCATTCGAGAAAGAGTGTGATCCTTCTCCTCTCTGCGGGGAGTAGCTCAGAGACGTGCTCCTGTGGGGATAGGAGGGGAGAAGAGTGCGAGAGGGAATGGAGAGGAGGAAAATGGGGGCCGGTTTTCTTCCCAGCGGAAGACGATTCTGTAAGTCGGCCTTTAAAGGCTGAAGTACACTTTGCGCCTTCCACTTTTCCTCGCTTCCTCCTTTCCCGTGTCCTCTCCACTTTTCAGCTTGCCCCAACAGAACTCTTTTCGCAGTTTAGGAGAGGGGGTTGTTGACAGGATTATCTCCCCTGTGGAAGACTGAGGTTGTACGTCGGCCTTTGAACAATTAGGTAGTCACTATCAAATAGAATTAATTAAAAATTAGGTTCAACAAATTAACTTACGTGCCCCTCGGGTTGCCGCAAAGCGTGTCAGTTCCCGGTGCCCTGATACGTGAGGATCTGTTATTCTGACCTTATCGATAAATCTATCAATCACTGCATTGACATAACAAAGAGACCAATTAATTGGGTAAATAAAAAATATGAGTCTAAATGGTGAGTGAATTAGAATTTGTAGTTAGATTCAAAGAGCACCAAAAAACAGGAAGAATTGGACTAAACGGTGCGCTACTATCAAGTGAATTTTTATTCGGAAAAGACAAACATGTATACACCCCCAAGCAAACCATTCGCTCCCAATCAAACTTCTTGCGAGATGAATTCAAATTCCTTATCTGATAAAAGGATTGACGATGTGCTGATGCATGCTTCATCGCCCTTCACTCTGACTTTAAAAGCCTAGAAAATTTCTCTTTATGTTCTTGTTTTATAGTCTCAAAATCGGTGTGTCATCGAGTATGGCAGAAGATGGGCACCTGTCGCAACAAACGGCCAAGTTTCCCGAAGGTGACCGCTTTACAGAAAGGTCACCTTCGGGTGAATGAGAGGGCCAGGGGGCACAACCTTTTTTTTAAGACTGTCACCTTCGGGAAACTTGGCCGTTCATTGTGACAGGTGCCCATGTTCTCCTGTATTCGTTGACACGCCGATTTTGGGATGCTATGAAATAAAAACAGAAACAAATAAAAACAAAAAGAGAAATTTTCGAGGCTTTTAAAGTCAGTGATGGGCGATGAAGCATGCATCAGCGCATCTTCAATTCTTTTACCAGGTAAGTAATTTGAACTCATCTCGCAAGAAGTTTGATTGTGAGCGAATTGTTCGCTTGCGAGTGTATATGTTTGTCTTTTCCGAATAAAAATTCACTTGATAGTAGCACACCATTTCGTCCAAGTCTTCCTGTTGTCTTTGTTTTTTGGTGCTTTTCGAATCTAAGAACAAATTAGAGTAGCACACCATTTCGTCCAAGTCTTCCTGTTGTCTTTGTTTTTGGTGCTTTTCGAATCTAAGAACAAATTAGGTTCAACGAATTAAGGTGCATTTACTGCAGGGCTCTGCATAGCATTTCGTTCCTGGTATCTTCGTGCGTGAGGCTCGATCGACCCTCCCCCCCTTAGTGATAGCTTAATTGCCCAGTGCATTGACTTAAGTAAAAAAACTAATTGATTAATTAATTAGTTAATATCATATAAAATTACTAAGGTTCAACAAATTGCTGTATTTCCCCCAGAGTTGCCGCAGAGTGTTTCAGTTCCGGGTGACCTAACCCTTTGCCGGTCAAGTTTTTTTCCCAGGAAATGTTTCCCAGGGGTCGGAATTTGTTTCCAAATGAATAGTATAAAGAAAAGGTCAGTGCGCCGGTTTTTCTTCCTAATTATCTGACAAGAGCACATAGACTTCTTGCAAGCTGTTCTTGTTTAGAAACATGAAAAGAAAATATTGAAGGCGAAAAGCTGTCTCCTTTCTTCCGTTTTGTTTCATTTTGGCGTGTCTGCTTGCTCATGTTCCAGCGGTCTCGTATTCCGAACCTGAGGTACTTTACAAAGCTTCGTGGTTCGATGGCGAGCTCTAGTCCTCTGTATTCAATTCTGAGAGGCGTTAGAAGCCTGGATCGGAATAGGCAGCGCTCCAATTGCCATCACCCCCAGAACAGTTGACATGCGAAACCACCATTTTGCACGTGTCATCCGCACGGAGCGTCCAATTACAAAACTATAAATAGCCCCAGAAAAGCGGAACAGCATACTCCAATTTCAAAACTATAAATAGCCCCAGAAAAGCAAAACACCGTACTAATGTAACAGAACATTTATAGTTCGCTAAAGACAAAACAAATAGTAACTCTCCCCATGGTGTGCGCGGTTTCGCGTTCAGGCGTGCACTTTCAAGTAATCGTTGCCGTACATGTTTGGCGGCGACCTTCAAAGGGGCTAATGCGCGAGATTTCTCTCTTCTGCCCTCAGCCGATAGATCGATTGACCAGTGCATTGACATACCTAAGTAGAAAACTGCTCAAACAATATAATTAGTTATTATCAAATGAATCTAATTACAAACTAGGTTCAACGAATGTACGTCTGTTACTTCCAGGCTGCCGCCGAGCGTTTCGGCTCCTCTCGCAACTCCCGGGGCACCGTTCCGTCGTCCCTGCCCGGCGAGTGGCAGCCGAGGAGTCCGCACCCGGCAGTTCCGGCGAGCCGCTGGCAGGGCAGCCGGGTGGCGTCGCTGTTCGGGGGCCAGCTGCGGCTGCGGCTGACGTGCCCCCGCTGCGGCCGCCAGAGCATCACCTTCGACCCCTTCCTCTGCCTGTCCCTGCCCATCCCGGTGCCCCAACAGTGGCTCTGCCGGCTCAGCTTCGTGCCGCGCAACGCACCCCCCGTGAGTCGTTGCACTTTGCACAGCTCTGTCCCCCGGGTGGCGCAGTCCTCTGGGCCGAAATGCGCCACCCGTGAGTCGTTGTCCTTTGCACAGCTCTGTCCCCCGAGTGGCGCAGTCCTCTGGGCCGACATCTGCTTCTGCCCGAGAATTTGGGGCTCTATAAGGGGCGGTGCAATGATCTTTGGATTTTGGCCGATTAACTGCAGGAATTAATCTGTCACACCCATAAAATGAAGAACAGAAAACCATATTTTCCTGCGCGCACTAGTTTTCATTGTTAACAATTAAATGAATCGAAAGTCAAAGTGCCCTTAACTCTCGCACCGTTTTTCGGGTGACGTTTCTGGGGGACCACTTCGTTTCCTGTTGGGTTCTCTCATCGGAGACCCCAGCCGCTCCCACCGCAATTGTCGGCTTTTTGAGGATTAGTATCGCCGAAGGTCGCTGCGAGCGGTCTACACGAAAGACGGTTCGTCACAGGGCTGATGGCGAGTGTGGCAGCGGAGGCGGACAGGCTTTATTGACTTCCTCGTGTACACCGGTGTCGTGCCACTGTAGTTCCCGTAACCGCCACATGTAACTGCAAACCAACAAATAATTATTCTTTGGTGTGATTTTGCGACGGAATAACAGTTTTTCAGGGGAAGGTGGTGTGTTTCCTTTCACTTCTGCCTAGATAAACAATATACCAAAATACAAGCTGCAAATTCTTTCAACGTTAAAATCATTGCACTACCCCTTTAAAAAGCCCGAAGAAACCAAGGTAGTGCCAAACTTGACCTTCTTTCTCCGGAGTCTGGGTACCTTGACTCTAATTCGCCAAACAAGTGCCATAGCTAGGCTTCACTGCTGGTAGTTTGGCCGTCGTCTGGCTTTGAGCCTAAATCGCCAAACCAATGCTTGAGTTATGCTTTGCTTCTGGCTCTTCGGTTCATATGTGGCATCGATGCCTAGAGTCTATCTCTTTGGCATTTATGTGGCGAGCCCAAGGAAAGCTGTAGAAACGCCAAAGGAAAGTACCCTGGCACCAGCTAGCGCCCTGGAGCTAAACCGTATTAGGCCCATGTTAAGCCCCTAGGATTGCCGAGTTGGGCGTTTCTCTGGTGTCCTACTTAGGATGCTCAGCATCACAAAACAGGCAAAGTGCCTGTTTTGTGTGATTTTTTTGTTAGTTCTTTTTTTCCGAGGGAACTGTTAGATATAAAATATGATGCCGTGCATAGAAATGAAGCTCAATAAATCGGTTTTGAATGATGAAAACATCAAAGCAGAGACTTGAATGTTGATGCAAAATCTATTTCCTCTAGGAACATTTTTTTCTAAAAATTGGTCCGAACTAACTAAAGATATGGCGATATCTAAAAACTTTTTTAAAAAATGCAACAGGAAATTTAAATACATTAAATGTTTTTTTTTTTATTCTTACAACAAAAGCCTTGCAAAAAATAGTAGTATTCTACCTCAACAAAAATTCTTAGCTACCTATAATCAAGTTCACTTTCATGACTGACTTGCCGTTAGACTAAGCAGTTTCTCAATGTGGTGAAGCACAGGTCATCAGAACTGAATGAGTCCGAAAAATTGACAAAGGATTGCCGAGAATCACCATGCTCGTGAGTGCGTGCCGGACCCGTGGAAGCGGCCACGGCTGCCCACAACGACGACTTGCTATCAGCTTCACACTTAGCTTAAAAATCGCTGCCATGCAGAAAGAAAAAGAGAGCCACACAAACCAAAACTGTCGCCTTCAAACTACCTGTGAGAAGGCGCAGCGAGTGCGGGAGCTTTGTGGAAGTTTTTGAATGGGCCTTTGTGACCACACGCGTGGTCGGTGCTGTATGGGTTGGGTCAGGAAAGGGTAAAAGTCAGGCATCTCAACAAGTCTCGGACACCCCCCCATTGATTTTGGCAGTCGATCTGAGATCTCCCACCATAGCTCCGATGTTGGTGAAACCACAGTTATAAGTACTCTATTTTGTAGTAAGACGTGATCGGATTTTCACCGATTCACGTTTCGTCGAGTAGCCATGTCAAGAGAGACAAAAATGGCGTCGATAGCAGCCGTGTCGATTTTGCGTGGCACAGACTGGTGTACGTTTCACTTCTCTTATTTTACGGAAACTACCCTTAAAACTAGAACCGAAGGCTTCAATTGAGTTCTTAGGCGTATTTGTTTCCTAAAAAGCATGCCGGGCTACACTTGTGCACTAAGAAAGTCGGTTTTTGACTCATTTAAAAATCTCCTTGCTTATTTAAAGTAGAATCCCAAGCTTTGTTCGAACCGAGTCAAGACAGAACCTGAGCTTTGAACTGTGGTTTCCGACGTCGGGTCGCAGGTGAAGCTGGGCTTCCACCTGGACTGCAGTGCCACGATGGAGCAGGTCCGGCAGAGAGTTGCATCCGAGTGTCACGTTCCAGCAGACCAGGTAAGTCCGTCCCCCTTGGTGCGGGCACAGAGGGGGAGTCTAACAAATGTCCGAGCTAACCTCTCCGCATTTTATTCTCCCGACTTTCCTTTAAAGTATGATCGCGATTTTTTCGGCCCCCCCTCCGGGAAAATTGCCTCTTGTAACATGAAACGAATGCGCAGGTGTGGAGTGATGAGCGAATAAATTTAGAAGAAAGAGCACCCAGGCGAAAATTTTCAATTGGGATCAGTTGGTCCCAGTTGCAACTGGTTTATGGAACAATTCCCAGTTGCAACTGGTCCCAGTTACAACTGGTCCCAGTTGGAGTTGGTCCCACTTACCGCTGGTGCCAACTCCAGCAACAATGAAACACGGCACAAAATGGAAGGTTGACAAGTCTTTATTGTCAAAAACTTGGAGAATAAAACTAAATAATAGGTTCGGTGACGTACGAATTCCGGGTTTAGCCACTTGCTTGCGACGACTGAGTCGCTTTTTCAGAGGTAGTATTCGTGAGATGAAGGAAGATCGGCCGCGGGCGTCTGTTAGTGAAGACGTCCTCAGCTTCTCTCCCCATCGCGTGAAGAAAGGTGCTCACCCGTGTTCCCGCGTTGCGCAGGTGGAGTCCTGATAGGATGCGGTAGCGCTCCCACCTTGCAATCCAACATTTCCAACTGCCCCTGTCACAACAGTCGAACATTTTCGGGGTAGACCTCAAGCCATTTTCGCCATTGTGCTCGCCGCGGCGGTTTTCTTTTCCGCCCGGTCTTCCCTGAGTGCCCTCCGATCGCTGAATTGCATCGTTCCATCCTCGAAGTTCACCGCTGCCACCATGGTGTGTGTACAGTTGGGTCCAAAGAAGCGCAGCTGTAGTTTCGACATTTTCATAACGACGCCAACTTTGGCGTTGGCGACCCTTCTGACCCTTCTCTGCCGCGTCCATCCGGTCCGACTTTGGTGTCGCATAGGCAGCGCCATCTGTCGACAGCGCGTACCACTAATCCGCACCCGCGTCAGCCCGCGTGCCACGGCGCCCAGCTAGCTCTGATTGGTCAAAAGATAAATTTATTTATTTAAAGAAAAAAGAAAAATAGATACTGTAGGTATTTAAATAAATGTTTTAATATATTTTAATAATGCACTAAATGTTCATTTAGGCAAACACATTTTGTCACTAATTGTATTTTTCAATTAAAAGAAATTATTTAGTTAATTAAATTTTTATTATATTTATAAATATATAAATGTACCCAGTAATTAAAATTTTCTCTATTTGTATAAATCTAAAAATGTAAGTATTTTTATTTTTCTTCATTAGCAAAGGTCAATACACCCCCAACTTGTCAAAATTGTTGCCCCGTGTGAACTGGGAACGGGAAAGGCATTTGAAGTACGACTGGGAATCGCTCCAACCAGTTACTTCCCTAACTGGTTCCAGTTCACTCCATTCCCAACTGGGAGTCAAACCAGTTGACTCCCAACTGGGAATGGCTCAAACCAGTTGACTCCCAACTGGGAATGGTTCAAACCAGTTGACCGCTCAGCTGGTCCCAGTTGGACTCCTATTGGTCCCAGTTGATTCCCAGTTGGTACCAGTTAGTCCCAGTTGAAACCAGTTGAGGTGCCAACTGGTCCCAGTTAGAAATTTTCGCCTGAGCAACGTCCCCCAAGGGTGATCGAACCCATGACCTCAAGATTGTGAGCCCGACACTCAACGACAGTGCCAAGGGGAGGCTCGTGAGGCAAGGTTAATTGAATGTGATAACATTTCTTGTGCCAGTCGGCAGCATAGATTGTGCAAGTGGCGCAAGTGAGTAGCTGCAACTTGTTCCCGCTGCTCGGGGGGGGGGGGGCCTTGTGTGGCCGAGTCTCGATCGAATGTAAGGAGCTCGCGCTTGTGCCTGCTATTGTGCAGAGGCTCCACGGCTTCCAACAGGGGCAGACTCTCAAAAGGAGTCTATGGTAGAAGTTATACGCTCGCTGGAAGTGCTACGGCGATCTTCACAATGTCTAACTAGAGAAAGGAACGGGCTGAAGGGGGCATCGCCAAACAGAGGCGGCACCCCACACAGGCTCGGCACGTTCGTCACGCCTTTGAGACGCCGGGAAAGAGGGAAGAGCATTTGGCTAGGGACAGAGGAGCGAGGTGGGCTCGCTCTGCTACGTTTGAGGGCCGAGCGAGGGTACGAGGTACGTCTCGATTTAATCGGCGGAATAAGGCTTCCACAGAAGAAACGTCAAAATGGTGTTGCATTTCGACGTAGCCCGCAGCACCGCGCCACAGAAACGCAGCCCCGTATTTCCTCCCCTCCCCTTACACTTCCTGTTCCGCCGTCACTGTTGACCCCGCCCTTTGCGTACGGGTTCGGGCGAGGACCCGATCACGTGGCGAAAGATGGACATATGACTGGTCTTATGAGCACATGGCTTCCACCGCTGTCAGGTTTGGGTGAACGGAGTTAAAAAACACCGAACCTAGGAAAAATATTTTCTTTTTCTCCCTGGTTAGGACAGGGAAATCACAAAATCAAATGTCTGTAGAAAAAAAAAAACAATTTGGCCCAATATTTATGTTACAATATGAATTTTTTGATTTGCGGACAAAAGCAAAACTGTACCCTTTTGGGATGATGGTGATAGCGTTTGTACCCAACTTGTGTGTACTCCGAGTTTGCTTGACCTCGGAGCACACACTAGCTGGGTACAAACACTGTCATCATCGTCCCACACGGGTACAGTTTCAGTTTCGCCTGCAAATCGAAAAATCTGTATTGTAGTGTAAATATTAAGCAAAAAATTGTGTTTTTTCGATGAACATTCGTTTCGTGACATGCTTGTCCTAACCAGTTGGGAAAAGAAATAATTTTTAAGGTGAAAACTTTACTTGTCCCAAAAAAGCGGCGTGAGCATACGATTGAGCGGCATGCACCGATCAGTCGTATGCTCAGGGACGACGCTGTCCTTGGCGTCATCTTTGAGGTCACCCTAGAGGTCTAGGACGACCCCTAGGGCGACCTTACTTGTCCCATTACGCGAACAAGCAGTGTAGTGGTGGCCAAAAAATAACCATAAGAATATGTCATCAAGCAAACGCCCCTCACGCTTGCATTAAGTGCCGTAGCATGATGGCACCGCCGGAGTGCCGTGAGCGAAAGATGTGCTTCGGACTTTATCTGTGCTCGTTGTGTGTTCCGTGCAATGGACTTTGAGGCGGCCACATCTACATCTATAGCCTTGACATCAGCAGCACTGTCAACATCTACGGCGGATTCCGCAGGCAAACATGGCCACCCACGCAAATACACCACAGCCTCGTTAAGTGTCCTCCTCTAGGTGTTCTCGACGTCATCCTAGGCGCATCCTTAAAGTCGTCCTAGAAATTGTCTTAGACGTCATTCTTGACGTCGTCCTCCAGGACGTCATCATCAACGTCGACCTCTAGGACGTCATCATCGATGTCGTCCTCTAGGACGTCATCATCGACATCATCCTAAACGCTGTTCTTGAAGTCGTCTTTGAGGTCGTCCGTGAGATTGTCCTCGGCTTCGTCCTTGACATCGTCCTCGACGTCGTCCTAGAGGTCATCCTGGAGGTCGTCCTAGACGCTCTACTTGGCATTGATCTCTGGGACGTGACCCTCGACCTCGTCCTATACATCGTCCTAAACCTTAATATGTGTAGAAACATTGTTCGAAAACATTTCTCCCGCGGGACTACAATGCTTTCGCCTTCCTACACGTAAGCAATCTTGAATGTCCTCCTGTAATTTTTTTTTCCAATGTTCAGTGTCTCTTTAAGGAGCCAGCCCCAAAACATGTTCCGTGCCGAAACTCTCGCTTTTCCCATTCCACAGCTCCTGCTGCTGGAGGAGACGAAGGAAGGGTACGGCAACCTGTTCTCGGGGGATGAGCCCGCAAGCGGAGTTCCGCCGGGTGCTCGGCTGGTGGCCTTGGAGCTTCCGTCGGCCAAGGTCACGGCCGCAACCCCCAAGGACGCCCTGCTTCTGCTGCTCTGCCGGTCCCGGCTGGGTTCCTCTGGACCCTGGTGAGTCACCATCTGCGGCACCGCTGCAGCTGCGCCGCCGAGAAACTCGTTTGCGATAGCCCCACTAAGAAAGCTACGCTTCAGAGTAACGACACTTTGTCCATCTTGGTGCCTCAATCCGAAATCGCGCTAAGCATGTTTTTGTCGTGGGATAATCTTCAGGAACGCCTATTGATAGCCAAGGGACAGCTCCCTGTCTCGGTATTGATACAATGGAGCAGTTGAGAAGCCAACAGTCCTTCTGAACTATGATGCACATGCTCGAGTGTCTGGCTCATAGCTGTTCATCAGTGAGAAACTCAGATCTCGTAAACTAGTGCTTAAAGGCGGACCTACAGAGTCGTTTCCTGCCAGGCAGAAAACCAGTTCCCAGTTTCCTTCTCTCCATTCCCTGTCGCACTCTTCTCCTCTTCCCACAGGAGTGGGTCTCTGAGCTATACACCTTTCCAAGAAACACTCGACCCCAGGGGCAGCAAACCGTTTTCGAGTCCAGTCATTGGGTTTAAGCCTAGACCCTCACCGGCGCCCCTGCTAACCCTAACCGAGTGGACTGTGATTTCGATTGGCGCAGCCTACGGAGGCGCAGTTTCAAACACTGCTGGCGGCTAAATTCTTGTCTTTTCCCGCTGTATTTTGTGTTTCATGGTGCATGTATTTTCCTGAGGTCATTGAAAAAGCATTGTACCACATTTGAAAAAACAAAAAGCAATAAAAATCTATAAACTATTTTTGTTGGCTACGCGCGCGACAGAACGAATGCGACTGGAATGTTTAGTTCTAGTTCTTTTTTTTACGATAAACTTTGACGGCGTCGCGCGATTCGCCGCATGTCAAAAAAAAGAAGCGCTTAGCTGTCTAAAATAATTTATAAAAGAAGATAGCCGAAAGGCATGCATTTTTCACGCTCACAAATAACGTGTTTACTGATGGACAGGACACAGACATACAATTTAGCAAGTGTTAGCATTTAAACAATATATTGTACATACCACACGATGCAGCGTTATCTGAAAAGAATTTATTTGAGAAAGATCTCAAATAACACAGTCACAGTCGACGACAGTCACATCTTGACGATCGGACGGAATCCAAGATGACTTCGTTTTGGGGCACGTTTTGGGGAGAGCTCCCTTTTTTCACAGCAGCACCAAGGCAAAGGAAGGAACGCAACTGACCCGTTTCCCACCCCAACCCGGACAACTATTTTTGGAGATGACTGAGGATTCTACGCGGATTATCTCTGGGAGGGGGGAGAACAATGTTCGCGAAATCGCGTCGAGGGCCGTTCGACGTCTTTCACCTCCTTCATTTCCCGTGAATGTCGAGCAGAAAAGCTTGAATAGCAGGCACTTGCCAGCCTTATTTCTCACGATGGAAGATAACACAGAAAGGGTATGCAGCACGCATAAAAAAAATTAAGTGGAAACTTTCAAGAGGGGCTAGAAAACGTTGAATCCAAAACCGCAAAAACGTAGGTAGAGAACCGCACTGAGCAGGTCTTCACAGTCCAAGAGAGTGGCAGAAAATTTCTAGCTGATAGAGGGCGCGCGAGTCGCACCAGCCGCATCAGCACCAGCAACATTGCGGCGGCCTAGGAGCGTTTTTTGGAATGATGTATACTTCCCGCAGGGAAAAGGTGGGTCTCCCTCCTTCTCGAATGGAAAGGAGGAACCCAGGGAAAGCTTTCTCTTTCCTGGCTGCTCGTCGGCCTCTAAACTGAAAAATCCCTCTGCTTAAGGGAGAAACGGCCCAGGAAATTCGGGAGCTTGGGGAAACCCTCAAAGGAACTCTGTGGGACCTCTCCCGGGTTCCTAAGAACCTGGTTTGGGAACCCCTGGTCCAGGCTACCCGCGTGCGGGTGCATTACAAGACCGAAGAAGGCATCCCGAATTTCTGAGACGACGTAACTACCATTGCACATAGTTACGGAGTAATGCGGGTTTAGGAATGGCCATGGCGTTAAAACATCGAGCCGATATTTCTTTTACAATTTCAGGCGACGATTGATATTTCTTTGTTAGTGTTTGCCGACCGACAGCATGCCGCCGTACAAAACAAAGCAAACTAGAGCCAGTAAGTGAGTTACGCTTCAAAGTAGGGACACCTCAGCCATCTTGGTGCTGGAAATCGTGGCTGCCAGTTATCTGGAGCTTTATCTGAAATCACGGGAAATAGCCTTCAGTCCTCCAGGAATGTCAAAGCACTCCGCAACAGAGCAGAACGGTATCGCCCGGCACCGTGTCTAAGGTTCAGGAAGTTGCGTTTCCTAATTGTAACGATCGCCGATTGTGCCCACCCTGCACTAAGTACCAAAGTGGTGACGCTCACGAGAGAGTCGGGGAATGGAGCGCCGCCTCTCTAAGCGTAGCGTTTTGAATGGCTCTAGTCCGTGACATTCCCATGCGTTTCTGGAGGGCGGGTCGCCTCTCGCCAAAGTTCTCCGAAGGGACCGGTGGAGTTTACTATTAATAGCTCCCATGCCACACAAAAACCCGATCATTGGTTTTAAAAGAGTACTGCAACAAAACTCTAGCACCTATTTGCTAAATGTCAACCACATACTGGCCACACTATAGAGACACTAATTTTTTGCCCGACAAAACACCGAAACATTCGTTAAAGCAAATGAACCAAAGGCCATTAGGTTGTGCTACCCACGAAATCAGTGCCACTGCGCCGCACGTGCCCCGTCCTAACTTGGCCAAACTGGATTTCCCTTCTCTCCCGCGCCTATTTGACTCCTGCAGGGAGTGAGCATCCCGAAAGGCCAGGTTGTAACGCGTTGATGCCACCAAGTGGCGAAACTCGCAACCACACCAGCTCCCTGTGGCCTTGCCCGTGCTGCAAAATTTAATGTCACGAATGCACTAAGGGGCACCAGATCTCCCGGGACGCATTGCGCTCTCCGACGGCTGCTCTTCAAGTGCTCGTGGAATTGGCTGTTGGGAGCGAAAAATGTAGCCATCCGTTCAAAATACAAACGTGTGGTCGTCGTCAGCAAATATTGTTGATCGTGTTTAACTCCTTCCTGGCCGTGAGAGGTATATTTCAATTTTCATTTCGGTAGCCCTTTAGTTCAGGGTGCATTTTAACAGGAGAAAAGAAGGGATTTGTATGGCCGATGCAGAGCCGCAGCCATTACCATCGCCATAATGTGCCGTCATCAGCTTAATTTAGTCGGTTAATGCAAGGCTTTGTCCAGGATTGTCGGTCTCGGCGGGGAGATACAGCCTAGGGGGTGGTTGTGGGGTGTGTATGAATCACTGGGCTGACGTCCCACTAAAGTTAGCGAGACATTACTACTTGTTTACATTGTCACGTGTCTGGTGCACTACAGTCGCTTACCGTAACCGCGTGACGTGAATCAGACCACACCAGATCACGTAACATCATGATGTCATGTTGTGTTGCTTGACTTGCGGTGAAAAGTTGCGGTATCATGCAACATTGTTATGGGACATTGCGCGGCACCACGGCTCAACGTCTGGCGTTACTGGATGTGCTTGCAGCGTCGACACCATTGTGTCACGTGACACTATGGCTTCGCACCGTGAGCCATGTCGCGTGACAGTGTGACATCAAACTGCGTCACTGCCCAGACCTGCGCATGTCTCACCGATGCATTCGGCATCCACGACGTCTGGGCGACAGACAAAAGGAGTGGCTTGGTAGTCTCTTATGCAGATTTGGACCAGGCCGATGAATGTGTGGGATCAGTGTTTGCTAAGTGGCGGACCTACGTTCCGAAGTCATCCGACGGTTTCCTCTGCTATTCGTTCCAGCCTCGGCGCCACGCGGGCAGTCTGGGTGCCGCGAGAAGTGTCGTACAACGAGCTCAAGTCCAAGGTGGTGGAGAGTCTTCCCTCAGCGGGTCGGAGCTCCCTCAAGGACCAGGTCGGAGCTGCTTTCCAGTCTGAGACGAAGTTTGCGAAACATGTTTAGCGCACCGTGGCTTGGAGCGCGTAGAGTGGAAGCTCGGTCTGCAGAACCCTGAGACCCGTCTGTGTTAGACGTAAAAATGTGCCAGGGTTGTAAATTTGTCCCGCAGCGCGCATGGTCTTTCGGCCAACTTGTTTCGATCTCAGTTGGAACTCAGTAGTCCAACAAACTTTTCTGTACCCAAACAAAAGGTCGAATGGGCTGAAACACCCCACCCGGCCTTTTTGTGCGTCCTGGGCCCCCAGAGGCTTTATCATCTCAATTTGTCGGATAGTCCAAAGTGTAGAACCTCAACTTTGCATTCCATCGCTAGTTCATATCGCAGCTCTCGAAAACTGGCAGGTATGCCAAACAATGCCACTTGCTGTTTTATCGACTACAGTAAAGCTTTTGATTGCGTCAATCACACAACGCTACTTTCAAAGCTCTATAAGTATGTGGTTCGCGGCATATCATTTGAATTGCTTAAAGGGACACTGACACCCCCCAAAAAAATTTTTCATTTTTTACCAGGCGCTTTATTATGGTGTCGGAGGACTACCCAATTAATATTTTGCAACAGAGTAGCGTATATTTTTAATAAAGCCAAAAGACGCAACTGCTCGAAACCGAAACCAAAACCCACGCACGGAGGTCAGAGAAGTGGAAAGGAGAGAGGCGGAAGTCACGTGGCTACACCCGACCGTGCGTTTGTTTGTTTTTTTCTTTTTTCCCCTCTGGGTAGCAGACGACATCCGCGGCGGCGTAGCGGGAACTGCTTCCTCTTTTGCAGTTATGTTTGTTCCGCTCGCTGTTCTGTACTCCAAGATGAGTTGTTTTGTACATTGAGGAGTTGGAGATGAGTAGTGAGTGCTTGTGGTGAATTTCCATGATCGGCTCCGAAAAGAATACACCCAAGATGTTGAGTGGAGACCTGGCTCACATGTCCTGCGTCCGAAAAAAAAAGTGGCATTGTGCGACAGAGTTTCCGAAAGATCAACGCGATCGGGGCCAATGGCTGGCTGCAATTACTGTAGAGCATTAACGGGCACCTCGAAAAGCTGACGCTACCGGATTTATATGCTCCTTGCATTTTGTGGAAAGTGATTACATTGAGTTCGCAGGTGTCAAAAAGGAAATACCATACCATTTAATCCAGCGACGTTTCGTCGACAACATTCGTTTGTTATTTTTTTTTTGTTTCTTCAGTGATAATTGTAAAAAGAAAAGAAGTGTAAACATCGTAAAATGTTTGAAAAAAAAAAACAAAAAAAACTACAGCTTCACTGGGGATCGAACCCTGTCCTACCGCGTGTGAAGCGGACGTCTTTCCCACTGAGCTGCTGGGGGACCTCTATCCATCATAATAATATAGCTGATAAACTGTAAGTTGGAAAGTTTGCTGCCGATTTTCCTCCAGCAAAAGCACTTCCGGGTCGATGTCGGGAAGCACCACGCATTGGCGACATTCGCACCAAGTAAAGAAATCGTACGCGTGCATATTCAACGTGAAGTAGACAGGTCGTGCTTGACGTTTGCGCGAGCGATGTCTTCAACCACGAGAAGGGAGCGACGGCTCGGCGACGTCTTCGTGCAAATCGGCTTGGCGGTCGGGCGTGTCGTACGGGATGAATACCAATTTTTTTGATCAGTCCCAAATTTCTCTTTTAAAGGGGCCCTGCAATGACTTTTTTACTGGTTTTTAATTTGCACCGAACCTGAGCGCACTGAACATAGTAACTTAATGAAACTTTTCTTTTCTCAAATTTCGCTTTATTTTAAAAGTTATAGGCGAATTAGAATTACAAAAACAAGCAAAAAATAACCTCCTTCATGACGTCGTAGGTCCTGGCTTGAGCTTCCGTGAACTAGAGTAAGGGTAGTGGACTCATCAAGCGTTCACGGCTGCCGCACTCCGTGTCGACGTCTCGAGAGGGCGCCACTAAAGCATGTTTTGGATAGGCTGTACGAAGCGGGCGGCCAGGGCGGCTCGCATTGCATTTGCTGCGCGATTAAAGATTGATTCGGCATAACACTTCATTGGCCACAAACGACAGCAAACACGGGGTAAAAATCAGTACAGAACGGGAGCCACTTCGCGCTGCCATACCGCCAAACGACCAAATCGCCAACCAAGCCCGCGTCGAAGGCCTTCGGAACGCTCGGAAGCGGTCGGATGCTCGAGCCGATATACGATTGCAGCGCCGCTGCGTACACCCGGGTTTTTTTTACACTCGCCGTTCGTCGGGGCCTCATCCCACTAGACATTTCTAGTATGCGCCGTTTTTTCCGCCGCTTGGTGGAGGGTACGTCGACGGATCATTTCTTGTTTCCGTACTTTAGAAACTGCATTTGTTTCTTTTCTGATCTAAAATACTGAACAAAAACTAGTTTCATACATAATTGAAACGGTTCGCGACACTTATATTTTGTATCTCGACTAAAAAAAAGCTTTTAGCGGCTTTGACCAGTAGTAAGCCCAGGACCAAAGACGCCACATTTCGCGCGCTTTCGGCAACGTGGGTCGCCCTCGTAGGCGGAGGAGGTTTCCGCGTCGTCCAGGTTAAAATATGACGCACTGATATTTAGTTACTCTCTCCATGCTTGCTGGCTTTCCCGAACCCCAAGAGACGTGGAAACCGCAAAAAAGGCAGACGCTTAAATATGATTGCAGGGCCCCTTTAAAGGCAGGCAGAATTCACCGGTACCGCGAACGACAGTTCTGAAGTAGAGGTCCCACGCCGGTCGTCCGCTGCCATCGCCGTCCCCGCGAGCCCCACGATACGCGAAACGACGCACGTACACAATGCTTCCGGTTCTCTGTGGAACTTTTTTTTTTCAATCAACGTATTTGCAGCTTTTTAGAAGCCACAAAAAATGGGTTTCATATTTTTTCTATTTTTAATATTGACTGTGTGCCTTAAATGACCCACTACTTTGATTAAATTTGGTGGTCGCTTCGAAACCTTAGAAAACGGCCCGTGACCACGGTAAAGAGAGTGAGCGAGACTCGAACCGGCCAGTTTTTGATCGGCGGTTTTCGGGCAGAAAGAAACTGAATTTCGAGCCGCAAATTGTGTTCTGGGTAGTTGGGCTCTCATATGTCATGTACAACTAAAAACCTCGGCGAGCATAAATACCCTGTCAGTGTCCCTTTAGATCATACCAAGAGAATCGCCAGCAAAGTGTGACTATTGATGGCCAACGCTCACCGTTCTCGAACATTGTTTATGGCGTCCCACAGGGCAGTATCCTGGGACCTTTATTATTTAATGCTTAAATAAAGGATGTAGTAAACATTACTGATCAAGCTCAATTTATAATTTATGCAGATGACATGACTCTTCTTTTTTCTGGTAATGATGTTGATGAGCTTATAAGAAGGGCAAATTTCGTTTTAGAAAAGTTTTCTTTTGGTCGGATGTCAATGGATTAAAAATTAACACATTAAAGTCAAAAGCAATTCTATTTAGACCCGTTAATAAATTAGTAAATATTACAAATCAACTAGTGATTGGAAATGCGTCAATTGAAATAGTACATCAACGCAAAACTCTTGGCGTGTACTTCTCTGTACATATGGTATGGAATTACCACATTGAATATTTAATGAAAAAGTTTCTCAAGTAGTCTGGGCAGTTGCTAGGTGCCGAAATTTTTTGCCGGTAAACATTAAGCTAAAAACATACTACAGTCGCCGACCAATTATTCATACTTTGCAGGGACCGAAAAAACGTCCGAATAATAGAGCAGTCCGAAAAATCAGCAGATTGAAAAACTTGCCATTATTACTTCCAAGTGGGCTTAGAAAAGCCGTAAATAGTGCCTTGTTTCAGGTTATGCCTCCGTTTGCGTTCGGCAACTTTCTGTTAGCTTGAGATTCACTGCCCTCTTTTCTAGCATTATGATCGAGTACTTTCTTCACTTCTTAACGACATATCGCGGCGGCAGAACAACAGATGGGGCCATGACGTCCAAGCTAGCGCTGTCCGAACGAGATAAGAAGCGCAAATCCACGAGCGCAAAATGGCGACTGGCGACGCGAAGGAATGGAAAAACAAAGCAAAATGATGATGATAAGGATGATGTGCAGCTAAATGGAAAAAGGGCTAGCATAGCATCACCTAGCGGTAGGACTCAGGAGTACTCAAGTAGCGCTGCCAAACCAAGCCAATCCATTTGCAGCCAACATAGAATTCAAAATGGCGGCTTCTCGATGGTGTTTTCCGCTGATCGCTCGCAACGATTTCATTCGAATAATCAAACTTTCGGACTTCAAGCTGTCCGAAACATTGGTCGTGAATATGCACTATTTCTATGGGGTAAGTCACGGTTCTGCCTTTAGGTGCGAAATATCGAACAAGTCTGAAGTATTGGAGTCCGAAAAAACAGTTGGCGACTCTACGTACGCCTTATTCAATTCCCATTTGAATTACTATCACTTGGTATGGGGAACAACTACAAAGACAAACTTTAATATCATTCTATTACTTTAAAAAAAGATATTGCGTTTTATTGCGGATGCTCCGTATAACTATCATACTGAATCCTTATTTCATAAATATAAAGTAATTCGTGTAGAACACTTCTATGAGTTCCGCCTACTTCCGCTTCTCATTCCGCCTACTTCCGCTTCTCACCTTCTACGTTTGTGAATTTTTTATATCGCACTTCGGAACTAATTTTACATGAAAGCACTATCAAACACGTTTTCCAGAGAAATGGTTGGTCCCTCGAAATCGCACAAACTATAATCTTCAATCACTTCACTACAACATTCCAACATTCTTAAATAAATGGCATCTCCATAGTAGCAATGTTTTCACTGTTCCTAAAAATAAACTTCACGCTTATTTTGCCTAAAACCATAGGAAATGTTTTTTTTTCTTCTTCAAATTTGCATGTTGGCTTGACGTTGTGGCGTGAAAAATGTATTAATTTGTAATATCACACTTTACAGACTGTATTATGATACTTTTGTGAAGTTGCTGCTGTTGTTTGTTACGGGACCCCAGACCCCGTCAAGCTGCTTATATAGTAGCTTTTTGTCTGGAGGTCCCTCCAGTGTATACCTGGAAAAATAAAGCTTGAATTGAATTGAAAAAGCTCGAAGGACTGTTCCAGCATTTGTCCGCGATGCCACACTGCAACATGAGGTGCCCCTGCCCTGGCTTCAGTGCCAAAAGAGACTGTTTCTTACGGGAGAAACGCCCGGCCCGCAAACAAAAACGTGGGACAAGCGAAAAAGAAGCAGACGGGACGAGTGTTGATCCGGTCACGCACTATCAGCATTCGTCCTGTCTGCGGTAACGAGGGGTTTCTCAAACTTACTGATATCATGGAGCAACTATTTGCCCTTAACGACAGCCAAGGAACCTTTGAAAGCTCAAGCATTTCTATATTATAGGCAGTAAACAGGCCTACAGACTCCATTAGCAGTAATGCACATACTAGGGAGTGTTCAGACTATACCTATGCAGCCATGCACGACTCGGACATGCTAAAGTACTGCTTGAATTGGGGAAGCACTTCACGTGTGGTAGGGACAATCAGGAGGATTTAGGCGCTTGGGGAACCCTCTACAGTTAGTGGCAGGTTCCCTCCGGCCTGCGCTTGTTGTTTTCCGCCTGGCTCTGGCTACTACGCGGAAGTGTTACCAAGAGTAGAAAACTCGCGCTGGTGGTGGAGCTTCCTCTGCAATCTTAACCTGTCACCAACCATGCAGGGTACAGTTGACCCGCGTCAATTTGACCTCGGTTAATTCGACTTATTGTTTAATTTGACCTTGTGCATTTATATTTTGATCTTGAAATATAAATATCAGTTAATTTGATCTAGAGAGAACCGGCGGCGGGCAAATTACAAGCACGATTGGCCGTGTGTGACGCACAAAAACGGGCCTTTTTTTTCTGAATTACGCAGAAGCCTACGGACCTCGCGAGCAACAATGCGTGTGCGAGGGAGCGTTTGGCGCATGGTCGCGCAGTAGGGAATGGCTCGGACCTTCTGAAACAGTGCTCGAGCTGGAGGATTGGTCGGGGGCAGGGGGGCCGAGGAATTTCGGGAGGTCATGGAAGCTCGGAGGGTGCTCGTGGTTTGATTGAGTGTCGCTCGTGGTCGCTCGTGGTGCTCGTTGTTTGAAACGTGATTTGATCGAGTGTCGAGATCATGCTGGAGTGCCAACTACTCTTCTCCGTATTGACGCACGTGATCCGGGCAGTTTAGGTTTTCGGTGCTCGTTTATGGCAATTCTTCATCCAAAAGCAACCAACAGCTGCACCGCCGGATGAAAATTCAACCCGTCAGAGTGGGTGGTGCTCCAGTGGCGTCTGCAACAGCGCGGGATCTTAAAGGGGCAGTGCAACGATTTTCAGACTTTGGCCAATTAACTGCGGAAATTAATCTGCGTCACCTATGGAACGAAAAACCGAAACCGCATTTTCTTGCGAGCGCTAGTTCTTATTTTAAAAAAATGAAACAAATCGAAGGTTGAAGTGCCTCTCAACTCTCCACGCCGACTTTCGAGTGACGTACTCTGGGGGTTCACGTGGTTTCCCCTTGGGCCCTCTCTTCAGAGACCCCAGCCGCTTCCTCCGCGATTGTCGACTTTCAAAGGATTAGCCTCGTCGAAGGTCGCGGCGCGCGATGGACACAAAGGACGGATCGCCACGGGGCTGAGTGCGAGTGTAGCAGCGGAGGGGGACAGGTTTTGTTGACTTCCGCACACCCCCAGAGACGCTGTCATTTTAGTTCCCGTAGCCACCACAGGTGGCTGCAGATCGGCAAATAATTCGTTTTTTGCCTTGCGATTACGCAGCAGAATAGCAGTTTTTCGGGGAAAGGTGACACGTTTTTGGTCACTTGGGCTTGGATAAACAATATAAAAAATGCAAACCGGCAATTTTTTCAACATTGAAACCGTTGCACCGCCCCTTTAAGCTGCGCCGGCAGACGGAGATGCTTCCGCGGGCCAAAGTCTGGATAGGTCTAGATGCCTTCCGGAGTTGGGGGTCAGGCTCGCGATGTACGCCTCAGAAGTGCACAATCGGTTCCTACCCGTGACGTGCGACGCGATCACCGAGCAAGCACCGAAGATGCGGTTGATGCTGTTATTTGCGAAGTGCGAGATTTCGTTGGGTGACGCTGAGGACGTGCTTTGAGAACGTGACAGTGATGACGACGAGAACGACAGCACCAGTGCGGACGGATCACATTCTCTAGTCCTAGATAGAGTGAGAACGACAGGGAGCAGCTTCAGTTGTCTCGCCTCCAGTGTGAGCTTTCTTGCTTTGATAACACTTGGGTATCTCGTGCGCCTCGCGCATGCATGCGCAGCCATCGAGCGCGCCCTGCCGTCCTCACTTGTTCGCCATAAAATGTGCCTCTGAAGATTTTTTTTTTTTACTTGCAATGGGGGTTTGACTTACAATCAAGTCTACTTACAATCGTGTAAATACGGTAATTATAATTTTCCTAAATACTAATCTACTAATTAAAAAAAAATACCAAATACCTGAGATCAGCACAAAGATCTGAACAAGCTTGTGCTTCTTTCATTGGATTTGATCAAAAAATATGAGAAACCCACGTCGTAATGCATGTGGGAATTATGTGTGCCGCAGTGATGTTGACACCAAAATGACTCCCCGCGGTGGCACCGCGTACACAGGGTCTGGAGAATGGCTTTGAGGTGCTGGCCTGGGACGCGCAGCGGACGCTTCCGACGGACGTGGACCACCCGCTCTTTCTGGAGTTTGTTGACCACGTCCTGGAGGCCTTCCGGGACGTCACTCCGGTGCCGCTGCTCCGACTGCTGCTCCGCTGGGAGCCACGTGCAGCCGACCGGTGGGTCTTGGACGAGGTCGTCTTTGAAGGGGTATTCGCACGGGGGAGGCCCTCGGTGAGGGATGTGCGGGACTGGCAGGACTCCCTCTCTGGCTCCGGTGTTTAAGCGGACGGCAGGAATCCGACGGGGGTGTCACTGTTAGCAAACGAATTTAGCGGACCCACTCTCGAAAGCGAAGCTCAGTGCACGCCGACGAGAGCGTGGGCCCGCCGCAGTCAATAATAGAGCAGGACCTGTAAAGTAGGCAGGCACACAAGCAAAGTACCACCAATTACAGAGATCCTCCCGCTAAGGCAGGTACAGTAAAACCTCGTTAATTCGGATCTCATGGGACCGGCAAAAATGTCCAAATTATCCGAAAGTCGAAATATCGAAAGGACAAAGAAAACTGCGCGATAGCGTTTCCCTGTGACATACCTTTATTTTGAGAAGAAATGTATTATTACCACCTGCTTTCTGGACGACACTTGGACGGAGACGGGAACTTTCCTTAGCGCGGTCGAGTGCTCCATCGCACTCGCACAGTCGGAGCTACGCATCCCGCACGCTGACGAGTTAGCACAGCAAGGCCTCTTCTAGTTTCGGGTGCACCACCGCCCACGGCCGCTTTCTTTTCGCGTTGAACTTCTCGCTCTCGAAAGCCCGTAGGATATCGGCCTCAATTTTCACACATACGTGGCCAAACTGCTTCTCTTGACGTCGTAACTTTCAATCACTTGTATAGAGACGCCAGTCCTTCAAGGCCCTTAGTATTTCCACTTTCGTCGCTAAATTCTTAGCCTAGTACAGCTGCAACGGAAAACGAGTAGCACAACTGACCAATAATCAGAGCAGCAAAATCGCGAAACCCGGCACTATTTTTCCCGAGCGCCCGACACCGAGAGTGCCAGTCACGTTGCATTTTACAACGCGGGGGTGGCCGGTTAAAATGGCGGGCTTTAGGATCCCCGCGTTGAGGCATGAAACGTGACTGTCACTCTCGCTATTGGCGCGCTCGGGAACAATAGCCCCGCGCGTCGCGATCTCGCCATTGCGGTCGTCGGTCACTTGTGCTACCCTTTTTCCGTTGCAGCTATGCTTCTGCCGCTTCCATGCCAGGAGAGTAGCGGGTAGTGCGCTGAAGCACGGCAATCCAGAGCAAAACTGGTGCGAAACACGGAGAACGGGAAGAGCGGAGAACCATGGGAAAACCGGAAAACCACGTGTGCACCTCGGATGGATAGCGGTCATACCATTTGGAATGGATGGTAGCTAGCGCCACCTGCCGAATTCGTCCGAATTAACCATAGCGCACCGCGTTCCCTCCGAATTAATGAGCGTTTGCTCCCATTGACTAATACATACGTTTGACGGGACCGGATCGGCAGTCCAAATTATCCGAATTTCCGAATTAGCGGGGGTTGAATTAACGAGGTTTTACTGTACTCAATTGTGCAGCCACGAGCAAAACTTCCCCCATCCGTCGCGGACGTCTGCGTCAGCGCATTTCCACGCAACGGCACGACGTTGTTGCCAGGTTGTGCACGTGATTCGCACGGGGGTTCCTCCCCCGTGTGAACACCCCTTAGATGAATGGTGCCCCTGTGTTGCGTTGGATGTTACTGTTTCAAAGAGGCACGGATGAGTGCCACGGTGGTCTCTCTAAATCCGTGGCTTCTCCCGTCTTTGTCTTAAAGAAGAAAGACAAAAAGTCGTCCCTTTGCCATAGCATGGCAAAGGCGGTGGTAACGGAGAATATGATGTGTTAGTGTGGAGAAACCATGTCCACATCTGGAGTCTGATTGGCGCAAAGCGGCCCTGTGTCGTGCCAGGAAATGACGCGAGCGCTCCGTGGATGTGTTACTTTTGGGTGCCACCTTCTGCAGTTTCGGCGTAAACGCAACTTTCTCGGAGCCTGTAGCAGTTTGAGGCACAGTAGACTGAGCGTGCGGAAAACGCAACCATTGGGAAGTGGGAGCGCCGATCAGAGCCCCTGCACCAGCTCGCAGCAAAAGAGAATCGGACATTCAAGCTAAACCTCAACCCGTTGCGGCAAAGCGAGCGTCCGCTTTCTTTTCTCTTCTTTTTTGCCGCTTTCTCTCGTGCCCTTTCTCTGGGGAATCCCGGAGTGTGCTCGGTTCGCGTAGCAGAACGCTGCCATGTGTCTGAACTCGCTATCTTTTTTCCCCCGCCGGGAGTATCAAGGAGGCACTCGAACAGGTTCGGCTGACACTGATGTCCAACCGGTGAGGAGCCGGGCGCCGCGTCAGTGTTTGGTCGGCAGTCGGCCTGCTGAATCCCGTCGCTCGTGCTTAGTCGGACACGGTTAGGTGCCGGCCACGTAACACATTCTGCGTTAAAAATTGCAAACGACAGCAGAAAGTGTTTCGCGACGTTGCGTCATTAAAACGTGTATCTCGGGATATCTGCTTTAGGAGCTTTGATAGTAGCAGAACAGTTGTCGGAGACGTGCTTTGGGAGATGTGCAAAAGGTGCCTACAGGTGCTGCCTCTCATGCGCAACAGTCGGCGTCCTGCACCCTCTGCTGTTCTCGTGTTGCTGCGGCCCTCCGTCTGCTCTACTCGGCGCGGCACTCGTGCCATTCCCGGAAAGTGAATCTTTCATGGCCTTGTCATGTCTGAGGAGGGGACAGGGAAAGGAAGTGAGTGAGAGTCGTGCACAGGTGCTGGAGAACGTCTGAGAAGCCCGAAGCAGCGGTGGTGGTGAGAGCTGGGGATGGGGCCGAGATAGAGGGAGCAGTAGCCCAATGGCAACAGCGAAAGCAACAGCGTTGTCCTCCAAATGTTTCAATGCTAATGAAGGAACAAGGGCAACGGCGATGGGAGGGGTAAAATCCTGGCGACGCTACCACTCTTCCCACGACGACATAGTCTTTGCATACAGATCCCACCGGGTTTCGCCCGAAAGGGGCACTAACGGCTTCCGCAGTGAAATTATTTCGGATCTGTTCATCTCCCAGTAATGTGATGTCGTCTGAAGGCGTGCTGGAACGAGTCGTATGGTTGTAGAAGGCCAAGTAATCGAGACGGGAAAACATTTTATAATTTCAACGGCCTCATAGGTTTTTTGCGCTTATAACAAGGATTGCAACTAGGGGTGTGCGAATATTGAAATTTTCTAATACGAATTGAATATGAATAAGACAAAAAACGGGCTTCGAATATCAAATTGAATATCGAATATGTGTCTTGTAATGAAAAATGACAAAACAAGAGGTAAGAGCAGGTTTTATTGCCTTTTCAAAATAAATCAATGCAACTGCATTTTACTGGGCTGCAGCAGGCTAAAGATGCTTCTAGTCAGACTTGTACACGTTACTGAAAAATAGTAAGGAATTACATTTACAATTATTCAAGGCTGAAATGTAATTAATTACGATTACAATTACCCTCCAATAAAAGTAATTGACCGTTACCCCAAAAAGTAATCAGTTACTTTTGTGGCGTTACTTTCAACATTATTGCCCTCAAGTAAGAAACAAAGGGAAAGGGTTATTCAAGTTCTTATTGTTGCAACCTATTCCATTTAATGACCTTGGGTATTTTGAGCACGAGCTGACTCTCGAAAGTCTCGTCAGACATTTCGCGTTATTTCTTACTTCATATATGTCGACTGCTACGCTGAACACTCTTTGAATTGAAGCACTGCATGGGAGTGCCATATTGTGCCTCACGAATGCTTTATGCTCTGCATTGAGATTTTTTAGCGAAGCAATGGAAGTACTATTTACGTACCTCGAAGATAAAGCAAAGCTTCCTCGTTGCAGCCGTTGCCTGATATTCGAGAGTTTAGTAGATTTTTCCGATACCTCCGATACCCCCGATAACGATATGATGAAAGCGCAAAGGCGGCGGCGGAGTATCGGGTATCGTTATCGGACTCATTGTGACGATCTACTAAAATTCTTCATTGCCGAAATCGCGATGCTGTAGAAGTCATCATACGTCTAGCCAGAACTAAAATAAGAATTATATCCATCTTACTATACCGGCGTATATTGACAGACAATAGCAAAACATAGTTGTAACAGAAATGAGATAATTCAAAATTAAATAAGGTTTGGCTCGATATTCTTCTTCCTTTGGTTCTGAACAGGTCAAGCCTCGGTTGAGACGTTGGTGAATAAAAAAAAAAGTTTCCAATATATAAATATAAGTAATAAAAAAAAGGACGCTCATAACAACAATTAATTGGGACGGCGGTTAAAACAAGAGAATATAAACGCACGTTTGCCGTGTGTATCTTTCTTGGTGCTGTTCAAAAAAAGCACGGAGCACGAACTGACTGCAGTTTACTCCGGTGTTCTCCAGATAGACGTCCGCTGATGCCACGGGCAGCGAAGGGCAGAGTACTAAGTAATCCGCGCTATGGCCCCACTAACGAGTTTCACTCTCTCCTCAAGCCAGAATATCAAGTTACCTCAGCCACCATTTTGTCTTATTTGTAAAAATATCTGCTTGGGATAAGTTGCGTCCTGCTGGGGTCAGTACAGGAAGAAGAAAGGAAGACTATTACCATTTTCGAATTCACAAATAAAGTGGGCCAACCCTAGAAGCTGGACTACAAAAAAGTAAGTAGCTTTTAAAACAGGGTCAAATAAGGTGAAAGAAACAGAAAAAAATACATCCTGTTTTCACAGAGAAGATGATAAGTGTGCAGCAACAAACGAGCATGCATGCTTGTGGCAATTACACCTTCACATATTATCACATCCCTTTTAGTGGATTTTAGGGTAGACGGAGCGATGTCTCGTGTTGTGACATTATGAAAACGGTCGTAGTCACTATAACCGAGAAGGACATTGTTATTTCTTGTCTGTGCACTTACCTACCGCCTCGAGCTTCTCGAAGAGGCGTACAATCACTTGGTGTCCCCTCCCCACCTTCGATCGCAAAGAAAAAAACAAAGGAACTAAAAAAGGCGGATATAACTTGCCCCCCCCCCCCCCCCATTCCAATCTTTCTTTTTGTAGAAATGCTCATCTGGATTTTTCTACATTGTTGTTAGGGTATAAAACAAATTGATTCAGGGGCGTGCTGTTGCAAAAAAAAAAAGGCTTTGCGGAACTGAAGAGTGCCAAGCCTCCCTTTGCGCTGGTCAATTCGCGTGGCAGTGTCACTGCGCTCGACTTAACTCCCCCCCCCCCCCCCCCCAAAAAAAAGTATTAACTTTGTTTTAGAAAGGGAGGGGGGGGGGGTGTTGGTCCTGAAAAAAAATGCAACGGATTACAAGGAATCCGTTACGCAAAAAATGTAAGGAAATTACTTTAAAATTACTCTAGAAAATATGTAATTAATCCGTTACTCAATTACTGATAAATGTAAGGGATTACGAGTACTTTCGTTACTTGTAACGGATTACGTACAAGTCTGCTTCTAGTAATGCACTCATTACAATTATCGTGTAGGAAAATAACTGTTCAACTGTTCAGAAAGTAAGCGCTTCCTACGCGCCGTGACAACATTTCCGCCAGTAGAAAGACCCTTAAATAGGGAAACCTGCGAAATTTCCCTAAAGTTCGAAGAAGTTCCACTTATGGACAGTGTTGCCCGGCTCCTGCACGAATATTTCGAATTTTGGGAAACAAATAATATAGAAATTAGTTTATTTTATTTTTTATAAAATGGTAACCAATGTTTACTCCATATAAAAGCAAAAATATGCGCTTTTAACGCTTTCACTCGTTATTAATGTGAACCTGTGATGCCAATAAACCCAACAAATATTGCACTTTTCCTCCGCCAGTTGAGTCAATTAGTTTTTATTTTGTTTAATATTAACGCATGCGCACAAAAGTAGAACTTCAGTTGAACCTTTTTTGAACATCACATTGAAAGGTCGAAAAAGACGAACTTAGTCGAACACGGAACTGGGCAGGTTTGCGATATCTCGAATTTTGACTGAGCGGGAGTGGCAGGCACTGGTGGCAGGAGTTGTTGTCGATGGCGATGCAATATTCTGCTTGCCCCTAGCTTTTTTCTTTTTTTTAATTTTCAAACATTTATATTAGATAACACTCTCGAGATATATTTTATATTTATATTTCACTCTCTAGGTTTATTTTATTGCATCAAGTTGTAGAACGTGCAATTGCATCACATATTTATATATAAGCACCACACAACAAAGGGCTTGGTGAAAAAGAAACCGAAACTGATCCTGTCTTGCTGCCATCGGACAGATAGAAACAGAGCAGACCGATAACGCACGGATCATACGCCTTTCTCAGTGAATAAACATATTCATAGGGGAATCCGTGGCAAGCAGATTATTCGTTACTTGCTCGAATATTCGTAGTTTGTGCGAATATTCGCCGTTTTTCCCGAATATTCGGCTTTGGCAGAATATTCGGGAACTTCCGAATATGCAATTTTCGAATCGAATACGTTTCGAATAAGGAAAATATTCGATTCGTATTCGAAATTTCGAATATTCGCACACCTCTAATTGCAACCTTTCCGTTGAAAATGCCATGTGTGATGTCACGTTGCGGTGTCTAGAGCTGCTTGTTTAAACCTTTAATGTGCTTTAAAGTTTAATCTAGCTTCCTTGAAAGTTCCTCTAGTTTCTGGCTTTAAAATCAAAAGCTGCAAGCCCCTTTTCTTTGGCGAGCCAGGGGAACTTGGGTTCTTATCGTGAGACAGCCCTTCGATTGTAGTTGTGTGCCCAGGCTGAAGAGGCCATTTTGTTTGTCGTAGGTTGCGTTTCACTTTTTCTTAATATTTGTGTCCCCGTGTTGTAATCCCTCAGTTATTATAGGGCCTCTGGCAGGACATCTATGCATGCCTAGATTTTTACAAAAACGCAAGCTGCAAGGGCTAAACGATAGCGACAGTTTATTTCCGACTCAAAATCTGGCTGCTTTTGGCAGCCTCTTTGTTTTACTCAGTTGTGAGCGATGGTGATGATTCTACACTTGTAGTATTTAGAAGCAGTAAGCTGTCTAAGGCCCAGCCTTTTTTGTATAAACAATAGAATACATGGATCCTAATTGTTATTACCACTGAAACACCAAAAAATGTTTGGATAAAAAATCTCAAAATGCAAAGTCGCAAGACTTAAAACAACCCACGTGAGTTCCGGAGCCTGACATCGCAGTGCTTCTGGTTTTGTGGTTTGGCTTACCTTTGTTTTTCTCAGAATTTATACGACTGTGTAGAGAAGAACTAATTTGGGGACGTCCTGAAACCATGTTCTAGTGCTTCGGCAACGTTTGTAGTTGGGCAAGTTTAGAGTAACTAAATGGCTGAGCCATAGCATTGCCTCTTTCTTCCGACGAGTCCTCATTGGTGGAGAAGGGGTCACATGTGCCAAACATGCCTAAAGCGCTTGCGGGGAAGCGGCCTTGCAGAGCGTTGGGTTTAAGGCGGGACATATATTTTGCTTTGCGCTTGTGAAATGCTGGTCTTAGAGTGAAGGCTGCTGAGCAGTAAGCTTCTTGAACCTTTGTACATTGTGTGTGCCACTTGGACATGTGTAATTGCATTCCTTGTGTTATTCAAGCGCCATTTCAAGGTGACCGTGTACACAAGCAGGCAGGACAATGACCGACGATGCAGCGTGCGCACGTGCACGCTTCCGAGGGACTTGGGAGACACACGACGGAGCGTGCACGGTGAATCACCACCTCATCACGTCGTCGCGCCCGTGGCCTCTCCTGCATGAGCGGCAGTCGCTTTCCTGCTATACTTGAAGTCCCAAATTTGAAATGGTTACGATGCAGGCGGAGCATATACAGTTAATCTGGGGCAAGTCGGTTAATGTTACAATCAAAATAAAACGGTGCAAGAGAGGCACTGGGATAAGTTCAAGGAATATGCAGACGCAGCGCTTACCAACAACAATAATGTTACTCAGCGCCGTGTCTGTGTATTCCTTCTACTCATCCATGTGGCTTTTTTAGGCTCTTTTATTTTGTCTTGTGCTTTGAATGCAAACATGCTTTCTTTTGTGTGTCTTGTAGAGGAATATGAAGTTCTTTGTTTTTTTTCGCAGACTGTTCCTCGCGGAGGATTCCATCGCCGAAGAAGGTGCAGATGTGTCCCTGGAACAAGAGTCGGCACCCTCAGTGTCCCTCTCCGATTGCCTCGACTTCTACTTCACCGAAGAGAAGGTTAGGTCTTGCGTCGGTTTCTGGCTTTGTTAATGTGATCAGCATGCTTAGCTTTGTTAGTGTGATCAGTATGCTTAGCTTCGTAAGTATGATCAGCATGCATAGCTTTGTTAGTGTGATCACTATGCTTAGCTTTGTTACAGTCGCCGACCGATTATTCGGACTTCGCAGGGACCGAAAAAACGTCCGAATAATAGAGCAGTCTGAAAAATCAGCAGATTGAAAAACTTGCCTTTATTACTTCCAAGTGGGTTTAAAAAAGCCCAAAAAAGTGCCTTGTTTCAGGTTACGCCTCCGTTTGCGTTCGGCAACTCTCTGTTAGCTTGAGAATCGCTGCCTTCTTTTCTAGCGTTATGGTCGAGTACTTTCTGCGCTTCTTAAAGGGGCCCTGCAATGACTTTCTTACTGGTTTTTATTTGGCACCAAACCTGAGCGCACTGAACGTAGTAACTTAGTAAAACTTTTCTTTTCTCGAAATTCGCTTTATTTTAAAAGTTATAGGCAAATTAAAATTACAAAAACAAGCAAAAAATAACCTCCCTCATGACGTCCTTGGTTGCTTGAGTGGCCGTGAACTAGAGGAGGGGTAGTGGGCTCATCGCGAGCGCTCACGGCTGCCGCACTCCGTGTCGACGGCGCGAGAGGGCGCCACTAAAGCATGTTTTGGATAGGCTGTATGCAGCGGGCAGCCGGGGCGGCTCTCATTGCATTTGCTGCGCGATTAAACACTAATTCGGCATGACACTTCATTGGCCACAAACGACAGCAAACACGGGGTAAAGATCAGTTCAGAATGGGAGCCACTTTGCGCTGCCATACTGCGAAACGGCCAAACCCCAAGACAAAGCTTCTCGCCGAAGGCCTTCGGAACGCTCGGAGCTGGTCGGATCATCCTGTCCATACGACCGCAGCGCCGCCGCATACATACGGGACCTTTCCGTGTCGGCGTGTGATCCCACTACTCCTTTCTAGTGTGCGCCGCCTTTTCCACCGCTCGGTGGCGGGTATGTCGACGGGTCATTTCTCGTTTCCGTACTTTATAAACTGCATTCGTTTCTTTTCTGATCTAAAATACTGAACAAAAACTACTTTTATAAATAATTGAAACGGTTCGCGCAACTTATATTTTGTAGTTCGACTAAAAAGAAGCTTTTAGAGGCTCTGACCAGTAGTAAGCCCAGGACCAAAGACGTCACATTTTGCGCGCTTTTGGTACCGCGGGTTGCCCTCGTCGGTGGAGGAGGTTTCCGCATCGTCCGGTTAAAATATGACGCACTGATATTTAGTTACTCTCTCCGTGCCCGCTGGCTTGCCCGAACTTCAAGAGACGTGGAAACCGCAAAAAATGTAGACGCTTAAATATGATTGCAGGGCCCCTTTAATGACACATCGCGGCGGCAGAACAGATGGGGCCATGACGTCCAAGCCAGCGCTCTCCGAACGAGATAAACGCAAATCCACGAACGCAAAATGGCGACTGGCGACGCGAAGGAACGGAAAAATAAAGCAAAATGATAATAATAATGATGATGATGATGACCTGCAGCTGAATGGAAAAAAAAGGGCTAGCATAGCGTCACGTAGCAGTAGAACTCAGGAGTACTCGAGTAGCGCTGCCAAACCAAGCCCATCCATTTGCAGCCAACATAGAATTCAAAATGGCCGCTTCTCGACGGTGTTTAACGCTGATCGCTCGCGACGATTTTGTTTGAATAATCAAACCTTCGGACTTCAAGCTGTCCGAAACATTGGTCGTGAATATGCACTATTTCTATGGGGTAAGTCACGGTTCCGCCTTTAGGTCCGAAATATCGAACAAGTCCGAATTATCGGAGTCCGAAAAAACGGTCGGCGACTGTAGTTATGATCAACATGCTTAGCTTTGTTAGTGTGATTAGCATATTTAGTTTTGTTAGTGCAATTAGCGTGCCTAGTTTTGTTAGTGTGATCAGGACGTGCTGACTTTGTTGGCAAGGTCAGCATGTGCTAGCTTTGTTAATATGCTCAGCATGCTTTGCTTTGTTAGTGTGATCAGTATGCTTATCTTTGTAAGTGTGATTAGCATGGTTAGCTTTGTTAGCATGATCAGCATATTCAGTTTTGTTAGTGTGATTAGCATGCTTAGTTTTGTTGGTGTGATCAGCATGTGCTGACTTTGTTTTCAAGATCAGCATGTGCTGGCTTTGTTAATATGCTCAGCATGCTCCACTTTGTTAGTGTGATCAGTATGCTTAGCTTTTTTAGTGGGATCAGCATGCTTAGCTTTGTTAGTGTGATCACCATGCTTAGCTTTTGTTAGTGAAATCAGCATGCTTAGCTTTGTTAGTGTGATAAGCATATTCAGTTTTGTTAGTGTGATTAACATGCTTAGTTTTGTTGGTGTGGTCAGCAGGCAGTGACTTCGTTGATATGATCAGCATGTGCTGGCTTTGTTCATATGCTCAGCATGCTTAGCTTTGTTGGTGGATCAGGATGCTTTGTTTTGTTAGTATGATCAGCATGCACTGACTTTGCTAGCAAGATTTTTTTTTTTTTTTTGCATACAGTAGACTCATTAATTCAATCTCCAGGAAGGTGCAAATTTGTTTGAATCATTAGAAGTTTGAATCTTCAGAACTTTGTCTAAATATGGATGCAAGATAAAATTATAATTTGCCATATGAATGGCTACGTATATGAAGTGGATATTTGATGATTTCCTCTACTAAGCCTACTGATCATAAGCAGGTATGCCACATATGAAACATTTGTGAAATGTATGAGATAAGTTTATTTATCCCTTAAAAATGTTGTTTATCGTGGACTGTTTAGACAGCACGTGATAGCTCAAAAGAAAATTCAATTTCAATGTGAACTATTAACCCGGGAACATATGAGCCATGGAAACAAGCACCGCGCGGCAGTTTTCATAGCAACTTACACAAATGCTGTGACATGGACTTATGCCATGCCACCACGTCACAGCATCCGCACAAGTTGCTATGGAAATATCCGCGTGGTGCCCGTTTTCATAGCTCATGCGTGCCCGTTTGAGCGTTGAGTGCGCTTCTCACCGAGCACCTGTGCACCGCGAAGAAGCAACACCCGCAGAAGCAAGCTCCGCGGGTGTCGCCTCTCTGCAGTGCACCGGTGCTCGGGGAGAAGCGCACTCAATGGGGCCACAAGAGCAAAAGGTATGAATTACACGAAAATGCCGTTCGAATTGGGCGGCTTATGAATACGTTAAAAACATAGCGGGACAACCAAAATTTCGATATTTGTTTGAATTAACCGGAAGTATGAAATATCCTTGTTCGAATAATCGTGAGCCTACTGTATGTGCCGCTAAATGTTTTGTTTCCTTCCTTTCTATTTTTTCTGTCGGTCGTACCTCTGTCAGGCGACCAACCGGTTTCACCCTTTGCATCGAGGACCTTTCCGAGGTTCCCTCCCCGTCCTCCTTAGAAAAATAAAGAAGCTGAACTGAATCATCACGTGCCGGCTTCGTTAACATTATCAGCGTGCTCGGCTCTGTTAGCGTTATCGGCACGGCACTGGCCCTGACCAGTATTTCCGGTTTCTGCGCAGCTGGAACCGGACGAGGCGTGGCTGTGCCCGCAGTGCGAGAGCAGGCAGCAGGGCGTGGCCCAGCTGGCACTGTCCTCCTGCCCAGACATCCTGGTAGTCCACCTCAAGCGCTTCCATCAGGTCAGGACGGGCCCCATAGCTCTGGAAATGAGGGCACAGTGCCTGGGGCGGGTCTTTGACCGGCGCATTTGGCGTCTCCCATTGGCGAGGAGGTTGCAAGTATAGGGGGCGTTCTCAGTCTAGCTCGTTTTTCATAGAGCTCTGCGTTTGCCCAACGCAAGGCCTGCGGACCGCCTTCTTTACGTTGTCTGCTTCGGTTGATCGTCGGGCACGGGTCAGACTCGAGTGCTGGATGGGACACGAGTAGAATAAGGAGTAAACTGGAAGGGTACAGTTATCAAATGTTTGCTTCCCTGGTTTCATTTTTGAGACTTTGCATTAACGACGTGTTTGAAAAGGCTTTCTTGTTTAAACTAAACTCTTGAGAGAGAGAGAGAGAGAAAAAGAAAAAGTAAATGATGGTAGTGGAGAAATTGGTGCACTCTTGAGATTAAACTCATGCTGAATATAGTGTTTTTCCTGATGTTCTACCCACCTATCTTGTGACAAATAAATTTTATTTGAAGAGCTGCAACTTTGTTTTTTTATGCATCTAATTCTCGGTATATACAGGCTTCACTTTTTATACGGCCACATTTTCTTTGTTTACTCGTGGTTATGTTTAAGTCAGAGACGTCGGACTAAAGGAACAAAATGTATTTGTGCAAGTATTTGAAGATGATCACTCTTCTTGTATTTGCATCTTGTATTTAAATGCTTTTCTTAAAGGTGTAATTGGATTTGAAATTAAGTACATTTTTGTCAAAGTATTTTGTACTTGTACTTCGATACATTTTAGGAAGTGTCTTGCCCATCCCTGTCCCCATGGGTGTAGTTGTTCACCGGTAACGCCTCGACGCCTCGATGGTAGGATCTCCTCGCCAGTGGTGTCTGTGGATCGACAGCACTGCCAAAATGGCAACAAATTATGTCTCGAGAGCCGGCATGTCTTGCTGTTGAAGGTCACGATCTTGGCGGTACTCTAAGCATAGCTCCTTCAGTGAGGCTCGTCTCTTGCAGAGCGGACGCCACCACGGCAAGCTGGCGACGCGGGTGGAGGTGACCCAGAACGACCTGGACCTGGGGCCCCACCTGTGCCAGCAGGGGTCCGGGCTCCGGGGGGCCAAGTACGACCTGTATGCTCTGTGCAGCCACCACGGGGCAGGCCTGCAGGGAGGGCACTACACGGGTGAGGCGGGGTAGTCGGACCTCGAATTTGTTTTCGCTCGTTGCACTCCTTGGTACTGTCGGCCTGTAATGGCTATTACGGAGATAGAAATGGAAGTACAGAGTACCGACCGTGGATTCTCAAACTGGGTTTCTAACGAAAGAAGGGGGTTTCCTAAAGCACCCTCAATGTTTCCCTAAAGAAGTGGTTCTCAAATAGGGGTCCGCAAAGGTATTCTAGGGGTCTGCGAAGCCCTTTCTCATCAGTCAAGCCCGGCAATAAAAGCTTAATTTTTTCAGATTGAGAAGAGACGTTCCGATTTTTGGGAGAGCTTTCTCGTGCGTATGTCCATGAGGGACGTCAACTAAACACAGCCCTTATTTATATCCATTTATTAAATCATTATCATATTTAACCGATACCTTTCCCTTTTTCCCACCACGAACAAGGTCCTCCATCCATCTCCGCCGATCCACGAGGGGTCCGCAAAACATCAATGATTGAGAACCACTGCCCTAAATTATCATTGGGGATTCCCCGGGTTCCCACACATTGAGCACTCTTATAAGAGGAGGTTTGAGCCATCCATGAATGCTTAACTATGTGCCAAAAGAATCACTAATTTGTGCTAGAGACTTGTAGGGGTCCTTTGGCTACAAGCAGGGGTGGCCAAACCGCGGTTCGTGAGCCTTGTGCGGCTCTTCGGGGGCCCAAGTGCGGCTAGTGGCTTCCTTGTAAACCTCTCCGACCCACCCCTCCCGAGATGAGAAGGAAAGACACGTAGAAAAGAAGGGAAGCTTGCATTTTGTCATCTTTGTGCCATCACATGCAAGTCGGACAAGGTCCTCATTTTACGAATGGGGACTCTTAATACAGAACCACACCGAGCCTATCATGCGACGGGGCTATTTTTTAGGCCGCAGCCGTTACCGGCGAATTTCTGCAGCGGAGCCTGCACGCATTTTACGTAGGGCCGTGTCGTCGGGGGAAGTGCTTCCCGCTAAATTTAGCAGAGAAATTTTCTCGGCATATTTAGCGGGTGAATTGCAACAGGACTGCCATTTTTCTGCCAAATTTTGCAAGACAATTTCTTTTCTAAATTCAGCGGAACTTCAGTGTCACGTGACCATGTCACATGATGTCATTGTGTCTTGTAACATCAAGCTGTCACCTGAACACTGTCGCCTAACTGCGGCGGGACGCAAGTCCGCAGAATTGAAAGAAAGCAGTGTGACGGTGCGCAGTGCCCCGGCTGCCGTCTCAGTTCATTTGCCAGACACGACGCGGAGCCGAGAATTCTTTTTGTTGCATTTTCTTTAACACACTTTAAAATGCGAACAATCCAGAAACTGTCTTAGCAAAACGGCCACAAAGAGACAAAAACGTTAAAGCTTAGACTGCTCGTTGGTGTCTTTCTGTTTCATGCCCCAGCGTGCTGCAAAAACCCAGTGGACGGGAACTGGTACCTATTCGACGACGCCAGAGTGCGCCCCGCAACGCCGGAAGACCTGATGGCAAGGGACGCCTACCTACTCTTCTACCAGCGCCAGAACCCCGGCGACTGTAAAACCGGTTCCGGTTCGTCGCTCGGAACGACAACCTCTGGCCACTGGTTCTCTCGTGCACCGCCTCTCTCGTCGAGCCGGAGCCACGAGCAGCTCTTGGAACGTTCTCCCGTTCGACGGCGGGAAACCGGTTCGTCTCCGGTTCGTGCTGGTTCGCCTCCTGCTCTTCCCCCTCCTCCGACCAGCTACTCGGTTCTGCCGGGCGGCTGCTCCCCTTCGGCCGGCGACGGGAGTCCCGGTTCACCAGCCGCACCAGTTCGCACCAATTCGTTGAGTCGTGCGGAGCCCCGAGATACCACCCCACGAGCCTCTGGACCCCAAGTCTCCGGTTTGCAAATTTCCGGTTTGCAAGTTTCCGGGTTACAAGCTCCCAGCTTGCGGACCACCAGTATGCGAAATGGCGTCATGCGGGACGGAGTCATGCGGGACGGAGTCGTGCGAAATGGCGTCCTGCGAAATGGCGTCCTGCGGGATGGTATCATGCGGGACATCGCTGTGCAAGATGCCAGTCTGTTGCCTAAGATGTCTCAAGACAAGCCAACTGTTGAGCAGGTAACATTTTTTTAAGCATTTTTTTTTTATATTCCTTGTGAGGTTAGATGAGTAAGTTTCTGGCATTGGTAATATGGTGTTTCTTTTTAATGCTGTGTCTGCTTTCGATAGGGCATATGCAGGAGGCAGTGTAAGGAAAGACATTGCTGACTTAATTGTTCCCTTGGTTTCTAAATGTGTGCAGATCCATATCAAAGTCTTTATGCTGCTTTCTTGAGTTTTGAGGTGCAAAGCTGCCTTTGCATGACCTGAAATACTTTAATGAATTACACTAATCATTCTATTCATTGGCTAGCTGCTGTGGTGGGGGGCAGTTCCAAGGATATTGGATGGTGCACCACGAATGACTGTAATGTTGTGCAGCTCTCAACACTCACCTGCCCTTATATTTCCTAGTAAGGTTGTAAACCTTGGAAACTTGCACGAGTTGGGGTACGAGTCGGAGCTTTGCTTTCGCTTCCACTTATGAGCGTTAGTGTGAAAACATGTTTATTTTTAATGATTGGATAGTTGTGCGAGCAAGCTTGTTCTACCAATAGAACCGACCTCATGACATGACTGCAGTGAGCGAATTGCAGCGACAAACTGGCATGTAGCTCAACCTCTGGCACTACGGCAGTGTCATGAATTCAAATAATTTTGGCCTTCACCTTGAAAGCAGGCGTGGAGACTAACCTAACCAGGAAGAATTTTGAGTATACCTCATGCTAAATGTATCAAATACTTTGATTTTCAGTGTTCCCCTGGGGACGCAGGAGCGGAGGCACAGCAGCCCGCCCACAAGGAAGCTTTCTGGACTGTGACTTCTGTGTGATCTTGAAACGACCTTGGGGTGACCTTCGAAAAGGGACTGTTCAACAACGAATGCAAACTGTTCCGAGCTCCCATACCCCTCTCACACACGGACAACAACCGGCAAAAGGAGAGGGAGGGCAATGCTTTGCCGGTGTCTTCTAGTCTTGTTTTGGTTTTTGCGTGCTAAAGTTGTGTGCTAAAATCTCCTACTTTAGTGCGGCCTGTTGAATGTTTTCTTCTTTTTTTTCGTCTACATTCTCTGTTAGCGAGGCGATTGTGCAGACTTTAGGGAGTTTTTTTTTTTTTGTCCATGTCTTTAATGACATGCTATTTAGTTGCTCCTCTAGAACCTTTTTTTACTTTAGTAGAGCTCAAAATTGATTAATTTTTTTTTTCTGTTACGTTTAAGGTTAAATTAAACGGTTGTGTCGAGAGGTTTTTCTCTCTCTTCAATCGGTCGGAGCGTCATATGATTTGACCTTTTAATGTCTGCACGAACGTCGTAAACAGAGTTATTTAAAAGAGAGTGAACAGCGGAAACTCACTTTTTACTTTGACGGAGGTTTCAGACACGTTTGCGGAGACATATCTAGTGATGCTATATTTTTAAAAACTGTCGTATCTATCTTTTTTTTTCTTTTTATCCTGGCAAGCTAGGGGTTTGCTGACGCTGTAGTCAGCGTTCGTTACTGTGCGTAGAAGGACGGTGTTGTCGAGAAAGCTTTACAAAGTGCCGGGTTAGTCAGCAGTACTAATCCACGCAAACATGTTGACCACTTCAAGTGCATTTGGTGGAGCTGTTTCTACCGTCGTGTAGCTGGTCGGAAGATGATGTATATCGAGTTGTTTTTTGCAGCTGTCTGTGATAAGACAAAAGATGGAGTAGACCGATAGCGCGGTTGCGCCAAGGCAGTCTGTTTTATCGAATGCCGTGGATAGTAAAGCCACCGGAAACACGGGCCAAAAATACAAGAGCACTTTGTATTTAAATTGCTGTAGTCCGTAGCGAGATGTTTACTGCGCTGATTGGTGCTGCGGACTTGAAGTCGGAAGCACAAATTTTTGTCCCATACTACCGGGTCGGCCGGGTGGATTGTTAGTTTGTGAATGTTCCACTTAAGTTCATTTCTTTTAGCTTGTCACACCAAATTTTGTTTTTTGAATGGAAGCTCATGGAGGCAGTACATTGTTTTATTTTGAAATTCGGAAGGCTTACTTTAGGCTGGGCCTGAAGTTAAATGTGAGAATTACGCTTTCCTCTGGGGGGTGTTCCAGCTAGGCCTACTTGTCTCCAAGGTGGTAGGCTGCTTCATTTAACTCTCTAGTTTTCTTATCTGCAGTTACCATGAAATCCAACCAGGCAGATGTTTAGCTAACTTAGCTTTGCAGACATGGTGAAGACTGATTGGTTGACCCAGCCATGCTTCAGTGGTGCCGCTTGTTATCAAACGTTTGTTTAATATCAGTTGGTTACACTGAAGCGTGTCCAACACAATAATTTTTTTCTCGACTTCGATGAAGAGCTAATGGTTTTGTGTATATTAAGGTGGACTAGTTGGTTCAACATACAAATACATACTATTCAATACTAAATCGTTTGGTATCATAGCAGAAGGTACATATTTTTCAACAGTACTGCAAATAATTTCCTTCACTTTGCTTTCATCAGTATGAGAGGGAATGAGCTAAATTTTACAAAGTTTGGGGGAAAAGGCAATCACACTACGCAGAAACGCTGCATTTTAATTACCTGAATTTAGCTTGTTTACCTTCTACAATTTGGAAAGCTCAAAGACAGAAGTAAAACCACAGCCTTTATCTAATTGTTATCATTTAACTGCTGGCCTTCACTGGTTTTTCTTAGTGTTTTTATAACATCAGGCTCCACAGTAGCTAACAGTATAGCTTTTCAAGGAGTTGGAACTCCACGGTAGCTAACAGTATACCTTTCAGGGAGTTGGAACCGAACATATGTCACTGTTTCTTTCGTAAGTGATGTTCTTAGAACATTTGTTTGCCATATTATTTGGGTTATGAAAAAAAAAAAAGTCAATGACCAGAGTAGATTTAAGAAAAGACGAGAAATGGAAGGGAGCCACTCTTTCATCTTGACTTTGGTGTTAGGTAGGCTCAGCTCAACAGCTTTCATTGCGAACAAGAAAGTTGTTTTCATTCCCGAGTCCTAAAAAGGCATAGGTTCATCCATCGAGCTTTATGGACATGGAGCCCAGGACCAGTGTGGGTGCTTGTCTCGAATCTCGGCATAATAGCTTTAGAAATGAACTTGTCTGGTTGATTCAGAACCTCTACAATGCATCCGGCCTGGACATTACTTTGTCGTACGGTAGCTACCACATTAACAGCCTACAGGGTGTTCATACTGTGTGGCCAGAAAGAAAACCCAATCATCCTTGATTTTTTCTCAGCACCTGAGTGTTTCCTGTTATTGCAGTGTTTTCTGTTAGTTTGCGTCAGCCACCATGTAGTATATCGAAAGTTACCGAACTGTTAAAGACGAGAAGTTTGCCACAGTTTTTACGTAAGGTAGGCTAGGGAGTGCGGAGCAGCCGACAGACAGTCCTCATCTGGATTATCATTTACGGGATATCCCAGTGTTTCATTTTCCAGTTTCCAGAAGGCAAAGAAATATGACATCTTCTGTAATAGACCCTTTCTGGAATTCAGTGCCATCTGGTGACTCAAATGGCAGTTTAACTTTTACCGTACTAATGATGGCAATGAACCTGTGGTCTGCAGTATTTTATGGGGCACCGTCACTTTCGCAAGTCAGCGGTAAACGAGAATGTGCGCTTCACTGCACAGTTCTTCTTCAGTCTCTTTTAGTATCGATGGCGAAAAAAAAAATGCAACCAGTCGGAACGAAGCACCAACCCACATAGACACCTTGATAAAGTTCAATACATGAAGGGGCTTTGAAGCCAAGTGTGTGCTACTAACATATTGACTGGGCCCCGAGTTAGAAATGAATGCTTATGCAGCTCTTGCATCCAATTCCTGCTTCACGTCGCGCTAACGTCTAGTATGTATAGGCCTCGAATCATCTGCTTAGGAGCATCTTCTTCCTTCATCAGTAAACAGAAGGCTGCCATTAGTATAGCACATGCCATTTTTTAGATGATGATAGTTATCAAAGTGGCCAGACTGAATTCTGGAAAGGGTCTATTATAAGACAGTTCATAGAATTTTCTTTATAGTAAAAGTACAGACTAAGGTAACCTAAAACTTCCTGAAAAAGAAGGCCTAGAAGAATGTAGAGCATATTTGACATAACCCTTCGATGTCCAGCGTTGCCCAGAAGCAACAACTCGAGAAGGATTTATTTCCTCCCGTGCCACGTGTTCCTCAATAAATTTAGCGCCCTCTGTCGCATGGGCGAGGATACCCGTCCTAGCAATGGAGGATCGAAATGCATCTTCAAAACGGGTCACTCATCTTTCAAAACCGTAGCAGACAATGGATCTGACGTAGATGGCGTGCAACACTGGCCTTAAAACTGCGAGAAGACCGGCGCAAATATTACAAATTCTGTTAGACTTTTCTCTACTGTGAAAAATTCAAAATGCACCTGGGCCTTCTCTCATGTCGTAACTGTTCTCATTCGTTCCACGTGAAGTAGTGCCGCAAATGCCCAATGTTGCTCATGAGCAGCATTTCGAAAACATGCTTACGAAACATTTTTTTTTTTTTTTTTTTAGATCAGATTTCGGTTATTTTATTTTCTGAGTTTGAAAGCCAAGTCAGGGTTTGTAGGTCTCTAGTATTTCAAGTAAAGTTTTGGGCATGAAAGGGATAATCATCGGAACTCTCACATAGCTTACTTTTTTTGTATTTCTGCCACATCGCGCTAGTTCTTAGTCTTACACAGCTGAACGTCTAATCATCACATAAGACGACTTGGATTAGCTTCGTAGCTGCTTCCGTGTGTTTGCAAAGACCTGTAGTAGAGCGAGCGTACTTCTGTAAATTCTTACAAAAAAAATGTTCATATAGGCAGGCATGTGGAGAGGCATGAAACCTGATTGATGTTATTTGAGACCGACGTTCGTTGCTTCATGGGCAATAATATCTACTCACGATGCCCCAGAACGACGTCATAGTCCAGACGTCTGCTCAACGCCATTCTTCAAAATGGCGACGTCCAGCATGCATTCTCCCGTAGAGGTGTCCACAAGCGCCGCCAGCGACTGCATGCGGTCTCGTAGTTTCGCGTATCATGCAATTCATTGAGTGTCCTGTTTCTCTGGTCAATCTGTGGAACTTCCCACCTCCCTGTCTTATAACGGCGGACTAGCGGCCCAAGGCAACAGCTTCTAGGTAAGAAAGCCTTTGTGCCGAGTTTTCCGGCGTCACTAAAGAAGGCCGCCATCTTGGACACGAGCGCTGCGTCAGCGTTCCTAGAGAACTCGTGTTCAGTCATTGGGAACACCAGTTCCTGCCGAACCCTGACTTCAGTAATCTCCAATCTATTCCCTACGGTGGCCTTCCGTAGTGACGCAGGGAAGTTTAGCACTCGGGCTTTTTGTATCTAGGAGGTGTTGCCCAAGTTATGCTTGTGTAATCTATCCACGGCGTTTGGTAGTTTAATAGCCCGGAGCAAAGTGATTTTTTTTTCTCTCGTTTATTTAAGAAGTATGAAAATTTGAGAAAAACGGTTATTCCACGAAGTTTGTGGAACTACGAGAGACGTTTTAGGGCAGCTGCCCATATACGCTTGTTGATTATATAACTAGTGCAAGAAGCAGATGAGTTCTTGTTTTAGTGTGACTTGTACATATACATTTGTTTTTAGTTGTTATAGTTTATAACAGACGGTGCATCGTAGAGGCACTGGATAGTTTTGTTTGTTCTTTTATTGAGTATCCTGTCGTTACTTCATGTTCGGATTAGAGGACACGTTCGTCCGTTGCAACTGTGGATCTATGGAGCGCGAGCGGCCTTTCGCGTTTTTGATTAATAGAAACAAATCAAAAGAAACTGCCATATTCCTGCTTCCAAGGGTTAAAAAAAAATAGATAATAAAATGTGTTTCGAGAGCAGCGTATATTCACGAGCAATCATATTTCGCGTGTTGTCGCGTTTTGTCACCTCGCGATGTCTTTAAAAATGTATGGCAGACTGGGACCTGGCAAGTTTGCAAGACTTCAGATGGAAAGTGGAAATAGTTCTGCTAATAAAAGTGTAATTGACAGTTAGCCGTTGTTGTAAGCCCTGTATTATTTGTTTGGTTTACATTTTGAGATATAGTTGATTATTTCGCAAGGACGAAAACAAAATATTCAATGTCGTCATCTGTACCGCTTGACACCCACTAAGCGAAATTACTCCCTAAAAGGCGTAAGCCCGCTTGTCCTCGGGCTAACATCTAAGGGTGTTACAGCAACACCCCTTAGTGGCGACGAAACAATTTTTGTCCTTTGGGTAAACACCGCTTAGAATTATTCATTGACATCGTAACCTATAAAACACGCTAGTTTTTTTTTTTTTTTTTTTTTTTTTTTGTGCAATGTTATTTGCTGGAAACGAGCAGCTAACATAGCAGATACCTGCTGCTGATGATCTATGAAGAAATTTAAAATAATCACGACCACCACAAGGTAAGTATACACCGTGTTATACCCTTGTTACACGGGCGCACTTAACTGCAGTTACGCTAAGCCACAGTTAGCGCACAATACTTGCGGACAACATTCTGCGGCTATGCAGTCAAAGCTATGGGCGAACGTGCGCTCGAGCATCTTGAGCATCCATCAAAGCAGTGCACGCGCTCTCTTCACTTCTTATGGAATAGCTGTCCGAGAGTATGGTGCGGTATCTGTGGTGCCGCGTAACAGCAGTTAAGCTGAGTTAACCGCGGTGTAACAGGGGTATTAATATTATACACATTCAACAGCAGGGACAGCGCACACCAGGTCGGAGCACGTGGAGCGAAAGCTCGCGCTGCAGAACCCAGGATCCTGGTTCAATCCCCACCCCTGCCCGTTTCAATCTGGATGAGCACATACCGGCGTGCGGTCGTGTATCACTACTGCGTGGTGCACGTTAAAGACCCCAGGCTAGCGGTTGTACCGCACTGGCTAAATTGCTCATTTACTCCTGGGAGACTCATCGCCCGTTGAGGCAGACAAAGTTGTAGGCTGTATAAACATACAAACAACCCACTTCTTCTATTAGCCCCGTGCGCGACCGAAAGCGTCGCTGTGGTCGGCCTTCCACGATTGGCCGAACGCTGACTATGACGTCGGAAAGGGGATTATCATCGACGGAAATAAGAGGAATGAAAGAAATTTCATTTTGACGGTGTTGGCAGTGTTCCTTTGAGAGCGCAATGATTTCAAGCTTCCACCATGCTAATAAAAAACACCATCGAACTTGTTGTTTGCAAGGTAATGACGTCACAAGGGGGAACCACAGGAGGGCGCCACCAAAACTTCTCGCCGCTAATACTAAGAGAGCCTCGAGCATACAAACTGAGTCTTCTTTCTTGTCTTTTGTTTTTTCTTTCTTGTCGTATTCCAATTTGTGTGCTCGAGACTTTCTTAGTGTAGTGAGTGTCCCTACTGCTGAATATGCATAATTTGGATGGAGGATGATAAAAGAAGACTGTTGTGGAAGCAAATGACAGCTGTATGCTGTGCTGGTTTTGAGACGGTGGTGTGTAGGTCCCTTTTTGTTACCTTGTCTCAAGGTTTTATTTCTTAATTATGATTGTTCATCAGCTCGCCTGCGTTATGAGTATGACTTATTTCAAATCACCAAAAACAGTCATACGCGAAAAACACTCGCTCCCTCTGCCTGACGAAACAAAAAGAAACGCTTTAGAGGTGCTGCGCCTTGTTACGTCTGCGTGCGCTGTGGGTAATGTGCCACACACGGCGTGTAGGGACACAAACGTCCCGATCCTCCCAGTTGGCGGGACCAGCTTGGCCAAGCTGGGCCACCCGAAATTTAGTTTCTTTTTATTCATCTTTTTCCCTTGTGCTCCAGACGGTGTCTGCAGTAGTTTTTGCTGCGCCCTTCCTATACCAGGACTTGGGACTCTCTCACGAGTTGCGAGACGGTTTGGTGATCGTGTTTGCAATATTTTTGCACATAAATCTGAGAAGTAACTGTAACGACGTTACTCTTTACTTTCGAAAACTAGGAACCCTGTTACTAGGGTGTCTTCAGTGTCCCGCTTTGCTAGCGAACGTGAAGGCACTCTACCTGTTACAGTTATAAGTTCTTTTCACTAAGCAGGAACGAGTTACAGTTACAAGTTACTGAAAAATGTAACTAGTTACCGGTAACGCGTTACTGTAGTATCTAGTTATGCCCAAGACTGGTATGAGCCGCATATAAACATCGTCACTGCGGGGATCGTAAAACATGATGATAAAATCCTGGGGGATCGCATTGTTGGCAACGCACACAGTGCGATCTCCTTACTTCGTCATCAAACGTCCGCTTTTATCTTTAAAATTACCCGGCGACGCAAAGGCCTCTTGGTCAGTGGCGTTGCGTGCTAGTATACCCTTACAAAACATATATTATCCACTTTCTACGGATTTTCTTTAGAGATTATAGAGGCTATAAAGATTACAAAAATGTATCCAATTTTTTATACACAGTCCATAGCTCTTTAGCCGCTTTTTTTCTTTATGTAGACTTTTTACTGAAGTTAATGTATAGAGATTGGATATAAGCTGTATAGAAAACATTCTAAGTAGTTTCCTATCCCTTTTCTATAGTCAATTTAACAGTTTCTCGCGGCAAAAAAAAAAAAAAAAATCCTGAACATTATCTTTATGTTTCTTACAATTCATTCTTGGAAAGACTTGTGTACACGCGAAGACATCACAATAATACACACGCCACGGAGCAATCATAACACTAGTAATTCAGACATGTTGACTGATCCACCGCCATATACACCCTACACTTGAAAGGCAATAATTCGAGCGAGAATCACCCTAGAAGTTTAAAGGTTTACAAGTATGTTACTTTTTTTCTCGCCAATACATCATACAAAGTGTGGTTTCTAAGGGTTGGTGAGCTGTACCTCCAACTATGAAGCGTTGCTAGATAAAGGTGATAATTATTTGACATGGTCGGAAAAACAGCCTCCACAAGGAGGTTCGAACTGGGTGTTATGTCGCTTCTCCGCGCTGCATATCTTATTATTCTATCAAGTCTAGTTTATAGAAATTTCATATACAGATGGCGACACAAAGTCTATTGATTCGCGCGGTGTTAGAAATTCTATGGCCTTTATAGCGTCTGTACTCTTGACCGGTTGACAAAAAATCTGTAGAAAATATATTGAAAACTGTTGAGACTGGATAGGAAGTTGAAAGAGCCGTCTATGATGTGAACAAGATTTCTATAGACGTTGGCTGTAATATTTTTTGTAAGGGTGGATCTCTTGAGTCTTGTGTAAAGCAGACTTGTGCCTGTTAGTTGAAAAATGTCATGGATTTCAATTACAAGTTACCGAGCCTCAAATGTAATGGATTACCGTTACAAATTACTTTTGCTGAAAATTAACGGGTTACTTTACTCGTTACGTTACAAATTAAATTCACGTTACTTCTCCCGTAGACTTATCAAGAAAACAATAGAAACAATTTTGGGGTTTTCAAAATGTTCTGCAACACTACTTTCCATTTCTCATACGCTCGCATTATGGTAGTCTGTGTAAAAATAAAACACTGTATTTAAGAGAAAGAATGAGGAGCACTCCGTTCACCTGTAAGCTGACAAGGAAGCGAAAGGTGCAACCACACCCGCCATACCGCTAGCTTACGGCGACCGGAAATGATCCCTGGAATTCTGCAGACAAAGCTAGCGGTGCGCATGCTCAGTAGCAGCGTCTACATCCTCTAGGTCTAGGAGATCAAGAGGACAACGCCTACTCGGCGTTGTCTTTATCTTTCCTTTTCGCCCATTCGTATATCTGTTGCACATTTTTCTAAAAATTCTAGTGACCGGTCATACAAAAAAAATGTTGTTTTTTTTGTTATTTTTTTATATTCACGATGTTTTCTATTTTGTTGAACTTGCCATCTTTATGCTGCTGAATTGCCTTCTGAATTTGCTCCAGTTTGTATTATGTTAATATTTAAAAAAAAAGTAACGAGTCATTAAAGTAATCCGTTACCAATATTTGTAACGAAATTACATTACAAACTACTGCCGCAAAAAAAGTGACGCGGAAATTACCAAATTACTCGAAAAAGTAACGGATTACAAGTAATCCATTACAATTGTGACGAATTACAAAGTGAGAAACATTCCCACCCAATATCGATGATGCGCGGCCTATTTTAAAGTTACCGAAACACCTACAATGGTGTTTTATGTTTGGGGTTGCTATGATTTAAGGTTTAGTGTAACAAAGCGCGAAGTAAAAAAAAAAAAAAACTGAAATGGCATTATTGACATTGTTGTAGATAATATGTTCGTCCTCAATCTTTTTATTGCGTTTATTTACCAGTCAAGCAATTATAAATAAAATCTATTTTTATTTATGGTAGGGATAACTAGAAAACATCATGAGCCATTCCATTCTGTGAAGGTGGATGACCAGCGAAGCTGTTTTGCACACGGTACAGGCTCGCCCCGAGGAGCCGGAGGAAACTAGACACGCGCGACGGGACCGCCACCCGGCGAAAGTGGAAACGCGCACCGGGACCGCCACCCCGGGAGAGCGGAAAGAAAGAAAACTAGGCACGCAAGCCGGGGGGGGGGGGCTTGGAAAGACGACAAAGAGCGTAGACATGGCCGACGCGACCCGCGTCGGCCATCTTTGAGAAACATTTATTATCTACTTGAGAGTCTACTGATCTTGAAAATGGCGTCTATTGATAACTAATCTACTGAATAGACCTCAGGCACGTAGCCAGGGGGTGGGGAACATGGCTCTCCCCCCCCCCCCCCCCGAAATTTTCCATTTTGATGGGGCCTCCTCTCCCCCCTCCCCCTCATACAGCATTTTGTCATGGGCGGGACGCCCCCCCGCCCTCCCCCCCCCCCCCCCCTCCCAATCAAAATCCTGGCTACGTGCCTTATAGACCGATTGCTAAATTACCCAAGCATCAAGGAGAATGCAGGGAATGGTGTTCCACCTGCCACACGTGCCGGCGTCTGCAGCAGTAGCTGTTCTGAAGCAAAAGCCTAAAACAAACGGCATCTCGCACGCGTTCGTCAACGCTTTATTCTGGTTATCTACTTCGAATTACGGGGAAGGCGTGCGCGTGCGGCGGTGAGAGCGTAGAATTTTTAGTCACTGCACACGAAAAATCCACGGAACCCTAGCCATAAACAGCTTCGCTGTAATAATCACTAACTGTCACAATCGCATGACTATCGATCAACGCACGCTTGTGATGTAAAGGCGCATGCCCCTACATGTCTGAATGTCTCTGAACGAAGGTTCCTGCGGAAGTGTAGCGCCTGCAACTTGTGACAAGCACAGAAGGTTGAGCACTCCGCGTTCGCAGTAACCCGATTCTCGTGAGGTAAAGCGCCTGCGCATGCACAGTGCCGATAGCCGCGCCACCCCAGTGGCGTGACGTCGGTGCCTGACGTCGTTTTCCAGCCTTTGAATGGTTAACCTTTTCTTCTTGCCTTCTGCGCTGCTTCTTCCAGACCCTCATTTGAACTAACGATTTTAGCTATAGGGCACTTTATGCGGCCCGCAAAACAGTTTCTCAACGTATCGCGCTGCAATTTACTACAGATGTGCAAGCAGGTGATGGAAGTTTACATCCTATAAGAATGTCGAAAGGACGGTAAAATGTCGAGCTGACATTTTGTTTTTCGATGGTTCGAGGATGCTTTCTGTTTCGTGTTCACCAACAGCTTTACTGCGCGTGGCGGTTTGCTAAAACGAATACTGCGAAAGAAAAGAGCAAACAGGAAAACATGTGGTGGCGTTTGAAGTTCGGTGCCATTTTGTTGGATATCTGGATGAAAAGAGAACCGTACACGGTGCAAATCTCCCCCTTTCCCGTTTCCCGGCACGCGCGCGCTCCGTTCCGCCGTTGAGGTGTCGCCTTTAATTCGCCCCGGCCATCCCCCCCCCCCCCCCTTTCTTTTTGGCCAAAAATCTGGTTTCGACTTTTTGTCTCCCTCTCCCTCGGTATCCTTCAAGATGGCGGCGGGGTCTAGAGACACTTTTCAAATGTGACTTCCCGAGTTTTAGAGTGCGGTTTCAGGAAGCTCAGGGGATATCGTTCTTCTCTGTTGCGAGCTACATATCGGGGGGACGGAAAACCGTTTCCTGAGATTTCAGATAAAGCTTCAGATGGCTGAAAATCATGATTTTAAAGTTGCACTCCGGCGTTTTCTTCATAGCCCCCGATTTGCCTCAAAATTTGCTAACACACCAGCGAACATTGTTGAAATAGTAACCCAAATATTAGGCCAAAATACTTTTTTTTTTTTCGCGAAGTTATTGAATTCAACAAGCTTTGTTCTCGCCGCGTTTTTCAAAGTGAAAGTTGCTACTGGCAACAATCCCAAGTGACGTCAGGGGAAGGCAGGGGTTCACTTTTTGGACTGTATGCTTTGTTCCCAGTTGATTACAAGCAGTTTCAGGGTGTCAAATGAAGGCTTTGGAAGCTCGCTCCAGCACTCGCGCAAAAAAAAAAAAAAAAAAAGAAACAAATATATATATTGTGTTGCTTGTATGTTTATACAGCCTTGATGCTAGTATGCGTTGACGGGTGACTTGTCTCTTAGCTGCAGATGAGCAATTTAGCCAGTGTAGTATACAACTGATAACCACGCAATCGTGATTACACAAACGCGTGCCGGCACGAAACTCATCCAGATCGAAACGGGCGGAGGTGGGGATGGAACTCAGGAGGTTCTGCAACGCAAGCTTTCGCTCCACGCTCCGAGCTGAGACGCGATAGCCCACTATTGACCTGACATTATGTTTTGACCTGATATTTGCAGTGTCACCAAAAGCTGAACATTTCCTTCTGAAAGGCTATAGTGTGTATAAATGTTTTAATTTCAAAAGGTAACCCATGTCGTGAACACACACATTTTGCACAACCAAATTTGTTTCCCTTGGAAAGGAAATGCAAGAATTAATGATCACCAACATGGCGCGATGAAGTCACGGGCAAGCTATGTATACGTTACATAAAAATCGACGAAGCGTAAGATATTTGTGCTGCTAGTCACAAAAGTTTACGAGTGGAAGGACTTCGCAGCGAGAGAATTTGACCTAAGTTTCTAGCGTTTGCAACGATATTGACATTTTATTACCGCACCATATATTGTAAATATCAACTCAGTGAAATGCCTTTCCACATATTTCGACATGTGGCTATTGCTAAACTTTAAACAAACCCAAAGGACGCAGCAAAACTTTTTTCTTGAGTCGTCTAGGCTTTTTCAAAAGTTAATACATCGGGCTACTTTACGGCAAGCGACCAATGTATTTTTCTGGCACTAGCATCTGGAATTCTTTTCCATCTTCGATCCACATTCCCGCAAATATTATATGTATATATATATATATTAGGATACCACATTTGTTTGAATAGAACATGTCTTATTTTGAGGCATACGCGTGCATATTCTGTCATTTATATTCGTTACCTTTGATTATACATTTGTATTCATTCAATCATTCATTCATTTATTCATTTTACGTGCTCATGAACAGCTCTTACCCTGAAATTATGCGTATAAGGATGAGGAAAGGTAAGTCAGAATTAAACAACCTCAACGCTACGAAATATGAGTAAAAAAAGGTCCGTATCCGATGCTCCGATGACGTTTTAGAAGCGCTGAATACAAGTGTTGTATTATTTTTACTGCACGTGTTTCGTTGTTCGTGCTCTATAACTACTGCTCAGCGTTGGGTAAAGTACATCTAAAAGGTACTTGAAGTAAACTACGAAGTAAACGAGAGATTATGTATTTCAAGTAATTTGTGGTAAGTGCACCGGCTCAACGTAACCGAAGTAATTACTGTAAATACAATGTAATTTCGAAGTGAAGTACGAGTACTTTTTACCACAATCTTTATTGATGCCCTTTCATTACCCTATACAATGTTTTTTTTTTCTTCTTTTTTTAATTGGTACGCATTGCTTCAGGGGTGAATCAGTTGTTTTCGAAAGTGACGGCAAGTATTGGATAAAGTCAGGTGGACACAGAGTAGTTGTTTTACTCTCACTGATGAACCATTTAACAAAATCAACTTATGAGGCACTTATTTGTATCAATCTTATATCCGCCATTACTCAATCAGATAACTGACCAAATGACATTTCGAAGGGCAATAGCGCGTTTGCACATAACGATACACAATATTTTTGTTAGAGATTGGAGAACTCCTATACTTGACCTCAGGCGTTGAGTATAGTACCGGGAAAGCCAAGCTTAATTTCACCTAGACGAAATATGGGAAATGTACTTTGAAGACGGGAGTTGTACTTTCCTCGGAAAGTACCGGGAAAAATACTTCAAGTAAACTACAAGTACATACTCAGAGAATGTACTTTAACTAAAGTACAAGTTTTCTAAATCTACTTGAAGTAGTGCTTTAAGTACAATGTACTTGGCTTTGTGTTTTGTTTTTCATTGAATAGTTACAACCTTCCTAATATGGTGTCAAAAATCAGCTTAACTAACAATTGATTTCTCAATGAGCTACATCATACAAGTTCTGAAAATAATAACCATCGGTGGATTGCGAGCTAGAGCAATTTGTGGTTTCAGCAACCGCAGGTAACTAATCAAAACGTGAAATTACACAGTCTCAATTTTACTTTTCGGATTTAGTTATAAGCGCAGCCTTTCTATTTAGTTCCATACTTGAGTAATCTTCACTGCCAAGTGCCTCCTGGATAATTAATCCAGAAAGTAAAATGGCAAAACAAAAAAACATCTTACGAGCGATGATTGTTCGCGTTTCCCACTCCTAAATTTCAGCATTCTCGGGACTTTTGATTTTTGTCTGTTCGTTTAAAATTAGCCCTTATCCGACCGATTAACGTAAGGACGGTAAGTAAGGGCTTCTAGCCCCCCCCCCCCCCCCCCCCCGCCAAACACAAACACACACACACATTTTCTTACTGCCCTTGCCTGCGGGATATTACGTGGAAAATCCAAAACTAGGACATTGTTATAGGAAAAAGTGTTGGCTAAAGGTCATCAACCTTTCTTTTTTCCTTTTTGTTCGCGTTATCTTCCATTGTGAGTCGTGGCTAAATGTGTATGCCAGCTCTGCATAGATTGGAACTCAAGATGGAGCTTTGATGAGTGGTTATTGTAGACTGAAATCATTTGCACATATTTGTGCTATAGTCGCCATGTACGAGTATGGGTATGTATAGCCTTCGACTCGGATCAGTGTTGTTGCGGGATTCTTGCATGGGCCCGGCCAACACCTCCTAAAAACAAAGACATTGGTGCTGTATTTACTACGTCGGCTACTGGCGGCCAAAAGCGGGCCACGGATTGGTCGCGAGCGTCAGTGTTCGACTGGGACTCGGGCTGAATCGGTGAAAACGCGATTATCAAGCGAGCGGTGACGCAGCACAAATCCATGTGCACCGCACTTGCCTTTTCTATCTGACGTCACAAATCCAGCACTATACGGCCTTTGATATTTAGGAGGCGCTGGTAGACCACTGTCCACCGCTTCCTAAAGCTTTGGCTAGGTGGCGCAAGCCGCCGCCCAATTAAGAAGGTTCAGCCCTATCCATCCATTCACCCATCCCAACGAGAATGCCAAGGGGCAAGGAAACCATTGTTTGCGTTAAGTTTGACTAACTGTAACGTTCGTGAAAGCCCAAAACTAAGCAACCAAGAAAATGCCAACTCGGCGCAGGCGCTTTACGCGAATCTTGTTCCTGCGCAAGTGCAGTGCCCATACAAACGCGCACTTGTTTGTATACAACGTCTTGGTCTTAGACACTTCAAAAATGCGACGACGGCAATAAACTTGACGGATACGGACAAAGCCCGGGGTTCAGCCCTATCCATCCATTCACCCATCCCAACGAGAATGCCAAGGGGCAAGGAAACCATTGTTTGCGTTAAGTTTGACTAACTGTAACGTTCGTGAAAGCCCAAAACTAAGCAACCAAGAAAATGCCAACTCGGCGCAGGCGCTTTACGCGAATCTTGTTCCTGCGCAAGTGCAGTGCCCATACAAACGCGCACTTGTTTGTATACAACGTCTTGGTCTTAGACACTTCAAAAATGCGACGACGGCAATAAACTTGACGGATACGGACAAAGCCCGGGGTTATCTGGAAGGACGGAAATAACAGAAGGAGCAGGCGAGCCTATGACCCTCACCATTGTGAAAACCCGAGACACACGAAGCTGTTTTCCAGTTTATGTGTTAGTCGTTGTCAAGTTTCTAGAATGTTGAAAAAGAAAAGAAAAAAAAAAAGCTCACGAATTTGCCTGTTTATCCTTTTTTTTTTTTAAATTTTCAAACGCCGTTTTTGCAAAAAGACAACAACAAAAAAAAACAACTACTTATATAGATTTTTGTTTGCATCGAACGGACATCCATGAGTAGGGCATGTGCTGACGTCCATTGGCAAATTTAAACATACGAAATGCGAATTATGCCTTGAAATGAACAATCCATTTCGTTGGACAGGCCGGAAGAATAGAAACAGTTTGTAATTAGCTAAATAAGCAAAATACAATGAAAATATTAATAAAAAAAAGAGCCTGCAGCCAGTCTCCACTTCTTAACGTACGCGTCGCAAGACATTCACGATAATGTAAATACGCTTAGGTGAGAAAAATTGGTTTATTTGAAAGGCGCAGAGGTTAGCCAAGCTGAATGATGCTGGTGATTGCATCATTCAGCTTCAATTCACGGACCCTACGAAATATCTAGACTTTCTGAATCTTCGGTTTTCAGCTATAAAACTAATTGTCAGTGACCTTTAATCCAAAGCCCTACAATGCATTTAAATTCAACGATCACGTGGCGCCACGGTGTCAGACGGCGTCACGTGACGTGACACCGTGGGCGTGTACCAAATTTACTCGATCCTACTCCAGGGTAAAGGTTTTGTACCTTGGCGTTCTAAAACCTACCCGTATCCAGCGTTTTTTAATCTGTGTTGTCACGTGACACGACCCGCTGGAGTAACTCGGATTCATTTGGGTAAAATTTGGAACACAGCCCGTGACGTAAAATTATACCTCGACTTGACACCCCACTTTACAACAAATTTCTGGGAGTAACGGTTTTCGTTATAAGGCAATCGTTTTAAAACAAATGCGTGATGCGGCATTGATTTTATTCTGTGTACAAAGCTCTATAAGAAATTGTATTGTTTCAGTATTTTCTTTAGTACAATACCACGCGAGCGGAATCACTGAATGTCCACTGTTTATTTATTATTTTTTAGAGATAACTGCGTTTATACAACCAACGTTTGGTATGGTAAAGCTGTGTCAGGGTTAATTGCTCTGTTCGGAGTAATTGTTTTGGCGCTATACGACGGAGGAGGACAAATCCTGCCTTGAACCGATTCGCGACGAAAGGAGGTCGTCTTTCATGTTGCGCAACCGCCTTGTTCTCGGACTTCCAAGTGAAGAAAGCCTCCGCCAGTCATTACTATTCCGCAAGCGTAGCCTGCAACTTTGCGCGCACAAAACGCCTATTCCTTCGAATTCGTTATAACTTCACACATTATATCAGCGCCGAAAATAGGGCGCTGTTTTGAAAACATTTCGAGACAAGCAACATTGCATATTCCCTATCGTCTGCGATCAAAGATCACTCTACCGAGTAGACCTTCGAGATCTGCCGGCTGTCGTAACAATCGAGCGACGTGGAATCAGGTTACCAACCTCCATTTAATCTAATCAGAGATACTTCGTTAGGCCCTGTTCGGAGGCGACGGCCGTTGATGAATGGGGCTCTCTGCGCATTCACTCAAGGCGTGCGAACGAAAAAGCATTCGCAGCCGACAGCTCGTAACGCGCCGCTCGGAAATTTACGCACAGCGAGAGTTGCGGCATTGTGATCGTTCGTAGCTCTCTCCCATGTTCTCTCGGAAAGGGGCCGAGTCGTTCAGAGTAGCGAGAGTCGGAGTCGCTGCAGAAGCAGACGACTAAGCAAGGCGCAAAGCGGCACGAAAGACGGGGAAAGAAAAAAAAAAGGCAAAAGTGGGGAAGGTGGTGCCACATCGCGGCTCCTCAGGGAACCTCGCTTAGCGAGCCTTGAATGCTCTCGCTGCGTCGACGACGGAGCGGCAGCGGACTATAGTATAGCGTCAGCAGCGTCGAAAGTCGAGCCCTTCAACGAACGATGGCCGAACCTTCGGCGCCGTCTAAGCCAGCCCACGAGGGAAGGCTCTTTATGGATGCACAGGATACGACCAGGTAAGCCGTCCTCCAAACTCGACCAGCAAAACGAAAAAAGCCTCAAACCCAAACCAGAACTACTACATCAACAAGCGGGCGGCTGGTAGCAGACGCCGCGAATGGTGCAGCGTCGTCTGCGACTCCTCGTAGTATGCTACGGTTTCGGCGCGACTGAGACGGACGTTTCTGGAAGAAAGAAAAAAAAAAAGAAAAGAAGGGAAACGCCGACCGAATACATGCGTTGACGAGCAAATCCTCGACTGCGAAGTGGAGATGTCACCCGCAGACGCGGGGGACTGCGTTGGACCGAGGAAACATCTCGTGCGTCAAATGCGCTCCACGGCGTCGCGAAACTTCGATCGAGCTCTACGCGTGCCGAAGGATGAGAGCGGTTTTGAGAGCTTGGGGGCTTGGGGGCTTGGAGGCCCACTTCGCGTGGTCACGGATATTTGGATCGTAATCCGAGCTGGGTCCAGCGCCGACACTCTTCGATATGATTTTGTTTGTATATGTTTTGTTTCGAGTTTCCTTTCCGTTGTGAGTTTGCGCTGGAAGCCGGACGTTAGGTGACTCAGAGAGAAAAAAAAAGAAGAAGGAGGGAGTGCTACTACCTGCGTGCGTGCAAGCGCTTGTGGATTCTCCTCCCATCCTTCCTTGCGCTTTTCTCTCCTTGAACTCGATGCGTCGGCGTAGAAAGTCTCGCGAACAAAATACAATATCAACGGAAACAGATGCACGCTTTACACAAATAACACGTAGTGGCATCTAGAAACATGTAAGTGGGCTATTATAAACATTTGGTAAAGGTATGACGTAAATGATCAAAAAGGTCAGTGTCTAAAACTTCAAATATGCGTTATTTTCACAAACAAAATATAATATCTATCTAACAGGTTTTTTGTCGGCATTTGTTAAAGGAAGGAATCGTTCCAAATCTTTTAAAAATCCGTAGTTGTAATTTTTGTCTAAACTTCTGCACATAAGACCGACTGTTACTGTTTCAGTTTCGAGAAAAGCTTAAAAAAACCTATATATATATATATATATATATATATATATATATATATATATATATATCGATCGTATATATATATATATATATATATAATGCTCGCTAGAGTGATGCAGCGAGAATGGCTGTTGCCTTTTTCGACATAAATAATTTTTTTTTCTCAGCTTTTATGCACTTTTTTTTTACCAACGAGGTCAAGGTCATGGCAGTGAAGCGTCCACCACGCTGGCGTGAAGGCCGCTGTGAACTCGTGCGATGCGTGCCTTTTGTCTTTCTGTAGAACTAACATCAGCGAGAAAGCTGATTACGGTTTTGTGCTCGGCATTTTAGGAAGTATGCACTCGAAATGACTGTAAAAAACAACAAAAAAACACACATTTACCAGCACTGTAAATTACTAAAAGTACCAATTAGCGCTTGAAATCGTGCTTTAAGCACATATTTAGTGGCGTACTTGTATTTCACACCAATTACGTTTAAGAAATGTGCACTTGCTTGTAGTTTACTTGCACTACACTTGTCCTTTTCTAAGGAAATATAATAGACTTTCGAACTATATTTTTGGAATTCGGCTTGTGATAAACTGTTGTAACCTTTGAGACATTTGGTTGATGATCGCTTAATTCTCGGACAAAATTACGAGGTGTTATGCTTATTTTCTTATGTGACCCGCAGTCCATTTTAATTATATTATTTTGTTTTATTAAATACATGTTTCGCAAAACAAAACGGTAAACAAAAAAAAAAACACGGTGTTAAAAAGGACTTTTTTTAAAGTGATATGTTTATATGATGCACGTTTTCATAAATTATCTTTTTTACTTCGTTCTTAAAATACAAAAAAAAACACTTTGTGTTCTTTGCTACAACTTCTTTTTTGGCACGCACTTTATAAAATATCAAAATGCCCACAAGCTTTACGTGGCACTAGCTATACAATAACCAGTTTCATAAACAATGCATTTACTTGTAAGGAAGGCATATCAACCTAAGAAAATCTTGTGACAAAATATCGAATCAGTCAGGCACGTAGCCAGCATTTTGTTTCGGGGGGGGGGCCCGCCCATGACAAAATGCTGTATGAGGGGGAGGGGGGAGAGGAGGTCCCAGCAAAATGGAAGATTTCGGGGGGGGGGGGGGGGGGGGCCCGGGCCCCATGGGCCTCCCCCCTGGATACGTGCCTGGAATCAGTAATACCCTAGTGAAAAATCTTAAATGCATAAGAAATGTTTTGGTCCAATAAACGCCTATGATCAAAGAAGCTCATAGAAGAGCAACTTTATGAGACCATATAAGAACACTATAACATTACATACGAGGTAATAAGAAACTTCTTATCAGTTTCTTATAACTTCTTATATACCCTTGAATGGTATGTATGGTATGGTAAAGTATGGATATGTTCTTTTATGATCTTATTTGATCATCTGCTTTTATTGGACCAAGAAATTTCTTATACATATAAGATTTTTCACTAGGGTAAGGATGATTTGTGAGATACTCGACAAGAATTCTGTCCACCTCAGTATGAAGGATGATATGTGGAACGAGAAAAACAATGCTCTATTTTCAACACCTCCATTTATTTGTATCAGGATGTTATGAAAAAAAAAAAACAAAAAAAAAAACACGAAGATATTTAACTACGTGCTTAATTTCGACCGGTTGGTTCGTCATTCAAGTTTGAAAAGCGTCGAAAATTACAAGGACAGATACGAGAAGCTCTACACAGTACAGGGTGCCCCTGTGTTCTCAAGCAATTCTTGTCTCTGGTCTTGTAATTATACTTGTACATAATTAAATTGCAAACTTGGAAATATTTAGGTAGTAACCTTAAACCGTGCCTTTTGGGTCAGCTTCAATGGAGAACATTTCTCTGTAAGAATTTTCTAAAACTTGTTTAACTAAAAAAAAAAAAAAGAGTATTTGGTGGATTTACATTTCGCTTCCAGTAGCCTCTTGCGACTCCGGAATCCGAGCACGAATTCCTTCTCGGGAAGTAAGTGGCTGGTCGCACGGTTGTTGTTTTACGCTGCGACTTAAGTTCGGTTTTTTTTCTTTCTTTGTTTTGTTTTTTAAGGATCAAATTAAAAAAAAAAATTCGCTGTTTTTTTTTTTTTGGTTGGGCGCTGGGTTGTCTTTCACATGAACATTTGACAAGAACAAAAATAAAGTATTTAGTGGATTTACATTTCGCTTTCAATAACGTACTGCTACTCCGAAATTCGAGCACGAATTCCGAAGCTTGCACCTTTGTATTAATTGCATTAACATCATAACCTTAAAATGCAGGCCGTTCACCCTTGTTGGTGTTAGACTGGTGACAGCTGTTAAAACCCGTTTGCTCACTGACGTCTAACTCCTGGTTAGCTCAATTGCTAGAGCGCTCCACTGGAAATGGAGATGTCCTTGGTTCGATACCAGGACCAGGCGGATTTCTTCAGTCGCGCACCAGTCACCTAGCTGTATGTGGAGATTCGTGTTTGTCCCCTTCTCCAGGGTTTATTATCGTTATTTTGAAACCAGGGCTTTAGTACTAAATATATATGGGTGGATATAATTACTTTAAATCAACAGTAGGCAAATTATGTTTCTCCTGTCACTTGTAGAGCAAGCGTCGGAATGTCGACAGGTGTTTAGGCGGTGGGTTCATCGTACTTAAAGGCCGACGTACACTTCGTCCTCTCCACTTTTGCCCGCGACTTCCCTTTCCTATATCCTCTCCACTTTTTACACCCCAACTTGGCTCCCCTCACAGCTTAGGAGAGGGGAGCTCTAAGAGGGTCATCTTCGCTACAGAAAACCGAGATTGTGCGTTAGCCTTTAAGCTATTTTAAAAACATTTTGTTCGCAAATTGTGTTTTTTTTTCACCCGGAAGGGGATAATAATAATAATAATAATAATAATAATAATAATAATAATAATAATAATAATAATAATAATAATAATAATAATAATAATAATGTTCAGTTTCCAGTTGTACAACAGGTGGGGAAAGTGGAAAGAAATATTCAAAACGAAGCTTGATAAGTCGTCAGGCCCATAGGCAGTTAATCAATGACCAAAATGTTTGTGCAATGAACTTGCATGAAAATTCTCATTATCCTTGCTGAAAGCAAGGAAAGTCAGGAAAACCACTAACGATTACGACATAAAAGCCCCATAAACGTCAACTATAAAAACAATATTTTTTTTTCGCTTTTTTTAACATTGACTATTTTGATCTGTTCGTTTTGCAGTGTGAAAGTGGCCTCTGTACATGTTGTTTAAATTTTGTTTGTCAGGCGAAGTCGCGATTTTAGGCTTTCTCTATTTTTCACGCGAATTATTTCGAGCGCGAATAAGAGTAGCATAGATTACCCAGCCACTTAATTTTATACTTGAACTACGTTATAATTTATAAATACTATCAAAATTTAAAGGAATATTAATTTGATTACATTAAAAATTGATTACGAAGGGTGGCAACTTTATAGTATTAAATTCCATTGGCATTACCTTCCAGTCCCGCGGGAAGCGAAAATTACTCCCATGAAGCAACAGCTTTTTGCTTTACGCGATAATTTATTAGGAGGGCGCAGGCTAATTTAAAAAAAAAAGACTTTCACAGCATTACAAGCAGATAATTACAGTAAGCTTTAGAAGGTCTTCTCTTCGTGAGATTTTAGGCAATTACAAAGCTGTTTTAGGATCCACTCGAAGCATTAAAACAGATTTGCGGTCGTACAGTAATTAGATAATTAGTAGATTACTTATGCTTCTTTAAAAATCTAGATTAAAGGATTACATCAGTAAATCACATCCTCCCCGCAAAATATACCTCATTTGCTTTTGTCTCATATGCTCAGTGTCCCATCCAGTCCGCATTTTAGACCGTAGATCATTGTGAGTAGCGAGTTTTAGTAGACCGCTTTCGTGCGCCCGCTGCGGAGCGGCACAATCTCCAGTGCGCATGCGCGGCCACTCTTAGACAGAGCGATAGTTAAAGTTAACGCGGTGAACTAAAACTCTTTATTGACTGAATTAACTTTGGTGTTCTGCGGAGAAGTAGACTCGAATAAAAATTTCGAAGGTGCATCTTTATCGAAAAAAAAAAAAAAAGATATTCGTGTAGGATTCTTTTTAATAAAGAAACGAGAAATTAAAGTATATAAATTATAGTGAGAGTATGTTAGGCATATATTTTCATATATATCTAATATATTTTCACGTTTATTGGACAGATTTATATTATTTTTGTCACTATTCTCGGCGTCAACTCCTTCGTGCTACTTTGTCGAGGTAGCTCGATGTCGCGATTGTAGCTTTGGCTATGGCATCCGCAGTGCGCTCTAACTCTGTCAGAGGGCATGCGTATAAAACGCAAGACGAAGTCACGTGCTGCGAGGCTGCAGCAGTGTGTGGAAGCTGTGCTAGCCTTGACAATGTAGCTCAAGATATTTTACGCCGAGTATACAACTTTTCCGCAAGGGTGCAGCCATCTTGAATGTCGTCATTTCTGGTGTGCGTTAAAACGTCGTTTTGATCTTTCCGCTCCGCTGGAAGGTGTTTACGAAAAACGCGTGATTGCCACTCGTTCTCGTTTCGCTTCACCTCTATTTTCTCGCATATTCCGGGTTGAAATGTTTTATTATTTTTTCGTCTTGCATACCAATACGGAACCCAGGCGACTGAGAACGAAATACGTCTATAGACGCTTTAGACACGCGCCAGATTGAGCCGCCATTGCCGAGCTTCTCTTGCCTTGTACCTATAACAATGAAATGTCTTCAAGAAAACGTTGTAGAGACAAGTTTTAAGCGTTATACCTTACGTCATGATTTTGTTCAAAAAAAAAAAAAAAGTTGGAACATGGTTTTAAGTGTAAATTGGCGTACTAACTTTTGAAGTCGATTTTAGGGGTCACGTTTTGTCCCGGCGGCCCTGAGTCTTGACGAACGCTTAACGAAGAAAAAGTCTGTACTACCACCATTATATCCACTGCCTCGGTCCTCGAAATCCGTACCTCCTCTTTCGAGCCTCGCCTCTTCTCTTCTGTTACATTAACCGCTTCAAAGACAAAGGGTGTACTATTAATACTTATCAACGGAGAGCTGTGCACGCAGGAACACGTATCCATGACGTTGAAGAGCTGTACTATTTTTCCCTGGTTATCTCCGCGCTCGCTCCTTTATCTCTAAAATATACTTTAGCTCAAAAGTTTTGGTGCTTTGTGTCATGTATTATTTCTTTTTCTCTAAAGGACACTCCTTTTTTTTTTTTTTTTCATTGTCAGATGGTAGTGTAAACGTGAGCGCTTGTGTTTGCATTTTAGTACTGCGCCGTCATGTGTAAAAGTACCTTTCGCAGATGGAGCTGTCTTATCTTTAATTATTTTTAAGCACGACAGCTCAGAAGTACATGTCGCGGAACAAACAAACTGAAAATTGCTTCCGAAAAACAACAACAACAACGATATGCACGTATTAGGCGCCACATATGTGTCTCCCCGGGCACATCGCGTGGCGACGTAGGTGCGCTTCCTCGGCAAAACGCAATACTTTTTTTCAAAGTAGATGAAGTTTTTTTTTAGTTTACAAAAAAGTAAAAAGTGATAAAGGCATTTCAATATGCATTTTTAATGTACTTCATGTCTTAAACCCCTGTCAGACGGCGTTTTAAAGGTCCTTTTCACTAAGCTCCTTTATAAAATCGGCGAACCAGCGCACGCCGTTGAGCACGTGCGCGCGCCACAGAGCGCGTGCGCACTCCACATCGCGAGCTGATTGGCCGATTTTTTTAAAGGAGCTTAGTGAAAAGGAGCTTTAGATCGCCGTCTGACAGGGGTATTAGTGTTCTAAGACACTTTCAAACTACTTTTAACGTACCGCTTAAAAAGTCGAAATATATTTTAAATACACTTCCCAAAGCATATATTTTTGGTTCATGAACGTGCAAAATGAAGATTATTTCACTGTATTGTTTTTTTTTTCTTTCTTTTGCCAAAGGCGGCGTTTTGTTTTGTTTGTTTTACTTATAGTCATTAAACTCGGGGTTTAGCCTGTACCGCGGCAATCTCATTAAGGAGTTTTAGAATAACTTGCGCAATTTTAGCGTACGCAAGCGCTAAATTTAGCGCCACGGTACGCGAGACAATTTTTGAATTGCGTTTTCCTCCGCCGAAAGTCAAAAACCCGCAAAAAAAAAAAGAAGAAAAACTCCCAAGCATATCTTGCGTTTGCAACGCCACCAAGATACAATACCAAATTGTATTTCACATACAAAAAAATGCACATTAATAAAAAAAAAAAACGCGCTTTTTTGATGATGAAATGAAAATGATAATTTTGATAATGAAACCTCCGCTCGTTCGATACGATAAAGCGGATCAAGCAACGCACAAAAAAAGTGCATCGTCACATGGCACTCGTTGTCTTTGTGGGTTTCCTATCAAAAACTAAACCAATCACGCGCTAAAAAAAAAACAACAACAAAAAGTACACGATTTGCACGGCTAGGTGGCGCAAGCTACCGCCCGTTACAAGGGGTTCATCCATCACGGCGCGTTTACTTTGCGTGATTGGTTCAGACGTGATGACGATGCACTTTTGGCGCTGCTTGATTGACGCCATCAGATCGTAGCTTCAACTGCCCCTTACAAAAAAAAAAAAAAAAACAACTAATTGTGGTGCTGTTTTGTTGAAAAACTGTTGGAAAAAAGTCATTGTAGCGGATATTAAAATGTCAGCAGCTTTTCATCTGACTTTCTCTAGCTTTTCTGGTAAATCTCTTTAAAATATTGGCCCACTTTGAACTAAAAAAAGTCAACAGACTTTTAGTTGCTTCCTAGATGCCTTCTCTGTAGGTTTTCAATTGAAAAGCTGCAGCTTTTCAGTTGAAAACTTACAGGCGTTCAAAAAGAAAAAAAAAAAAAAGCTTTACATCTTGGATATTCATCGAACAAAGTTTTGGAGGCTTACTGCGGCTTTTCACATTGCTCCAGATTGGCTGCCGCGGAAAAAAAAAGTATATATATATATTCGCCATTTTTAAAAAAATATATTTTGGTTTATGTTAGGAAATGATGTCCCTTTGGTATTTTAATGCACTTTACTTCGTTCACCCCTAAAGGAACACTGACAGGGTATTTATGCTCGCCAAGGTTTTTATTTATACATGATATATCAGAGCCCAACTACCCAGAAAACAATTCGCAGCTCGAAATTCGTTTTCTTTCCGCCTGAAAACCGCCGATTGAGAACTGGCTGGTTTGAGTGGCGCTCACTCTTTTCTCCGTGGTCACGTGACGTTTTTTATGGTTTAGACACAACCACCAAATATAATCAAAGTCGTGGGTCATCAAAGGCACACACACACAATATACATAGAAATGAAATATGATAATCATTTTTTGTGCCTTCTAGTATTCTTCAAATACGTTGATTTCAGAAAAAACAAAAGTCACAACCACGTGATTTCCGCCAACTCTCTCCTCCTTTATATTTCTTCTTCCTCCCTAGTCCAGTTTCGGTTTTAGTTTCGAACAGTCCAGTTTCGCTTTCAGTTTCGAACAGTTGCGATTTTTTTTTACTTTATTAAATACATACGTGATGCTGTAGCAAAATATTGATTGAGTAGTCTTCTGACACCATAATTAATCGCGTGGCAAAAAAAAGGGGTTGTCAGTGTCCCTTTTAGCTGAGACTGCGAGCCAAAGCTACAAGCGGGAGCTAGCGCGCGCGCTCCTGGCTTTGAGACATGCACTTGCAGCGCGAGCGCTGGTTCTGCAAAAAAGCGCTTCAGAGCAGCGACCTCGAGCTCTCGTGCTTGTGGCATTGAGTGCAGTCTCAGCTTTAGGGGTGAACGGAGTATAGACCTTTCCAATGTTTACAAAATCACAGTCCAGCGTGCGATCTTCACAGTCCAGCACGTGAGTGTTCGTCGCTTCGGAAAGCGCGCAAAGCACGCGCCATACGCACGAACACTCAGAATGGCACCGGCCACACGCTGTTTTTTGGAAAGGTCTATACATTCAAATACACATAGGAAACGAACGCAGACATAAGCACTATGAAGCACTCAACACCCGCATATCACAGTCCCGTTGATTGCTCCGGAGACTTATATAGCCTACATTTAAAGGTAATCATTTGGCCGGTGGCAACCTCAGCATTTATTAATGTTCCGATTATTCGATCGGCTTCTCGGGAGTCTGTCAAAGGGAAAACAGTGTTTAGAAGTTCGTGGACTCTATCTCTTATAAAAAAGCATTGTTACAACTAATAATAATTCGGCGCAGTAGCTAAAACAACTTCCACAAAAACAGCTCATAGAAGAAATGTTACCGCTTCTCTGCATGGCACCACTCAGTACAAAGTTAACCAAGGCAGTTGCTCCACTTTGAAATCGTTATTTTGCTTTTCTTTACTAGTTGACTAGTTTATTAGGGTCAATAAGGTCACTATAGTCGCAAGTGAGAACGGTAGGGCGTGTCTTTCGAACGCCTGGCCTCGCACGCGCTCCATGCCTTCCACCGTGCTTTGACCGCGCGAGGCGCGCGAGACGCCGACGCGTTGTCAAGGGTAGAAGGCTCGCGCTGGAGGCGGGGCAACTGAGGCTCCTCCCTACCGTTCTCACCTTGTCAAAGACTATGGAGGAACTTGGTGACTTTTGACATCTATATTCTGTCTCACTAAAACCGTGTAGTAGAGCCAAAGCTACAGGGGAGAGAGCGTATGCCAACCTGTTCAAGGGGAGGGGAAGGAGGAACGGGAGAGAAGGGCTGGGTTTCCTTCTTTCCCTCCTCTTGAACAGGTCGGGAGAACCCTCTCTCTCTCCTATAGCTTTGGCTTTACTGCACGGTTTTAGTGAGACAGAGTATAGTCAAGATGTACTATGCTCAATAAAAAGTCAACAGAAATATAGCTTTTCTATTGACACTGGCTACGGAGAGTCAAGTGGACATTTTCAACACGAAGTAAACAGAACGTCTGCAGTCTTTTGATAACACGGTCAACAGAAAGTCGGCAGAAAAAAAAAAAATGAACGTGGAGTTAATAGAAAGTCAACAGATTTTCTTTTGACTCGGTCTGAAGAAAATCATCGGAAAAAGTTCAACACAAATTCAACAAACTTTCCGTTGACCATGTCGACAGGAAGTCAAAGTCAAAACAAAGTAGTAAAAATAAACAAAAAGTCAACACGTTAAAAAAAAGTAAAAAATCCTTTTTATTGGAAGCAGTCGAAGTTAAAGTGAAACCAAATATGGAACCAAGCTAAGTTAGGCTAAATTTAGCGGAGGGGGGGGGGGGGGGTGATGTACCGGTCCCTTGTTCACCCCGTGTAAATTAGGGCCCCTGATGCCTCATTATATACCATTTTATTGTCCCCGCTGAATTTAGCGGGGAAACACTTGCCGCATGTTTAGCAAATCTTTTGCTTAATTATTTGTTTTTATTCGCTCAAGCAGCCCTATGATTCTAAACACATTATAAATAAACAAGAAACGAAAAAAAAAAAACGTTCTTTTTTTTTATTGATTTTTAACAATGCATCGTATAATTGGCTGGTTCTGTCGGAGCACCCCATCTCTGAGAGCTCGCTACCTGCGCGATTTCAACGAACGCATCGCGGGGAGTGATGTTTCTGGATCGATTTTATCCGCGTGCATGGTTCGACCCTGTTGTTCTATGGCGATTGCGACGGCAGTCGTGGCTTTTGCTTTCTTATGGGGCAACCTCGCGTATTTTCTTGTTTGTTTTCTTCCGAATTTATATATTATATATGCACATTTCGTGGCGACGGCTGACGGGAGGAGTACCCTACACGTATCACTTGAGCGGCCTATGCAAATTAGCGCAGAGTCTCGCAGCCACATCGATCATGGACGCATACGAGGAGGAAGGAAGCGGCCGCGAACTGTTTCTACAAGGTTGCTTATTTCCCGGCCGCTCGAAACTGAACGTTTTGGGAAAGCCACAAATGGCTCATTGCATTTATTTTTAGTTTTAATCTATGACTTTACACATTGGCGTGCGGCTTTGATGTGATACAGCTGCAGTGGCGCTGCTGTCGGCTCGGCGCAGACGGGATTCTGGTTTCTACTAAGTTTCTACACAGGCGCAGCGCCCGCATTTGGTGTGCGGGCAAACGCAGGCTTCTTTATTGAAAACAACCTGTTGTATTCTGTACTATAGACTACAGGGGAACCCCGCATGGACCTTCGGGGTATTGGTGTCGGTCCCACCGTAGCAAGAACATGGGAGGGAGTGTGAGCAACAGAGCGCGACTGTTGGTTTGATGTCATGGCGCGCACGACCAATGGTGTTGCGCCACGCGGGAAACAAAGGGGAAAAGGGGGGGGGGGGTGCAGGCAGTGCACTAACACCGCCCTCTCTTTACCTCCCCCCCCCCCCCCCCCCACACACACACACCAACTACGTAAGAACGGCAACATGGTAGGGTAGGAACTGCACTCTAAGGAAAAAAAAGGGGGTATGTTCTTACACCCCTTTTCAGATATAATACACCCCAAACCTTCAGTCCGACGTACAGCGCACTGACGTTGAACCGACGGTACCAACGTTCACGAGCGGCTTTATAGCCCAGTTGTACAACTTATTAAAATAGCTAATGCACGTGTGACGGACTGCAAACAAAATTAATCGGGTTTTCCTTAACCCTACTACAAACCTCCGTTCTTTTTTTTTTTCTGTAGTTTTTGATACGTATTTTAGCTGTGTAATATGTTATATCGCACCGTTCTCAAGCCCCTCCTAAAAGTTGGGGCCATCAGTTCTACGTTAGTGCGTTGTACTACGTCGAACTGAAATTTTGGGTGTATTATATCGTATGTGACAAAAGATGTAAAGCTACACTTTTTTTTTTAGAGTGTGTGTATTATTGCAATAATGTAGTAGGCGTGGAGGAATTTTAAATTGCTGCTCGTTAAAAATTCAGTCAAGGGCTATGGCACCTTCGTTGCGTTTGATGAAATGTCTAAGCCAGGGAAATAAATAAACTGCGCAAAGGACGAGGACAGAGGCAGAAACAACTACGACACACGGAGCGCACACTTCCAACTGTTTATTTGGCGCAGACTCTGCAGTATAAGCAGCAGTAATCAGCTCGCGACGATAAAAGGGAGTTTAAACACGACCATCCAAAAAAAGCTATGTCTTTATCTGGTAGTGAAACTGATTGCATGTTAAGGCAGTCGTGACCTTCCTTTTTATTAAAGTAGGCTTCCACGAGTTTTTTTTTTTTTTTTACGTTATACTTCCTTTGCTCTTACGAATAACCGCACTTATTACGAGGCACTGGCAGATGGCCGCTTGAGTTGTTTCTTTATCGAAAGAAAGTGTTCCCGGGCCCTCAGGTTGAAACATCGCCCAGTCTGACAAATGTACACTTGCCCTCAAGAAAGAGGTATTTCATAAATAACACCTGAAGCTCATCCCGTGTAGCGATTGCTGTGCTCCTTTTTGCATTCTTGTGTGCTCCCTTTTAGCTTCGTCATAGGGCACACTTTACTGAGTTTGCAAGGCGCCGAAAAGACGAGCGAGACACCGTGTCTTGCCGCCACTTTTTTTAGGTTATGGGACAGGCCATGATAGCACGGAATTACTTGCACGGTCATTCGTTTCTTTTTGCCTCTGCTCTTTGGAACCACCTTTTAGCCTCTGTAGAAGGCGCCCACATAGAGCAGAAACCAAGTGTTGGGGGTACCCTGCAGCAACTCAGGCGGCCATCGGCCAGTGCATTGTAATACGTGCGGTTGCTACCCTGATTCGCGATGGTCGCGTGTTCTCGCAAGAGCAAGGAAAGTAGCGAAAAAGAAAACTCGTGGAAGCCTACTTCATTAAAAAGAAAGGTCACGACTGCATAAACATGCAATCAGTTTCACTATCAGATAAAGAAATAGCTTTTTTTTGGATGGTCATGTTTAATCTCCCTTTTATCGTCCCGAGCTGATTATACTTGTTTCTGCCTCTGTCCTCGTCTTTTGCGCAGTTTATTTATTTCCCTAGACACCAACCAATTCTATACTTCGCCTCATCCTACGATGGACTAAACGCCAAAGCCACGGGCTGCCAGGCCCAATTACGTTCCACGCTGAAATATAACATGCCTAACATTGATTAGGGTGGACAAATAATGCTCCGAATCAAAAAGCGCTGCATCATTTCTATAGCTTCGACACTGTAAAGAGCCTGTATACCGTGGCTTCCTTCGCATGTAAAACTGATGAGTCACTCAGTGCTATTATATTCGAACCACTGTCCGCCCATCTCAATCAATGATCTCACACTCGGGCACCGATACGTGCATCGAAGCGAAATACCGCGCAATTAAGTGACTTATGATTGAATCTGGTGGTTTGTAGCTTTTGCCTTTAGTCCATCGTAGGGTGAGACGAAGTATAGCCCACCAAGAGAGTTACTCGAATCTAAGATTTTACTTCATTATGCGAATGATTTATAAGATCTAGAGAAAGAGAGAGAGAGGAGAAAAGAAAAGAAGAAAAGGTTCCGATAATGTATATATATGTGTATATCTGGGTGATTTCATCTTAACTCAGGCACAGATATAGGGTAGAATTTTTAATTTTGACGAAAAAAATATATGTTTTGGGGCAATGCCTATAATAAAAGAAGACGCAAACGGCAATTTCGTCGGATTTTTCGTTCTCAAGTTATGGACCGTTGAAGCGGCCAATGTGGAAACTGACGTTTTTCCAGCTTATCGGAGGTGCCATATTTCACTCCATCCCTTTTTCCTACTTTTTACGCTACATCAATATAACTTTTTGGGAACACTCTAGACATAGGCTTTTTCATGCTAATTAAGCGTCTACGTCATAACATTCTTAATGTTTTTTTTTTTATTTGTCAAACTGCCTCTCTGCGACGATATTTGACGAAGTTCAGCAAGGTGTGCTGTGTGACCTAATCAACATATTTGTATGATCTTTATATCACCGTAAAGCTCCAATTAAGCTCTTTCTTTTGAGTATAATTTCAATATTTTGCGATAAGTATATAATGCGCTACATGTGGATGAAAAACGAAAATTTCGAACAACTGGCAAGTTTGGAGGCGATTTTCTAAAAAAAAAAACACTTTTTATTTCTTTTATTTTTTATTCACAGTTAGTTAATATAGTAGTCTATCAGAAACTACCAACAGAAATTGTAATATATTGTTTGTATGGCCGCTATTAAGACTCGAATCTCGTGCTATGAGCGTTTTGAACGGGGCTTCGCATAGGCGCTCTGCTGACCAGAATTTTGGCCTATGTAAGGTTTTCTATTTATCGTTAGCAGTTACCTCAATATCCAACCATAAACATTAATGAAATTTGGAGTAGTGTGCTGAAAAAAGTTTACTTCGAAGTTCGTATACACAAGTGCGTGCACAGCGCTCACTTCCTCCCAATGCAGATCGTTAGAGAATTCCTCTGGGGCCTTTTGCTTTCGGCTTTGAGTTTGAAATACCGAACTTGACATGTAATTGTCCTATTTTCTTATGTCAAACAGATATGCAGTGCATATACATATGTACTATTTAGTATCTGCTTCTTAGGAAGTACGGTTTATTTTGTGCGCGTACGGACTCTTTCGTAAAATAACAAGTATTTCGTAGCGTGTAAGGCTTTAGACGTGTTAGTCATGTGTTTAGGTTTCATTTCTATTTTCAGTGATTCATGCCGGGTTATTTAGACTTTTTCCTCTTGACTTAAGTTTGTCCGGGAGTCTAGATGTTACGTATCTTCTCCGGGCGAAGCTCACACACCTTGCAAATCACGCCAGTGCCAAGTAAATAAATATTGTTAGGATAAATATTGTCGCTTCAATGGCTTTTACGTTCAGATATTGAGGTAAGTACTAACATTAAATAGAAAATCCTTACATAGGTCAAAATTCTGCTCTGCTGAGCGTCTATGCGAAGTCCCGTTCAAAACTCCCACAGCACGAGATTCGAGTCCTAATAGCGGTCATACAAACGATATATTACAATTTCTTTTGGTAGGTACTGGAAGACTACTATATTACCTAACTGTAAATAAAAAAATGAAAGAAATAAAAGGTGGTTTTCTTTTTTTAGAAAATCAACTTCAAACTTGCAAGTTTTTCCTAAAGAAAGACTTGCAAGTTTGAAGTCAGCCAGTCTTTCACACGTTACTCGAAACAAGTAATCGATTGCCAGTACGTACAATTACTCTTGACTAAAAAGTACTAAATTAAGCTATTTTATTACTTGAAAAACGGAGTAATTTGTCGTTACTTGAAAAAAAAAAGTAACCTTTACTTTTCCGGTTACTTCAGATTTTCAAAAAGACAAATTTATCTACCCTTTTGAAAGCGAACCTTTCGTACTGTCCATTATTGGATTAGAATCACCGAATTACTGTAGCACTTCCAAACAGAAGGAACCAAATGGTTATAAAATTACTCCAAAAAGGACAATTTGACTACTTGTAATGAGTATCGTTCAAGACTGACAACAGTCCTGGTCCTCTATGTATACTTGGACGGAAAAAGAAAAGTGATGGTATCTTGTTGTACTTGAACGGGATAGTCTGAAGAGTCATCAAAATGTAAATCGAGGTGGTATATATTCCATCTCCCGTGTTTCACGTTTCGTTTTAAATAAGTCAGCATTCTGCGTGTCATATTCCATGCTTCATATTTACATTCGATGTCAGTTTCAATCCATTATTACGATCCACATTGCATATTGATTTTGGCAGTGAAGTCACTCTTTGAGTATATTTTTTTTTATTCTTTTCTTTTCAATTTAATGTTCGACTCGGGAGACTGAATCTCATCCTCTGTGGTTATATTTCTTGTTCAAATTCGTAGGAAGTTCCATATTTTATTGAAGGTTCGGTTCCGTAAGGCCATAATCGAAAGTCATAGTCTCGTTTAATATCCCATTTCAAATTTACATAAAGATAAATTCCGTTTAAGTTCGTATTCTAATTCCTTATCGAATTTCCAACCCACTTCCATATTACATGAGACGGTACCGGTTTGTTAGAAGGTATTAAAGAGTCGTATCGAGGGGCGGAGAACCCGTAAATTGTATTAATTCAGTCAGGTCACATGACATCGATTTCCCAGCCAAACTTAGTGGGGAAACTGAATTGGTCTGTAGGAGATCTTGTAACGTCGGGTTACCTGGCAGCAATTTCCCCGCTAAATTTAGTGGAGAAACTGAAGTAGTGTATAGGTAAGGGCGTCCATTTTCCCACTGAATTTAGCGGGAAATGCGCGTACTACCCAAATTTCGGGATTGTAGATGGTTTCATTAAATCATTAAAAAGCCTTTTATGCTTCACAGTTTTCTGATATATATATATATATATATATATATATATATATATATATATATATATATATATATATATATATATATATATATATGGTTTTGTACGTGTCGCTTTTCTTTCTTATCGGCCAGGTTTACGCTGGGGGCTTATTCTTCGGGTTATACCCCAAATGATCGACTTTTGTGGCGAAAACTGTGTCGAGTCTACCGTGGGGCCCTTGAAGGAGCTCAGGTGTTTTGAATTAGCATAATCTCATGACGTCATGGGCCACGTGATGTAGCCAAGGTGTGTCAATATTTCATCTCATGTAACCAGTCTCGAAAAAGGTCTGTCTCAGGCCGAAATGTCGACTGACTTTACGAATAATATGTTGTAAAATTCCAGACAACCGTCTCAAGTATGTTTTTCTGTCGTTTATACTTTTCGGCCTCCTGCGCTACGTTTTCTCTCCCTTTCTCTTTCTATATATATATATATATATATATATATATATATATATAACAAACATATGCAGATGAATATGTTTATATTATTTATTATTTGTTTATATCCCCTCGGAGACCACGTACGATGACGTGAAAGTGCCCGTATTGTATATATATATATATATATATATATATATATATATATATATTGAACGCTCGTGGGTTTTATATCAGCGACAAACACTTGTCATCAAGAAAGAGAATTTTGCTGACAAGTTTGTTTCACTGAAATCGATGCTAGAGGGGCCCACACTGTCATTTCTTGTTTTGACGACACTATACGCCTAGGTGGACGTCGGCTCATAAAGACATTTCGTTTTTCCTCAGTTATCTTTTGATCCAGGTATACGTCGTGTTCTCAAACTTTCGCCTTCCATCCCAAACGCCAGCTTCACATTCTTAGGGAGTTTGAGCTTTCTGCGATGCATGGTTTATTTACACGGTCCGAAAAACACGGTCCTCTTTTTTTGGGAACTCCCTGTATCTCTCTCTCTCTCTCTCTCTCTCACGAGTCCTATTTCTGTGATGATATCTCTAGTATAGCATAATAATATGATCGTTTCTACTTTACGGACGCCATAGTCCCTGACATGAAAAGAGAAGTCGGGCGTGGCTTATGTTGGCGCTTCTCGCTTCGTGATTGGCTCTTTCGCGTTCTTATCGGCTAACGCCGCAATCTGATTGGCTGTGGAACGATGCTAAGGTGCTCGAGACTGGCCACACCCCTATGCTATATCAAGCTATCAGTGACTGCATGTGGGAAATCAGGATATCTCTGTACGCTTTTAAAGAGACATTGGACTCTCAAGTAATTCTTTTCTTCTCAAGTACCTTGGGTGAAGACACACAAGTCACCAAATGAACGTTCCCCGAAAAACAACAACAACAACAACAACAACAACAACAACAACAACAACAACAACAACAACAACAACAACAACAACAACAACAACAACAACAACAGCAACAACAGCAACAACAACAACAACAACAACAACAACAACAACAACAACAACAACAACAACTGGCGGCGACCTTTATCTCCGAAGTCCTATAAAATACTTGAAATGTGGTATTTAATCGTTTGAATTATTTGAAAGACCACAGTACTACATTAAGTGAGAGGGAAACTGGGTGCTCAGGTCACGCGGCTTCAATTTCCCCGCTAAATTTAGCGGGGAAATTAAATTGGTGTATGTATAGGTCACGATCGTCAATTTCCTCGCCGACTTTGGCGGGGAAACTGAATTGGTATATGGACCACGTGACGTCAGGTCCTCTGACATCGTTTAGCGTCACGTGACATAAAGCACCAATTCAGTTTCCCCGCTAAATTTAGCGGGAAATGCACAGATGGATGGACGGACGGACGGATAATACTCGGGGATTGAGGTTTTGGTTGAAAACGCATTTTATGCTTTAATAAGTGCAATATTTGCGTCGTTAGGTATGTTTTGAGTTAGGACCGATTCCGAGAGATGCTTCTGCTTCGAGACGTCGGCACCGAAATAGAAGCATGTTGAGGTATCCTTCTTACGAAGTCCTTGACGTAAAAATTGCGGTAAACAATTTTTGTTCTAGGAAAGTTCGTTCATCTTGTGACATCTACGCATCCTTTCCATGCACTTAAAACGAAACATTTTATTTTATTTATTTTTTTTGGGGGGGGGGGGGGGCGAAAGGTCAGAGTCACTTTAAAATCAAGTATTTGTTATTAAAAAAAAAAGGTACGTTAAAAACGAAAAAAAAAAAAAAAATTCATCTGCGAGTCTGTTTCCGAGGACTTGGACTTAGTGCTCATAATTCCGCTTGTGTGCTTCCTTTTTAAATTTCTTTTTTACGCAAAACGGGTTTTGGGCTAAGATTGCATGCAAAAATGACTCCCCGAAAAAGGGTAACGCAAACGTTTATCGGAAAAGTGTAACTTAAAATGTGGAGCGCGCTAAGATTAGCGGGAAGCGTTTCCCCTCTAAATGTAGCTGAGAAAGTGAATCTACGTGTAATTATATATACACCAATTCAGGTTTTCCCGCCCATAACCTTAGCGGAAAAAATTAAATTGGTGTACATAAGGAATACACCAATTGAAATATTCCCGCTAAATTAGACTTAAAAAAACACTAAACCTAGAAAAAAAACAACAAAAAAACTACCTGATTAGGACAGGCACGTCTCAAAATAAATGTTCCTCGAAAAAAAAAAATTTTTTTTGTCAATGTTTGTATTACAATACGAATATTTGGATTTGCGGGCGAAACCGAAATTGTACCCCTGTGGGCTGATGATGGTAGCGTTTGCACCCAACTAGTAGAGTGCGCTCTGATGTCCAGCCAACTCGGAGCGCACACCATTTGGGTAAAAATGCGGTTTCGTCCGCAAGGAATTGAAAACTCCGTATTGTAGCATAACAACGAACAAAAGTAGCCCCTCGCAGTTGCGTGAAGATGTGTCATCTTGTGACTGCGTGACATTTCCCAATCCAGCACACATCGCCTTTCCGTGTCAGGAGACAAGTGCTCTGTGCCGCGTCGTTCGTTTCGCATTGTTATCCCCATAGCTTCAAAACGATCGGTTGGTTCTCCGCGTGTTTCGAGGGGAATTAAAGATATGCACAAACGCGCAACACTGACTTCAAGCCGCTGCTGTGCTGTGGTGTTGCTGTCGGTTCGACGCATGCGCAGACGGTTCACTTCACGCGAATCCGGCTTGTGCGCAAGCGCGGGCGGACTAGTTCGCCAACAGGTCTGGGTGTTTTGCTTTTTTGCAGAGCACGAAACAATGAATTGCGATGAACGGACCTCAGCGAACGACGGAGCTTGTAATACCATTGCAATAATACAATTCAATAAAAAAATAATTATATAAAAAATATGTACAGGGACTATGGGCGGGTCGTGGCGTCATTCCGTTTGAGCATCGCCATTCGCTGGGACTCTTCTTATGGTTACGCCGAAATTTGTTGTTTCGTGTTACGCAAAAAAAAAAAAATGATTTCACAGGTTTTTTTTTTGCCTTTTTTAGAGTGGTTTTTGTTTGAAACAATGCGGCTATGACGGCAGTTTGACATCGCGCTATTTTTGCGCAAAAATGCGAGTGCGATACTGAACGAGCGTTATAATGTTTTCTGTTGAGACAAGAGGTGATGTGATGATGATGATGGTGTTGGTGAACGACGATGATGACGATGCCAATGCGGCGTCTCACAAAACGATTTCCCGAAAATTGTAATTTAATCGAGTTAGAATACAACTCTTCTTCGTTCTTTTTTTTTTTTTTTGCATCAACACTGAAGCGGGCCTTTCTAAGATAACAAAGTTTGAAGCATGTCTCGATCATATCTGATGAACTCGGAGACGCATAGCATGTGTGGCGAATAAGCTGGGCACGTGCGTTACTGTGTCGGGTTACGTCATGATGTCAGAGTAACGCTCAAGCTCAACGCGTGTCGCTGTTCCCATGAAACTCATCCCTACACATTCTGTGTAAAAAAGGAAGGAGAAGGAATCTAAAGAAAATAACTCGGCATTGGAGCCCCGCACCTGTAGTAAGCGCCTATTCTTGTAAACCGCTTAGGAGCCGTGTCTCCCGCTATAGCTCACTCGCAGACGATGCTCTGCAAAGTGTTCGTCGGGAATTTTCGTTTCGAAAGAACGCGGACCGGGAAAAGTGCGACCGAACACTTTTCCCGATATCCTTGGCTCGGAGAATTAATATCGATTTCGCCTTCGCGCTCGGAGTGTGTCTATGTCGGCGCCAGGTGGTTTTGAAGCCCCCCGGTGCTGTTTCCCTTTCCTTTCCTTTTCCTCTCCCTTTCCCCCGCCAAAGAAGACAGTGGTGCGCTTAGCTAAACGATGAAAACGGAAGACGCGGTACCACCATCCTCGTTTTATGGCGCCACCTGCATAGGAGGGAACCCGTTTAAGTGCCGCGGATTTCCGTGCTTCATATCTGTTTTACCCTTTCCCCTCAGTTCAAAAACCAACATCTCTCTTACTAATAGGGTTTTGAAATTGAATTTCTACCTACAACGATTATATCACGTTTCTGAAAAAAAAAGAAGAGACACGTATGTGCAATGCTAATGTGAATCGTCAGTTGGAATACCCCGTAGTTGTTTGTAGATGATGTCTTTTCTTAGGGATTATGACAAAGCTTAAGCGTCCCCATGAAAAAAAAAAACAACAACAAAAAAACACACGCACAAAAGAAAACGGTGCGTAACTAAAGGGTGTAGTGGCAAACGCGTTGCCGCCAGTCCCGTTGTCTGGCGCCACTGACAAAGGAGGGAAACCGTTTTAAAGGCCGCGGGTTTCCGCGCCTCATATCTGCTGTACCCTTTTCCTTCATTCCGGATTAAACAAGCCAACAACATCTGTTGTACTAATAGGGTTGTGAAATTGGATTTCTCCCTGACTACATCACGATTGTATCTGCAGCTTCTAAAAAAAAAAAAAGACACGTGTGCGCTAATCTTATTAAAAAAGAGGGGGGGGGGGTGTTGATGTAAATTGTTAGTTCCTATCGTCCTCTGGTTGTTTGTAGATGGGATTGCCCATTGAGGGCTGAGACTGCTTTCTGTCGGTATAAACATACATACGACGCAATTGTTTTCGTTTAGAAATACTCAGTGTTGGACAAAATACCCGATAAAAGTATTTAAGTTAAGTTACTAAATACCTGCTTCATAAAGTATTTAAAATACTACTCAAGTTACTTTCACTGTAAAGTATCTTGAGTAGAGTACAAATACTTAGAAATGTATTTCAGTTACTTTTGAAGATACTTCCGCATTTCTTAATTGGTATCGACGTCATTGTCAACGACAATTATGAAGCTACGCAAATCTGGGTTACCAGAATGGTTTATTAGCACGCAACAACACAAAACGGAAGAAAAAAAAGTATCGTAGGGCTATTTTATGGAGTCCAATTATAAAGAGCAAAATATTGTCACGAATGATATATGATGAGGCGGCGAATAACTGAAGAAACTAAACGTTTAATGGGGCGAACTTGTTCCCAAAACAAAATAAAGAAATGCTAGCGTCGCAGGCGTCGATGTCGGCGAAACAGCAGGATCGACCGCTGGGGCGAGACTGACTCCGGACCGCCACACGGAGCACCTAATGTACCCGCGTGGGTTTCTGAAACATTCGGCGTAGAAAGTTCGGCGCGTAGATTCGTAACTCGATCAGACGACAAAATTCTCGAACTTACCAGAATGTCAACTTGAAGGAATAAATAAAAGAGAAGTCCGCTTTCTGGTATCGAACCCGGAGCCTCCGCGCGAGAGCCAAGCGTAACCATTCTGCTACGCGTTCGCTGGGCAACGCGCGTGGCGATATCACTGATAGATGTTACAAAACATTTCTGGGACTACAAGAAAGAGGTCGCTTTACGGCGTGCGCTGGTTCGCCGATTTTATAAAGGAGCTTAGTGAAAAGGACCTCTAGAACGCCGTCTGACAGGGGTATTAACCGAACGCGGCGTCAGCGTTCGGCTGGAGGTCGTGTTCTCCGGTGAGTTGGAGGAGGGCCTCTTTTGTTACCACTCCGGCCTGCATAAACAATGCAGCATGCACGGTGCCCAGCTCAGCACAAAAGCCCAAGTGGGTCAAGTTCGCATCCTCTGACGACTGCTTTCGGGGGAGATCCGGCACTTAACGTCACTTCACTAATTGTTGGTAGTTTTTCACTACGCTCTGCCCCGTGCTCTATTAAAAAAGATGACACGACCATGCCCACAAGGCCTGTGGGCATGTGCACAGGCCTTGTGTTGGGTAAACACCGAGGTGTGGGAGTGACAAACGGGTCAGAGCGCTTCGCCAATAGTGACATCGCTGAATATCACATCCAACGGCGCACCTTAGACGCATCGTTTAACTACAATCTATATATTCCCTATACGGGGAGTTCACTATAAACGAACTTGAGACACGATATGAGTGAATGGACAACAAAGAGAACCCACATAATAGCCACGGCAGTGGTCGCACCTTCTTGAAGTAGGTATCGTTCAGAAAAGCGCTTAACTTTGGGGGACACTTTGTTGGCATTTTGAGAGGTCATCCAGCTCCTAGTTCGTTTCCTGTACTGTTCTCTGCTTATCAATGTTCGCTTGCGGACAGTGTTCGCGAGAGCAATAAGTGCCGGACTGACAACACACAAAAAGAAACTTCGACGTTTTTCTTAGCGGGATCAAATATACAAAAAGCAAAACAAAAATGTCTACTTTTTTGTGTGTCCACTTCTCATTTTCTTCTATTTGTTATTTTCTTGACACTCAAGTCTGCATTGTTCTCGTAGGTCGTTTCCCGGTCTGCTTGCGCCTCAGGGTGGCATCTTTACTTCCGTAAAACCACACCTTTTGTTTGAGGATTTTTTGGGGGGGAACTCTATAGAAACAAAAAGCGCCTTTGGGAAGGCGAGGGGAGAACCTTCATTGTACGAACTTTGGGCTGAAATATGAGTCACAGTCGGCAAAAAAGCGATATTTTCACGAGCTCAGTTAAAGTCACCGTAGCTAATCGGAGCTAGCGAATCCCGGAGAAAAGCTCACCGGAGAAAAGCTCACCGGAGAAAAGCTCACCGGAGATAAGCTCACCGGAGAAAAGCTCACCGCAAAACCGGCGGATGCGGAGAAAAGCTCACCGGCCATTGAGCGTATGCGGAGAAAAGCTCACCAATTTTTTTTCTTGTTTTTATATGGAGGCTGTTCGATCATGCGTAACCTATATCAATTAATTAACATTAAAATTCGTCAGCTTAGTAAAAAAGAAATATCCTTTTTTGTAATATTTGTTAAGCTTATTGGGTATATTGCTCCCAAATTAATAATTGCGGGCGAGTGTTTTCTATGGCTTACTCTCTACGCAACGAAGCCTAACTGAAAACTTTATGCACTTGAAGAACAGGAAAGAGTTCGAAAACTTTATAATGTCTGCCTAAAACTTAAAAATCAAAACTGTAAATGCCGAAAATCCGAAAGTGCATGCGCAACATCGCGGTGCCTGAAATACTTTTTGAAGCTTTTGTTCACCTTTAACAACAGGATAGAACAGTCAGTAGAATATCGAGGCTTCTTTCTTCCGCGGACATGCACGTTTTCCAGCCGTTCGTGCTGGTGTTTCCACTCGTTGCCTTTGTGCGATAGTGCCCTTCCACTGCGAACCACCCGTGACCTTCAGAGCTGCACACTCTCAGCGTTGTTACTCGTGACCTATATAATAAGTAGTCTTGTGTAATGTAGCAAATAGGGCGAGTTGGTTAACGTTATACATGATGAAAACCGCTCTAACGACGACGCCGGAGTTAAGACCACAAACACGACAGGACGAGGCTGTTCTCGCAACTAAAGTTTTGTTAGTGAAATTAACAAAAAAAAAGCAAAAAAAAAAACAGCGTAGCCGACACTGATTGCATCAAAAAACACCTACTTATCTATTAGGCACTACAAGATATTTGGAGTTGAAATGGTTCACACACCGCTATTCATATTAGCTCGCAAAGAACAAACCTCATTATCTGGCAGAGCTACCGAAGGCGCACTGTCAGCTGTCAATAAATTGTTGTCTTTTTTTACCAGTGTACGATGTTCTTATTTTATACTTGCGGCTTAATTAATATACAGAATGGGTGATTACTAATTTCTGAGGAATTAGTAAATATGCCCAATGAACTTCGAGACTATTACAAAAAAGAGAACATATTTTTAATGAAGTGACGAATGCGAAATGTGTTAAATTGCCACGTTTGACGCAGAATCCGTTAAGTTAAAAAAATCGGAGAGCTTTTTTCCGCATTCGCTCAAAGGTCGGTGAGCTTTTCTCCGCATCTTCCGATTTTGCAGTGAGCTTTTCTCCGGTGAGCTTTTCTCCGGTGAGCTTTTCTCCGGTGAGCTTTTCTCCGCCGCCCGGAGCTAGCAACAGGATTCAGTTGCTCGAAAGAATGTTCACGTTTGCTCGTGCCACGCCCACGCCACTTCATACCGAAAAACTCGGAAAATGGCGGAATGTCAAAAATGTATTTAAGATAATGAGTACAAGATACTCGGAATTGTAATTAATATAGAGTATTAAATACTCTCCATCAAAGATATTTGCAAGATACCAAGATACTCCAAAATGTATTTAAGATAGAGTATCTTGAGTAGAGTATTTGAGATAGGCACAAGTCTGGAAATACTTCAGGTGCATGTTGCGCACGCTTGAGGTTGGTCGGTGTTGGTCGTTTCTATATGTCGCTCTAGCGGTACTATAGGGCACGAGAGATAATAATAATAATAATGACTTTATTTACCATACAAGTATGGTGGGAGCTGAGGAAAAAAGCTGTGCAAGCAGCTTGACTGGTCCTCAGCCCCCCACAGATCGTGACGAAGCTTCATGTTGTATACTTCGTCTCACCTTAGTATGGACTATTGTTAGCCGCGCGTGCTAAACGCGCGAGCTAGTCGCTTTGAATGAAGCCGCGGCGGCTGCACGAGCGCTCGTGCAGCAAGTGCTCTAGTCAAGGCAGTCAAGGCTGGCCGCTCGCACTAGCACAGCCTTCGCGGTTAGTCCATGCTAGGGTGAGACGAAGTACTTTGTTTACCTAATTTATATTTTCGTAAGAACGAAACGTCCCCCGCCTAGAATATCTAACAAAAACAACGAGAGGTCCGACATCGCGGGCGAAGCGTTGCCCAGATCTCTTTTGTTGCTCCAAGACTTGACACTTCGCCAAAAAACTACACGTTTCTTCCTAAATAAAAAAGTTACCCAGTGTAAGGGGGACGTTCGCCCCCTCCCCTCTTAAATCGGCCCTTCCCATTGTTACGTTTTAGCGGTAAATTTTACGGAGCAAGTGAATTTGCGTATAATTACACCGATTCAGGTTTCCCCACTAAATTTAGCGGAACAAATTACGAGTTACGCACCCTAACTACGACTTTTGTGGTCATTTTTTTTTGTCGCACCGTAGCACCTTACACATTTCGTATAGAAAACAATCGAACAGACGAAAATGTAAATATTTAAAATTCATATCTAGATGAAACGGCGATATAAAAAAAGAAGCGAAATATAATTTCCACCCATCGCCCGTTGCTAACAGCCGAAGACAACAGCGAGACGTATAGGCGTCTGCTGCCGACATCCTGCGACGCTGTTGTTAGTCTGATTCGGGCGCGGCAAATCGCGCCACGTGCAGTGCAAACACACGCCGCTGCAGGTCATTAAGGGAGTCCGTAAGCGCTAAGGGCCAACACGCCTGGGTCTCCAACGCACCGCTGCACGCTGAAACACTTGTCGGCTCGACCGCGTTAGCGGCGTCAGACTTTGCCCAGCCCCTACACCTACATTCCAAATGGCGCGTGACAACTACTCAACAGATAAAAGCGAAAACGGAATAAAATAAAAATACCCTGTCAACTCCAGAGACACGCCAACAGCTGGGCGAAGCGAGCGGGCTCCTCGTTTATATCGATCCAATTAACCTCGCCATATTCCTCGAGATTATTTTCTACCTCCCCCCCCTCCTCCCTCTTTTTTTTTCTTTTTTGTTGCTGTTAGGACAGTCGGGGGCATCCCATCCTCCCAAAATGGAGTCCCCCGAAAGAAGTTAGCACACGATTTTTGGTGGCTGGGAGAGAGGGGTGAAGGACAAGGAGGAGCCAGGCGCAAAAGCGGAAGTCACGTGATGGCCGAGATGCGTGACGTCAATCTTTCGGTTTGCTCCGGGGCGCCCTCGTGTTGGCCTGCGAAGGTATTTTTGGTTATCGCGGCGTGCGATGAGCGATTAGAGATGGTTGTCGAGCAAGCGGGGAATTGTAGGCAAGGACGCGCGCTCGGGGTGGACGTCATATCATTGCTATGTTTGTAGTGGGGGACGCCATAGTGATGGAGCCGAGGACGGTCTAAGTTTTGAAGATTCTATTGTCACCTTTCCCGGTGCCAGCCTAATAAATTATAAAAAAAAGAAAACAATTTACGAGGGGCTATAACTGATGCTTCTGCGACTCGCAAAAAATGGGGTTTGTGTACAAAACACCAACCCCATCTTCTCACACCATGAAACATTCTTTCAGTCAATAGCGAAAGGCAAACCATTCGAGTTCGACTGAAAAGGGTAGGGTAAAATCGGCCGGCACCGTCCAGATCGCTGATACAGGCATGTTCACTGAGCGCCTTTATGGCGGACTTGTATGGTTTTAATATACCAATCGCTTCGTTTTTATTTCTTTCTCCGTACCCCTCTTGGCGGAAACGCTCCTTTACTCCAAAAATAAATAGGTTTAAATATTTAATTGCGATTTTGACGTAGAAGCGGGCGGGGCGCATGCATACACGGTTAATCTAGAAATATGTGAAATTTTAGTCTAGGCAACTCCTGCACATGCAAATAGCGTTATTAAAAACAAACCCGGAAACGTTTTAGTGAACGCCGCGGCTGGTTTTTGCATTTGCGTTCGAGTATGTTGCGACCGACGTAACCAGCTTTTAAGCCGCTTACGACCGCCATCCCCGCTGTTGCGCAGCCTGTTGTAAGCACTTACGAGAAGCTCCAAAACAGCCTGTGTCGGAGTCGGTCGCAAGTGGTGAATCAGCCTGATATGGTGTGACTGCTTAGTGGTGTTCGTTTCTTCAGGATTTGTTCCCGGGCGATTTTACCAGGAACCTGGATTCCCGGGGGACCAATTCAGGTCCAGGATTGATTTCTGCTTGCGCACAAGGTACAATACTTTTTTTTTTTGTTTTGTTTCTGGTTGCTCACCGGGAAACAGCATTTACACTAACAGTCCGGAATGCTGGATCTGTCCAGAATCCACGATCCTAAGTTTCAGGTAAAGTCAACCCGGAGGAAATCGTTGCTTCTGGCTAACTTTACGATGAATCCGAGTTCGTGGTCAAATCTATCGGGAACCAATTTTTGTTTCTAGTTGATCTTACCATATACTGTAAACGACTTATTTTTCGCGGGTTCAATATTTCGCGATTTAGGTCAAAGCCGCAGTTTTGGAATAACGCGGTAGGTTCTCAACATAGATTCCAATGTGTTTACATTTTACCGGAATTGTACGCGCGACCTATTTTTCGCGAAATGCAGGCCATTCGCGAAATTCGCGAAAATTAGGTCCTTGCGAAAATTCAGTCGTTTACAGTATAGGGTAGCGGCAAGTACAACCACGAGTCAGCCTTTGTTTCTGGTTCAAGTTCAAGTAATTGCTCTCACGTACATCTGAATGATGTATTACATGAGAAGTTAAAAATAATTAATATTTTATTTGTATACATTAAATGTTTGGACAGTCTGTATTACAGGGAACCAGATTGAATAATAATAATAATAATAATAATAATAATCTTGATTTCGACCAAGGAGGGTGGAGGTGTACCATCCTGGTAAGTTCTTAGCAGGATGGTATAATTATCTAGCAATAACAGGATTGCTGGAACGTACCATCCTGTTAAGTTTCAGCGGTCCGCTAGGTACCCTGGATTTTACCAAGGTCCAGTATTTTAGTAAAGTAATCGATCCTGGTAAGATCAACCAGAAAAATATTGATGTTTCTGGTTAATTTAAGGAGGAATTAGGATTCCTGGTAGAATCCAGAAATATTGGGCTTTACCCAAAATTCGTACTCCAGGATCCTGGAATCAACGATCGTACCAGGATCCTGGAACAATCCAGGACGTGGGATTGGTGTCTTGTTGCCTCAAAATTGGTTTCTGGTTAATAGGTGAGGTCAACTAGGAACGTGCTAGATATTTTGCGTCTAAAGGGTGAGGACTGGAGTGTCACACACAAACACGAATCTCCAAACACAGCAGAATTTTATTTCACATCCTGCTTGCTGCCAGTGTTTCATTACGAACACGCTGTCATGCGCGAAGGAAATCCCAAACATAGCCTTGCGGTGGGACACCCGACGATCCCTGCTATCCAGTGATACTGCGCTGCGGCGGAGTTCCAGTGATAGTTTCATATAAGGATGTGGCTATTGGCGGCACTTCTTTGAATACATTTTGCATTTTTTGAGACTTGAGGCTCTACAATGCTATTGGAGTGTACCTTTTCTTCCTAATTCAGCAAGCCTGACTGAACGGATTATGAGCGTGAAAAGATAATCCGCCTTTGTTGGTTAAACAACAAAAGACTATCGTAATTGTGACTGACACCTCGAAAACATGTGAGCATTCGTTCGCGTCGGATGAAACAAAACACCTAAGAAAAGAGGAACTTCTTCAAACACCTAAGCGTGTGTACAAAAGCTTGTATTCTTTTCTTGCAAATTCAATATGGAGGGTATATCTTTAGTACAGGTTAGCAATTGCAGCGCATATTCGCTTCATAAATGTTTTAAGACGTCTCAAGCTGTACGCTTTAAAGGTATTCCCATGTACAAAACCTTCCTGACAAGCCCTTGCTCTATATGCCGTAATTTGTTTATTTTCACATATCTTACCTAGACTTGTATTTGACGGCGTTCTTTTGAGAAATAGGTCACAACTTCAAATTCTAATTATTTGTTTGGAATCTACGGTGGCCGTTTGGCATTACAGGCTTCAGAAATCAGATCACAAAGATAAAAGAAAACTGGAATCGTAAAAACAAAAACTGTCAAGTTGACAGCGATAAAACGACTACGTCTTGAAAGGAGCGAACACAAGGAAGCGATACCAATTAATGATATAGCGTATGTTTCTATTGTGAATGGTCGGTTCAGTTAAATGTTGAATTAAATTGTGTGTGTAAAACAGTTACGCATCTTCAATTATGTTTTTGTTCTTCGGAGTGTAATTAAATGTGCGGTACTGGTTTTACACACAACAATTATTGTAAAATTTAACGAAACACGTTATTTTAAGGGTGAGAAAAGGCAACCGCGTTACCCTTTGCGTAGACGAAACAAATATGTTGAATTATTTACGGATTATTTATTTTTGTATTTGCTATTGATGCAATTACTGTAACCGTATCTGCTAAGCAGTATTTCATAATAAGGAAGACTTATACGTTAAAGGTTCAGTCAAATTAATTTTGAACTCTATTTTGGAGTTACAATTGTATTTTTTTTTTAAAGTCATAGCCTCTTTAATACGCAAAGTGCAATATTTCTTCGGTTCATTCTTGTTTGACCTAACGCTGTTTCGAAGAAATACTTACTTACAAATTAATGAGGGTGACGCTACGGTGACTATCGAACACGTCACAGGTAATGCGCTGCTTATAACTATAGTTACTGTTTTCAGTAAGGAATTCATTACTTTTTGAGCGAAGGAGCGAGTAACATATTTTGTAATTCTTTTTTTTTTTTTAATTGAGTAACAAAAAACGATATCCGTTTACTTTTTCCTAGAGAGGTGGTGTACAACACCAACTTTGTCTTCTCCTCTCCGCATGATTTATGCCACAATTTAGAAGCGCCAAAAGAAGAAAAAAGAAATATTCGTATTTGGTAGGATGCACGGTATAACTGTAATTATTGTAAACTCAAGCCCACCTTTTTTTCTTTTTTTTAAATTGCATCTTGCAAACCTGGAAGCAAGCAAAGCAATTGGTGTTTGTGTGATTGACCATTCATCAGTTTGTGTAGCTTTTTTTGTACCGCATCTGCATTTTATAGCCTCAGGCGGACCATTAGTTGCTCTCTCTAAAATGCAACGTGTTACTGTTAAGGTAAAGTTAGGCGTTTGTTTTGAGACTCGGTAATGAGTGAGTGACGAAGTTAATTGCTCTTTAAGCGGCAACTAAGGAATGCCCAACTGAAGAAGGAAGGTTTTCCTATACGATGTGTCCGATATCCGCGTGAGAACTTATATAAATTATGTAAGGCATACGATCTTATATGTTCTCATATATGTCTATTGTACACATCCATATATTCGTTTTACGAGGTTAACAAACACTTCGTTACTTTTCTTTTTTAGTAACGCAGACGTTTTGGTAACGATGCGTTCGATCCTTGAAAGCGTAACGGCAGTTTGTACCTCCTATGGAACCACTCGAACTTGTAACGGGTTCTTGTTCCAGTCCGAGAAAGTAGGGGCTTTCGTTTTCGCCGAACTTTGGCTTGCACCTTGCTGCGTTAATTTAAGGGGCAATTCTCGCTGCTATCAGAAATAACTGCGTCGGGTGTTTGGACAGCGGTCCGTTAGTCAGTCCCAGTGGGCGTACGTCTGCTGTCTGCGCTGTATAGACGCGATATTTAGTGATTGTAGTACCTCTGCTATCTTGGGGTTTTTAACGTACATCACGTGTCAACGCATCGCGCATCACGACGCTCATTCAAATTGAAACGGGGAGGGATAGTGATCGAGCCCAGTGTCCTTTGGTTTTACTGCGCAGCGAGCTGCGATGCGTTCACACACACGCGGCCACCGAGCCCCCCCCCCCCCCCCCCCCCCCCCCCCTCCCCTCCCCCGCTCAGAAATTGAAGTAGGTGGCATTGCAGTTTCTACACGGCTGTAAAGCCGCTGCAACGCCCGGAATTATATTGCCTACATCGATAAGAAAGCGCACACATATCCGGCGCTTATCCTAGTTCGTTACCCCGAGGTGTGCTCTTGCCTTTTGCGATAGTACAAGGGTGGGTCGAGACAATGGAGGGCGATAAAAATGAAAGCACCGAAAGTGTCGAGAAAGGTGTGCTAATCTGCGTTGGCAGGTATTAGATATTGCCGGCTATGGCGGCACGTACCTAAAAGAAGCCGGGAAATGAGGCGCGGAATGACGTACGTACATTTTTTGAAGTCTACCATGGATAAGCTTTGGTGTTTGTACTCGACTCTTTCAGTCGTCTTATAATAAAAGCATGCTATATTGAACGTATAGGAGTTTGTTCTGAGAATAGCTCCAGCAACAGAACCAGGGCGAAACAAGACAAATAGATGTGAATTATTACTTTTTTTTAAAATAATAATGAATAATAATAATAAAATTTATTTTCTTTTCGAAATACACGAATGTCGGAAAAATGGAGGAAAAGCTGGAAAACAGCTTGGCGAAGACCCTTGTTCGCTTGTAGTTCCATATGCGTAAAAAATAAAGCATAGCAACAGTATACAAGATATCAACATAACACACACACACACACACACACACACACACACACACACACACACACACACACACACACACACACACACACACACACACACACACATATATATATATATATATATATATATATATATAATACAACTTAACATGAAAAACAAACAAAAAATGTTAACCTATTTCAATTCCATAAAATCTTGCACTCTGGTAGACATTACTTCAATATTATAGTTTATTAACGGATTAAGCGAAGTGGGGAGTGTGTCCTTTAGTGATTGCTTTGAAATACTTATGACAAAACGGCACAGTTCAATGCTCCGCCGTACGAGTTATAGATAGGTTACTACATTATTTTTTTTTTTGGCTCAGAAAGGTTTTAAAGGGGGGTGCAACGATTTCCGGACTTCGGTCAAAAATTTGTGGAATTTTTCCTCTGACACTTTTGAAGTAAAGAACAGAAAACCGATTTCACCTGCGTGTCCTAGTTGTCGTGTAAAAAAAAAGATAAAGATTGGCATTTCTGGCACCCCTCAATTCACTCCCAGTCTTCAGGGTCACACCTGGTCCCCCTCCTAGTGACGTAACTCGGGGTGCCGTGTGGCTTCCCGTGTGCTCTCTCGGAGGACGCTTCCTCTCCCTCTCTCTGCTGACATTAGCGGGCGTTATGCTGCAGCTTAGAGCCGAGCGAGGTCTCGTAAGCTTTTCGCCGTAGTTCCTTCGGCTGCCTCTGGCGGCTGTAGGTGGGGGGAAAAACTCGACTTTTTCTTTACGATTATGCAGCTTAATCGCAACATTTTTTAATGAATGAGATGTTTTCTCTATTTTCCGGGACACGATAAACAACGTAAAAATGGCGAGATGGAAATTCTTTTAATTTTAAAATCGTTGCACCCCCCCCCCCCCCCCCCTTTGAAAGGGATACTTCAACGAAATTTGAAATATACCCGTCGTGTTAAAAAATAGGTTGAATATGATCCACAATATCCGTAAATGACAATCGCACGTTTGTATTTTGAGCCTGGTGGCTGTATTTTTCGTTATAAATGGCCCACTGTGGCAAGCGCTTGGAGAGCAGCCAGCGGAGACCACGTGACATCCAACGCAATCATGACGTAGTTCGTCTCGGGACAAGCAAAGCTACGGAGAGGCTGACGTCGAGAGGATGTCGTTCCAGCCACCGAAGCGGCTGCTTTTGTACGAATTTTGAGTGGCGGGTTAATCTTCTATAATCTTGTAGGGGGACAATAGCTACTTCTGGGTCACACAAAAGGGATTCTCGGGAAGGGGGGAGTTCCTCCTTCTCCTCTTCTCTCGTCGTGGCCGGAGGCGAGACAGTTACCGTCACTACGTGTCAAGGTTCCTAGACGGGCATTACAAACGAGGCGTTAGCGACATCCACCAGGTGCTCTTTGCTAAGCGTTTAAAGCGCGAAACACACGTACGACGAAACCGTCCGATCCGACGTCCGATCAGGCGATACGACGGTCGGAGGCGAGGGTTTTCAACGCTCTCCGGTGCTACGAAAACCCTCGCCCCCCAAGGTCATTCCGGCAGTCCGCACGTCGGATCGGACGGTTTCGTCGTACATGTGTTTCGCGCTTAATTCGTTTTAAAATTCCTTTTCGTGACTTTTTTAACAAGGTATTGGTGTGTTCGATGTGATGCTGCTCATTTGAACACATAGAGACCAAAAATTGAGCGCCGAAATTTTGTTGTAGTTGTAGTACAGCTTTGTATTCTTCTCCTGATATGTGAGAGGGGTTTTTTTTTTTTTTGTAGACACGTTGTTAGTGCGCTTTTGTGGAACTGTAAAGGGGGCGATACCTCGTCACGCATCTCAATTTCAATCTTAGTTCATTTCTTTGTCAAACGAAAAACAAAGGAATAAATATAAATAAATAAATAAGATGGTTAATCCTATAATCATGGCGACCCAAGCAAACTTTCCGCTGTAAAACGAGCCGGAAAATCGGCGCCTGCACGTAGAAAGCTTTCACCAAATGTGCACTGAGCAGGTCAGGTTTACCGTGTGAAATGTCAAGGCGCAGTTCTGTTCGTGTAAAAAAATGACAACAACATACTTGCCGAAGTCAGGGTTGGGCGGGTTTGCAGGCAACCGAGTTAGCGGCGCTATTTACTTGTGGCACCACCTCTCGATAAGCGCAGCAAACGGACAAGAGAGTGCATTGTCTGCTCGTTGCGCCTCTCGGTAGATGGCGCCAGGAGCAAATAGCGTCGCTAACTCCTTCGTTTGCGAACGCGCCCAACCTTTGACTTTGGCAGGCTTTTTGCTCTTATTTTTTATAGCAAGACAACCAGGCCTTGAAATTTCACACGATAAACCTGACCTACTTAGTACACATTTAGTGAAAGCTTGAGATTTCCATGTGAAGGCGCCGATTTTCCCGACTTGTTTTAGAGTGGAAAGTCCGCTTGGGACACCCTATACACGAACTCACCTCTGTGACGTCACGGCGCGGTGGTGGCGCGTCGGGCGCACTTCCGTTCTGGGGCTGTCGACGGAAGTCCCCATGTGAGACGTGTATTCCTGCGTTGCTTTGAAAGGAACCAGACAAAAACCTGCCTTCTCGTCAAAACGCCGCGACTGGGGCTGTACCAAAAGCATCGAGAAAGGTTTGAAGGTCAGTTTTCATGTGCTTGATTCGTCCGAGAACGTGGATATGTGCCTTGAAAAGGGAAAACAAGACGCCGTCGGACCACGATTGCTTGGGCGGGAAGAACTTTGGGTTGAATTCACGGATACTTGTGGTCATCAGATTTATTTGTTTTGTTCCAACACAAACGCCGGAAAACCGTCAAGTTGTACGGACCACCCGCGGACTACGTTCAGTGCGTCTTCAAGTTCAAACGGCCGTCTGATCCTTCGAACTGTCGTCTGCTCTTTCAAACGTTTCTGCTTGTCGTCTGCTCCTTTAGACGACACCGGCCTGTAGACCAAAAGTGCAGGGCTTAAAAGACTTACATTTGAGGGTCGGTAAGCAGGCTTGATGTAAACAGTAGATAAAAGGAGATGTTGATCATTGTTACCAGTGGCCATCACCGACTTGTTATGCCTAATTCACTCGGTCCGATTCTGCTTGCGATTTTCAGTATCAACGTCGACCATCTCAGCTACGGTGCACGCTTTTGCAGCCCGAGCGATGTCGCGATTGAAAATTCCGAGCGAAATCTCATGCGAGTCATGCGAGTCAGGCTTTAGCGTACTTACTGCGGTGTCCACGCGGAATGAATCGCCGCGTGTCACATTATTCACGCGACGTTTTGCGGTGCAACGAGCCTCGGTAATTTCGCTGAGGCCGCTCAAGTAGTCAGACATTTCCAGGAAAACGTAGAATCAACAATTCGAACGCGAAGAAGGGCAGGGGGACTCACACCGACGCCAACAACATCGCATTTCAGTCGTTTGTTTATGGGCGACGGCGGGCTTCTTGCCCACACTCCATCGCGCATGCGCGGCGCCGGTGGCGTCCGCTAGGGGCGCTCCGGTTTGTTTGTAAACATGAGTTGGTGTATATACATGGTTTGCACGTGACGTCATAGCGTTATGACGGTGGTCGTTTACTCGTTCTTGCCACGAAAAAAAAACAAACTCGATAGTACAAAACGTATGCTCCAAAAGGTGCTCGCTCAGCAGCAAGGCCATCACAATTCCCTCTGGTGTGACGTCTGACGTCAGTGCAAGGCATGCATACTTCGTTTCACTTTAATCGTCGCAGAGTCTACAAGAGCGAGCTCGAGGCTTTCAGCGACCCTGCCAAACACGCGCGGTCATGCAGTGCAAACATCATATCAGGCAACATGCTCGAGCTTGTAGTCTTGGGTTCGCTCGCGCATAATGTGAAACAAATTATAGCACATGGTGGGGAAACATTGTTCCCATTGGTTCCCCTGTGGCGTAAGCCGCCGCTCGACGCAAAGGGTACGACCATTCATCCATCCAAGTGTTCATCGGCCCCGGTCCCTGAGCCCCCGGGGCCCATTTCGTCGGCTACAATTGGTATTGTGTAAAGCGAAAAAGAGAAGCGACTAATAATTTTTTATTGTAGAATTCAACCCTACGATGTCAATGTAAGAAAAGGCGTCAAAAGGTGAAAGACGTGTAGTGCATTGAATGTCGTTTCAAAGCGTATATGGGGCTTTAGGCAACTAAAGTTCAGCAAAACGCTTTCGACATTTTTATCTCGCAGGGGACAACTGGAATACAAAGAACTCTTTTTGATTATGAATCTATTTTCAGTTTTTTTTTTCTTTTGTGGCACATACTGCAATGTTTCTAGATGAGATTATGGCATCCTCCGTTGTAAAGCCGTAACTCCGTGCGTGTGAAGACGAGCCATTAAAATATCTCGGAACGACCGCCTAGCGTCAGTTACGAAACTCTTCCTTCGAATGAGTAGCTTTTAAATGTAAATGAACCATTTGGACCATCCAAACAAAACACAAAACGCGTATAAAAGCTGGACCCTGGCTGACGTGACTTAATCTCGTTCATCTTGTTCGTACCGCAAGGTTCGTACCATCGTAACGTTTTAACGACCGAAACCCTGTCCCGAATGGCTGGATTGGTGCAAAACGTTGCTCGTTCATTTTTATTCTTCCTGTTACCCTGATGCAGAGCTATATACATACAAAAAAAAAAAAAACCGCTGCGGATAGAAAATGTTTCTGTGAAAAACTATTGAGATATCGTTCTCTTATGCATTGCAAAACTGTGGAGCATGGTAGCAAGAGTCGTTCGTGATTAAAGGACACTTTTATTTCTACGTAGAAACAGCAAAATTGAACAAGCGTGAAACTATGCATTGGGCTGCATGACTGTGGTCGGACAAACGTGCTCGAGCGGTTTATTTGTCCCCGACTGTTGTCCTTGGCCAAACTTTTTGAGACCATTCGTAAACCCTTGTCCGCGACATCGTTTGTTTCCTATATATGCTGTGCCTGCAATCGTCTTAAAATTTCAGCTAGTTAAACTTGTTCCTTTCAGAAGAAGTTTTGTTACGCACCGCTGCTCCTCAGCCAAAGGCAGACACATTGTTCGTCTCCATGATAGCTGAAACTGCTGCGAACGCGACGAATACGTCATTGCGGGTGTATAATATTGAAAAATTACGTTAACGTCCTCCGCAGATTTCGTCATGCTCTTGTTCGGCGATTTCCAGTGGACGAATGTACTGGTCAACCTTGAAAACCACCTTTGTGATTTCCGCTAATACTTCGGTAAGGTTTATGTTGGTAGAAATCGAGATAATAGCTTCTTGATCGATACAAGTGTTTGCCAATCGAATATCGATAAGATATCTCTTTCAGAATTTGAAGAGCTATTATAAAAACTACTAGTGTGGTGGGAAGTGTTCGTTGGGGGTGCTTGTTTACCTAAGTGGTCAAATTTAATGCCATCCAGACACTTCTAAAGCAAAATAAGAAAAACTTGGACGAAAAGAAAAGCTTTTGTTTTTTAAGGGCATATATGGGACAAGTACTTTTTAAATAATGTTTCCACGAAAAAAAAAAATTGGCGCAATATTGATGTCGTTAGACGTAATTTAGGTGGATGTCACAGCCCGCTTTAAGCCCCTCCCACAGATCAGTGGCCCCGCCCATTACTACTGGACTGGCTTGGCTGCTTGACCGAACAAGCTAACAGGCGTAGTGTCTCCGTTTCGTGACATCCGGTGCGTCTAGTCTGGAAATCTAACACCGCCTGCTAGTCATGCGAGCAGACGAGCGGCAGCCTCCGGTAGCGTCTGCTATTTTATCGCCGTCTATCGTCGTCTGCAATGCTGTGAGACGCGGACACGAAAGCTGCGCGTCGGCGTCCCTTTTCGCGTCTGCCCGTCTGTTAATCCGTCCCTTGTCTAAAAATTGCGGTGGCTTAGCTCGGCTATGCCAGGATATACGTAGCGTGAGCTTATGCGCACAAAATGAGTGGCGCTATCAAGCGGCTCCGGTGCAGCGTCAGACTTGGCTATACTGCGCAACGGAGGCGCACAGCTGGGCACGCGGCGGCGCCAGTGGGTCTGCCGCGGCTATGACGTCACTCCTCTGGAATGCGCAGACCGGCGAGGTGGGCGAGGCGGGCGCGGCGGCGGCGGAGCGCGCGGCGGCGGTTTCGCGTGGCTCTCATAATGTGCCGTGCTCATTATGCGGAGCTCCGCCGCCGCCGCCGCGCGCTCGGCATAATCAGCGCGGCTCGCATAATGAGCACGGCTCATTATAAGGGCCACGCGAAACTGCTCAACCTCGGCCAGTGTAGCTAACGCTACAAAACGTCTGCAACGCTCAGAAGACGCGACCATGAAAGCGGCGTTCTAGCGTTCTAGCGTTCTATGATGCACGAGCCACGGTCCAATACAAGCGTCCGTCAGCTTCTACTGATGTGCGATAATAAGCGACAGAGAGAACTAAAAAAAATCAACAAAATAAATATGCAGCCTTTCTATTTTTATTGTTCTTGTTTTTTCACATGGCATCCGCGAGCAAGGTGGGTGAGTGTCATGACTCACAATTAAAACGCGACGTAAAAATATTCGCTTTGGTAGGCTAGGTGCACTGCACAACTTAAAAGCTTGCCTTTCGAGGCGCAATGACGGGAACATACCTAGACAAACTTGATGCGAGCCGAACGCCCGATTGCCTCCGACAAAATGGCTCGCCAATTCTTACCTGTGGTAATCAGTTCATCGAACGACGTTTCATTGACACGCGATGTTTCATCGACAGATTGTTTCATTGACAAATCGTTTCGTCGAAAGTTTAGATTAGCTTTTTTCTGTAATATGCTGCATGAGACTGTCGCCACGAAGCGGTGTGTATGGGTCGGTCAGGTTGGGTTAACATACTTGTAATGAGCCGTCGCAGACTGTCGCTGGAGAAGCGGCGTGCACGCAGCCTGGGGGGGATAGAAGGGGAAGGGGGTGGGGGTCAACGCGCACCCCAGTGGTACACGCGGGACGAAATGTCTCTACAGCGTGTTATTCGCGTAACGAGTATCAATGAAACGATCGTGTCGACGAAACGTGTGTCCATGAAACGTGTGTCTATAAAAGTTGTCCACGAAACGTAATTCCACGAAACGCGTTTCGGCAAAATGATAGGGACCCGGCAGTTGTTTGTTGCAAACTACGTCGGTTGAGGATATCTTCCCCTGAACACCCTTGTAAACTCAAAACCACTCGCACTCATAAAAACTGACGAGCTCGACGAGCTTCGCTCGTTCAGCACTCCGCAAATAGCGGCAGCCATGTTTGTTAACGTTACAAACCAAAGCGGAAAAAGCAATCTCAGACTACATTTGAAAACAATAATGACTCTATCTTAATTATTTGCTTCTCAAACATAAAAAAATGTCGATTAAAATAGTATTAGGCACGGAGATACAAATTCACAACCAAACTTTCACAAGTTAATCATCTCTCCAGCCAATGAGAGATATAACGACCTTGTAAGCACGGGGTGGGGCTTAGCGGGCTGCAACGTCCACCTTCTGTAACTAAATTGCGTCTAACAACGTAAAAATTGTGAAAAAAAATGTAAATATTATTTTTAAAAAAGCGCCCTTTTATGCATCCTTCATAAATCCCGCTACTCTAACCCTAACGTTATCGCCCCCCTGCTTGAGCCTCCTAACCGAACATCTCGTCGTTTAACTAACAGCCGAAGTTATAAGCGCATTTTTGGTCATACATCTGCCTTTAATAACTCCTCACTACCACGCGCAATCATGCACTGGAATTCTCTTCCCGATCACATAACCGCACTTTCCGAACCTAGAGCATTTCGAGTAGCTGTCTTAGATTTCTTAACTACTATTTAGTTTTCGTTTACAGTGATGTTCTTGCCCACATAATCAAGTGTTATATGTGCTTGGACCCTACAATTTGTATAATGCATAATTAAAGTGGTTTTTTTCAGTTGTGATATTGCTATCCTGTTGGTACTGTTCTTTTTTTCTCTTTTAAGTGTTGACTATACTGTAACTTGACGAAATCCCCCCCTTGTGTAATGTCCAGTAATGGACCTTCGAGGTATTATGAATAAATAAATAAATAAATAAATAAAAATGCCATCTAAAAATCTATTCCCTCTAAAAAAAATATTTTCCCTTGCAGTGTTTTTTTAAGCCTCGCCTTTAAGTGTGGAATGCGATAGCTAAACATATAAACTTCCGCTCTTTCTTAAACCGCGTGCAAGCGTCTCTGTGTGGCCTACAATAAAGAAGATAATAAAAATATCTGTGTGGTGTGGCCTAGTCAGTAACGTGCCCGGCTCGCAACCGAAGGGTCGTGGGTTTGAATCCCGCCTAAAGTTCCTCAAATTTTCCTTCAGGGAAAATTAATTACTTGATAAAGTGAAATCATTTCAGACGTGCGGGCGACCTTTGATTCGCATGTCATGTCTTTCAATCAATTTCATTCTACGCATGACGTCACGTTTCGCCTGAGCCTAGTGGGTTGTATGAAATTCCCGCGCGAGGTCATGGGCTGTGACGTCATGTCCTATCAACCAATCAGGATTTTCCCTCGTCAATGCCACCGACGCCGGCTTTTCTGCGACACGAGCTCCTTATCGCTATCGCGTGAAAGAAGCGAGTGTCGTGTTCGCGCTAACATATGGCCGGACTATGTACGTTGTCCTCTATCGGAAAACGAGAAATTTTCCATATATAGGTGTATCTTGACCAAGGTATGCGAAAGCATGAACTGTCCCATGGAGCGAGCTGACGTCATCAGCTTTGAAGCCGCGCCAAATGGCACCTAAACGCCTGTCTCCAAGTGAAGCCGCGATCTGAAGGCCGGGACGGTTACGCTAATAACTGAAGGTTCAGGCCGTGACGGCCGAGCGTTGTACTCTTCGCGAAGGTCGGAAGCCACTATGTTTGTCTCGACACGGGTTTCATGCTATAACCTTTCCGATTGTTTCGTGCACCCATGAATTGTACGGCTTAGTATCAGTTACGAATTAAAGTTCAACGCTGGGATAACGATGAATTACGACTATATACTTGTCTTTACCTCGAGAAAAACGCAAGTTTTTTTTGTAAGAACTATACGCCGCGCGAAATAGTTCTTACAAGATTTAGTTGTCGGAGGAAGAAGCAATCACCTAAAGAAGCGCAAAAAATACAAGGACGAGGAAGTAGACAGACAAGAGCGCTCTTGTCTGTCTACTTCCTCGTCCTTGTATTTTTTGCGCGCTCTTGTCTGTTTACTTCCTCGTCCTTGTTTTTTTTGCGCTTCTTTAGGTGACCATGAACCAACTGGCCCAAATTGCTACCTTAAAGAAGCAATGTTTTTGGCGTTTGAAACATGTACGTCTTGATAATATAACACGTGTCTAATCTAAAATGCACCTACATATATCTTAACTCTACACGTGAAAGGGGGAAATTAATAATGCTCCTCAAAAAACCGGACTTTTTTTTATTGCGGTTTTTGAGGTAAAAACGAGTCCTGTAGTATTTCCCTATCGACGTATCGTATCGACAAATAAAGCGTTTTTTTTTTACGAATGCTGAAGATAGTGCAAATGTGTCTGCTCTATGCGATAAGATTTTTTATACTCAAGGGTGTGCTCTTAATTACTCGTTCCATCCGCCCATTTTGACCTCACGGCTGGCAGTGTGCTGAAAATAAATAAAATTATTTCATAAGCGAATTAACCGAAACTGAAGACTGCTTGCTCTTCTGGGAAATCATTTCTCAGGTATTTTATAGCGAGTTCGTTTCGCGGCACTCGTGTCCACGCGTGCCCACTCGCGGCGTAAAGCGAGTTCGTTTCGGCAGGCACTCCACGAGTGGTTGCACTCTCCGAGTTCGTTTCAGCGGCGGCACCCCACGCGTGCGTGCATGCACTCGCTGCACCGAGAAAATCGAGAGTGCGCCAAAATGTAATCTCATCATTCCTCCCTCCGGCGAGGCCGGCGAGGAGCGGGAGCAGACGACGAGGGTTCGTCTGCTACGATGTGTCGCAGAACCGAAAGGAAAAAAAAGTAGATTTTGTGATAGAAATCGCGTCCCGCGGGCAACGGAATCAAACGCGAGCTTGAATTGTGAGCATCTGCTATTTCATGAAGGAAGCAATTGACATCCCGTGCTTTATTTGCAGGTTTTAAGTCGCTCTGTTGCCGTACAGACGCTGAAATATACCAGTGTGTCAAGAAATGCTCAGAACAAACGCATCAGCGGCTTCCGAGATATTTATCACCACCCGTGTGCGGGTGCAAAATTGAACATTTGTCGACAAACCTCCCCCAGCAGAAACCTCTGACTGCCCAAAAAGCATCACAGAAAGCTAAACATAGTGACTTTACCCGAGGTTTGGGCAACATCATCATGTTTAACATTTACCTACGTCAGCTAGCTTGCCCCGTCGTATTTTGTTCGAGAAAGCTCTCGTTCTCGACGTCCTCACCAAGGCTAATATCTGATCCATTTGTAATGACGATCGAAATCAAAAGTCCCACGAAAAGTTTTGCTGGATCTTCCAACAGACTAGTTTTAAGCCTTACCCTTTCAGTGATTCACGCATAATACCATGCTCAAACGGATCAAGCTTCTGCTCGGACAGCATCATCAGTTTTCTTCAGTGTAAACGGTTATAAGAATTGAAAGATCGCAACCAGGGGTGCTATGTTGCGCTTTTTGGACTCCCAGGAGACTTGGAAGAAGGAAGTGACGTCAACGACTAGAGCAAACGCAGATTGGATGTTGACAGAAGAAAACAAAATCAACATCCAATCTGCATTTGCTGCGTTGTTGACGTCACTTCCTTCTCCCTAGTCTCCTGGGAGTCCAAAAGCGCAACATAGCCCCCCAGCTGCTTTGTAGACAGCTGGGTGCGGAAATTTACGTCGTCTGTAACTATCTCTACGGCAGCCGAGTTGCTTGAAGTCATCGCAACTATAAACTACAGGTTGCAGCGTTCAACGTTTGTAGATAAACGTTGGTAGTAACTGCGCTCTCGCATCCCCACCCATCACTCCGAACAGAAAGGCTCTAGTTTCGGTTTGAGGTCAGTACCTTTTCTACAACATAGATGGCGTCAGCATCAGTCTTCTGCTTTCGGTGCATTTAGCGAGTTCGTTTGAGTCCAGTTTTCGGTGCAACACTCCGCGAGTGCGATGCATTCTGGGAGAGAACTCGAACGGTGCCAGTGCGTGTGAAACGAACTCGCTATTAATATTCCATAGTTGATCAGCTGTATGCGTCTCAGGTTCAAATGCCACATTCTCGTGATCTAAGTTTGAGGAGTATCCTTTAAAAATGCATGAAAACCCGAATCTAACCGAAACAAAGTGCTTGCTTGAAAAGCGCAGCAGACGACTGACTTCCGGTACGAGAGTCGGACTTCCGGTGGCTTCACGCCCGGCCGGCTCGGAGAGCGGCTGAGCGACATCTATGTCGTTATTCAGAGAGGTTGGGACTAGAGGGCTTTTTATGAAAGAATGAAATGCTTTTTCACAGGGTCCACTTTCCCAGAAAATCGTCCGTTCGTCCCTCCGTTTGTCCGTGCCTTTTCTCGCGAAATATAGCGAGGAAATTGATGTCACGTGACTTTATGATGTCAAGTTACACCACGAAGACATCGAAGCGTCAAATCACAAAGATGTTAAAAAAAACAAAAAAAAACAAAAAAAAAAAAACGGCGCTTTTCATCAATTTGGTTTTGTAAGCTGACAGAATCGGGCTCTTGCCGATCTAGTATTACGACGACATTCGTCTGACATTTGCGGATTGTGACGTTCCGATGTACGGCACGTGGGATTATCCAGAAATGGAAGACGAGGTTGGCGTTGGTTGAACATTGAGTGACGTAAGAACACAGAGCTTTTGTGATCGCGTTATTTTTTTATTTTTTGCGTTCTGAGCTTTGAATAATAAAAGAAAATCATTTGTGCCGCTTTTTAGAAGCGTTGAAGTCGGCACGAGGGTACGCCGAAACAGCCCCACAAGCGCCCCTCTCCGCGAGGTCTCCTGGAAGTTTCCGTAAAGGACTATAGACCTTTTCCAGCGGCAGTATCGAACCAGGCGATTCACAGCGCGCGTCCCTGGTTTTGATTGTGTACATACATGTACGTCAGTGCTGCCCGACTGCGCTGGGCTGTGGGTCTTCTGGTCGGTGGGCTGTGGCAGCCTGCGTAGGCGCGGTTCTGGACACAGGTGTCCGCAGGTGCCCACAGTCGGCAGCTTACGATCTACCAAAAGTCCCCGATATCTCCGGATAATATTCGGGTAACCAAGAAACCTGCGTTTTCCGCATTTGCTTCGAGGAACAACCTCTTTTTTACCAGAAATGAAACAAAACTTGCGTAGAATCGAAAGGTGATCACTCTCTGCAGCACTAGGATGTATTGTTTTTTTTTATGTCTGTAGTTTTGTTTTTATACTCGGGGAGATAACTCATCGGGCCCCGCACTACGTCTGCCGATCGTTTGTTGTCGTTTTCTCGCCGCGAACCAACCTTTATTTAAGTTCACGTGCCGTTGTACATGAGAAGCCCTCTTGAGAAAGGGCATTACAGAGTGCGCGATTACTTGGCAGGGAGACAAACGAAGGGATGAACCAAAACGTTTTAGGTCACGTTTGAATGTCGCCACTACGAAGGGTGCAATAGACACCTTATCAAAGTCATGTGTCGTTCGTTAGAAGTTCGGAAGCAACGTCCTTATATTGATCAATATATGTATTGCTAAATTACCCAAGCATCAAGGAGAATGCTGGGAATTTAATTCTAATCACCGCACGCGCTCGCCTTCCCCGTAGAAAATATTTGAAGTAAATAACCAAAGTAAGGTGTTAACGAACACGCGTGCAAGATGAAATTTGTTTTAGGCTTTTGCTTTAGAACAGGTGCTACTGCAGTGCAGACGGCAGCACGTGCGGCGCGTGTAACTGCACTCGCAGCATGCTCCTTGGTGCTGGGGTGATTTAGCAAAAGGTATATACACGTTCGCAAGAAAGGCTCCTGTGCGTTGCCATTTTGAGCGGCAATGGCGCAGCGTAACGTTTTCGCCATACTGGGTTGCGCCAGGGGCACGTCATTGGGGTGCGCGATGACAAGATGGAGGCGTCTGGTGTATTGCCGACGGCCAGCGTTAGCGACACTTACTGTATTGAAACGCAGGAGAAGGTATCCACACAGAATCGTAGCATGAAATACTGTAGGACTGAACAGGGTTGGAGCTGACTTTATAAGGATCGCAGCCTATGTTCTAGCACGTCGTGGAAGCCAGAGCTGCCACGAGCGCAGCCATCGTTGATGCAATTACCATGCGGCTTCTGGTGCATTCTGATGAGCGGTTTGATACTTGATATTTTTAAAATTTTCGATTTGTTACTGGTCTAGGTTATTTATTTAATTCTTAGGGCTCTTTCGCGGTCGAAGACAACACCGGTATGTTTTATAATTTTTTTTTTTAAATTTCTTTCTGCGCTTTGTTGTGTATGCTTCAGCAAGAGACGCTTGGCAACATTGTACGACAAGCAGCGAACGTCCTGGCTGGAGAGGAGATCTCTTTTTGAAGGTCGTTCGCCACGGCGACACTCGCTTGAAACAGCTTTAGCGGGGGTTGTTTTATTGCCCACGTTGAAGAATTCATTGCCCGTCCCAATGCTTTTTATTTGGAGATGCATTCTTTGAACTTAGATGTATTATGCTTCACGTACAATATTTATGAGAACAAGGCAACATAATTGCAGCCTTGTCTGCACACGTACTCGAAAAAAAGTAATATATTACAATGACATTCATTAGATTACTAGATTACAAAAGTAATTGTCCGTTACTTAAAAAAGTATACCGTTAATTTCCCGATTACTTTAGATTTTCAAATACGGCAGATTTTTCTGCCTGCTTGAAAACTGGATTTTTGTACGATTCATTATTGGATGAGAATCAGCGAATTATAAACTGCTTACGCTTTTATTCATCCACCGATTTCGGTAAACCATCTTCCTGACGGAATTTGGTTGGAACATATTTTTGGTAGGGAACTTAAACAGAGGGCGCCATTAGAAAGTGGAGGGAAAAATGGTAACGGTTGCAAATAATTTTATTAGTTTGAAAAGTAATCAGATTACTCTTGCGATTACTTCTTAATAAATGTCTTTGATTACAGATTACTCCAAAAAGTAGTCATTACATGAAATTTGATTACTTGTGATGAGTGCCGTATAAGTCTGCATACTTGTAGTCTTGCAATCGCGTAGACGTGGTCACCCGTGAATGAGCGCCTTACAGAATTGTCGAGTGTATACAGGGTGCTTCCTAGCATCTGTATTTCCCTTTTCTATGTACCTGATAACTGCATGTCCTGCTTGTCGCTTGTAGAGAGTGTTCACCGGCATCTTAAGTGTGTTGCTGTAACACCCTTAGGGTGTTACAGCAACACAGCTTAGGGAAAAGCTGATTTACATCCTTAAGGGCGTAAAAACTTTTAGTGTGAAGGCCAAAAATTTGTACAATATATATATATATATATATTTGCAGTGGAGACGTTATTTTGTTTTCCTATCGCTTCGCACGTAATTCGACAGTCTTGAAGATTACTTTACGATATAACGTATCGTTCAGCGTGTTTGAACGTTTGATTCTCGGCCCAGTCGTTGAACGCAATTGCTGAAACGCGCAGGGCAATCCCGTGCACACTCTGATGAAAACGCTGGGCTATTTCCGATAAATGACTCCATCAACGCTAAAGCCCCTCCGAGGGGCTTTGAAGGGGCCCCGAGGAGGTTTCTGAGACCACCTAAATATGGCGTTCACTGACTCTGCTGGCTCTAAGCATCCTGGAAATGCCCAAAGTACCATGACAATATGTGGCCGATTTCCTTATTAAAAAAAAAAAAAAAACACAATCAAAGATCGCAACACACCGAGGTCTACCTCGGGCGATGGGAGGAACATGTTCCGAAACCAGGACCGCTGTCGGCCAATAGCAAGCGAAGGATCCTCGCGTCTCCGACCGGTGAACCCTCGGAATGATATCTCGAATGCGCGTGGCTCGTCGCCCGCAGAGCCCGGACAGCCGGCGTTGAAGAATTTTTTTAGTCAGTCTTTCCGTCGTAGCAGATACAGTGCTTTTTATGAGCTTTAAGCTTTACTTATCTTCTTTGAAGTCGCGTGTTGATATCCGCTCCAAAAGCGTCAGTGGATGCTTCAAACCAATATTTTGTCTGCTACAGGAGCTACTAAAAAGGTTACATGTCGTTTCATTCACTGCGTACTATATATGTTACTTAAAACAATATGGCTCTGACTGAACGTGTTTATTGAGAAACAGTTAAACGTCATTGTAACAGTACTTGTGGCTACTGCTACTAAATATCACAATGAATATATATATATATATATATGTATATATATATATATATATATATATATATATATATATATATATATATATATATATATATATACCAAAGCATGGAAGAACGCTGCGTTTTGCCTTTTATTTTCCTTCTCAAGTTCTCTGCCTAGCTGCAGACGTAAGTCAAGGGTTGAGCCCGGAGCCTGGCAGCTAGAATTACCCCTTACCCCCGGAAGCAGTGGAGGTCAACTGACTCGATGTCTCTCGTAAGTCGATAAGCTAGGACGAAGACCAAGATAGGATCGCCCGTACGTGCATGCACAGCCAGTGCAGCGACGACTCAACACGCCGAGTGACCACGTCCTTAGCACGCTCTGATGGATTCACGCCTGGAAGCAAGGGAAGACGCCCGAGTCGTTGAAGCGGACTGCAAGCCGGGCACACAGGCCAACGCGCAGTTTCCGCACGAGGTGTGGGCACTGCGGCACGTGTTGATCCATAGCGGAGACATATTGCTGGTTCCTTGCCGCATACGGCGAATGAACTATACGGCGCCAGCCGATGGGGCTGTAGCCGCTGTACACCAATGTTGTAGACTTTACAAGAAAGAAACAAAATTGTCAGCGACCTTTATCTGCACAACGTCGTATAAGGCACGAAATGCAGTATTTATGGTGCGGTGGGTTAAATTAATTAGAAGACATTTAAACCGTCATCTCACGAAGCGAATAAGAACCTTTATGTTTATGAAATTTCTCCGGTATATCGAGTGGGGAAATCGGATGATATAGGTCAAGTGGCGTCAATTTTTTCGTTTAATTCAGAAACTAAATCGGTGCGTAGGTCATGTGCCATCGGGTGACGTGGCGTCAATTTTTCCTTTAAATTCAGCAAAAATTGGTGTATGTCGCGTGACATTGGGTCACGTGACGTCAATTTTTTTGTGCTAAATTTAGCGGGGAAATTAGACTGGTGTATAAGTATCGTGACGTCAAGTCACGTGATATCAAATTTCTCGCTACATTCAGCGGGGAAAGTGAATTGGCCGGTGTATATATGTCACATGACGTCAGGTCACGTGACATCAATGGACGCCAAGTGACCTAAACACCAATTTAGTTTCCCCGCTACATTTAGCGAGAAATGCACGGACGGACAAAACTTTGGGATTTTTTTAAAAAGCCTTTTATGCTTTAAAAGGAACGCGTTACCAACCTACGTTACATCAAAAGAAACGCGTTTCCGTTACCGACAAAAAAAGAAGTAACGCTCGTCACTCTGCGTTACTTTATGGGATTAAAAGTTTTAAATGTTGTGATGTTGCAGGTAGGCATAAACGGAGCATTTTAAGAAACATTATGGTGTCTCTTTTTTTAAAGTGTAGGTGTTTGCGTGGGGAAATGAGAGGCAAAAAAGTTCAAGGTATATGTGGGATGAGCGCAAGAATTCATACGTGTTAACGCCTAGAAACTAAACCCCCACCCCCCCAAAAAAAAACAACAAAAAAAAAACAAACAAACTTAAGTGTATTTCTTTTTATGTTTTGGGAAGTGGAAACGAGTTACGTAACTACGTTACCTGTTACTCGAAATAAGTAACGTAAGTTATACGTTACAGTCTTCAAAATGTCACGAGTACGTTAAAACGTTACCGAGAGAAAGCAACGTGTTACCTGCAGTGACGCTGTTACTTGTAACGCGTTACCGCCAACACTGCTATAGTCAGATCTGCTGCACACTCTACTCGTCCACGCAGACTGGAGGTAACTCTACACCAACCGCCATGTCACGTGACTTCATAGTGTCCCGTAATGTAATGGTATCACGTGACGTAATGGCGTCAGGTGACGTAACGGTATCATGGGACATGACGTCAAGATTTCATGACATATAATACCACGTGACGTCATGATGTGACGTGACGTCAGAGTGTCGCGTCAGGCGTGACGCTGTAGTTTCGCGTGACGTCTCAGTATTACGTGCCGTCATGGTGTCACGTCACGGGGCACCGTGACGTTCATCGGCGACATTTTCCCGTTAAATTCAGCTCAAAATAAATTTGGCGGATGAATTTCCCAGCTGTGCGGTATATACATGGCTTGCTCGTGACGTCATCGCCTCGTGCTGGTGGTCATTTCTATTTGTTCTTGCCGAGAATAACAAGTTTGATGGTGCGAAGTGTATGCTATCGAAGGTGCGCGCTGGGCAGCAATACCACCACGATGGCCGCTGTTGTGACGTCAGTGCAAGCCATGTATAGGAAAGCACTCCGAGATCCGCACGCTATGTCCTGTACCCAAGCGGCTGTCGCCGTACAACACAGGAAATGCGACAATGCTTTATAATAGAAAAAAAAAAAACTTTATGCATTTGCAATTTTGTTATTATTAGATTGCTTATAAGGGCTGATGCGCAGGGAGACTATTTAACATTCGGTTTACGAGATTATAAAATAGCTGAAGTTGTACTTTTGGTGAAGAACACAGTTTTTCACAACTGCGTGATTGTTCTTCAGGACCGAGCAGACTAAGCGGTAGACAAAATTCAGTGATATACAGTATTGGTAGCGGCTGTCTTCCGGATCTAAGATACACGCGGGTACGAGCAAAAATGGTTCTCAGAATTCTCCCTTTGTGTTGAGATAATCCAGGAGGCGCGCGAACGTGGAGAGCGTCAGGGAAAGAGTATACGATTATATAGAAAAAGGTTATGAACCGACATCATCATGACTAGTTAATTTTGGATGGCCTATATATAAAAAAAAAAATCTTCACTTGCAAGTAGCACCTTGTGCTTGTTTCTCCTCGTCCCGGTTCTGTTTTTTCGGGGCTTTTAAACCTTCGAATTTTACTAAAGGATTGGAGTCTGACTATAATCACAGCTTGTGAGCTTCAGCATGTGCTATACGTGATTTGGGTTCGAGGGTGCGCGTTGCTGTGTCAACTCGTGTCAAAGGTTATTGGTCCGACAACACTTGAGCTATCACTATGGCTATTGTTTGTTGCAGGCTTATAGGATGGCAGGACAAGCTTGTCCCACAAAGCTCTCTGCTCACCATTTTGGTGGTTTCCTCCTCTTCACTGGCCTCCTCTCCAGCTTTAAGGTGTAAAGTGTAAAGGTGTAAAGAGTGAACGGTTTTGTGGGGGGAAGCTTGTCCTGCTATTCTTAACCTGCAAGATACGCACATATAGTAGCATGGATAGAACGCGTCTCCAACTGGAGTGTCTAACGCTCCATTATAATCCTGCTTAAATGTCCGCCTGCTGACGTCACAGTGAAGGATAGCTACGGCTCTTCGTCGCGATTCTGGCGGTGGCACGACCATAAAAGAGGGCACAATAGAGGCCTCTGTTCTTCTGTAGCTTGCTTTGCAGCAGATCGGTCGACGGCAACTCTGGCAGCCACGAATAAGGGCGACGCGACGCCTTCTGCGATGTTTCCACTTCTTGAACCAACCACCAGAATCGCGGCAACCAGTAGCCTTCTTCGGCGGTTCCTGTGACGTGCCTTGTTGCCGTTCCGGGAATACTTCAATGCAGGGGCGGTTCAATATACGGCGCTATACACACCAGTCGGAGCCGCGTTGCAGGCACCGTATAAGGCATGTTCGATTGATTTGGCCTGGCTAATTTCGTGACTGGACTGGAGCTCCATCCGGTACCATAGACACGTCCGAAGGCGTAGTTGTGGCATTCAGTGGGTTGGGGCTCGTGCTCCGGCATGGGCTCCGGCATGGGATCTGGCTTGAGCTTGGTCGTTGGCTTGGACTTCAGCTTGGGCTTCGTCTTGGGCTCCTGTTTGTGCATCGACTAGAGCTTCGTCTGAGACTTGCGCCGTTGAGTGCGCGGTTTGATGGTCGTCCGTAACTGATTCCCCGCTCTTGGTGGTCTTCTTGACGAACTTCTTGCCGAGGAAGACGGGAGCCCCCAGGGGACTTTCACTCCATCGACGAGGAACCCGTGGGGGTTTTGCCTTCGGAGCTGCCGCGGTCCTGGCTGCCACCACTCTCGCCACCGTGTTGGTGGTAACCCTCGGGGTGGTAGCGGTGGGTGTGCTCACCTTCGGTGGCATTGGAGGTGGAACACTGACCTGGCCGCTGACCAAGGGGATGGCGTGCGAGTCCTCTCTGAGGAGAAAGCGAGAGTTTTATGGCTCGCACCGAGAGCCTGCATGCGGTGAAACCAAACTGGACCATGAGCTCTGTATATGCACCGTCTCATCGTACGATGAACCGCAGTGGACGTTATGAGCCAGTCTAAGCCCTCTCGCATTAGCAATATACAGTGTGTTCTTTTTTATTAAATACAAATTTTTATATAGTGTTTTTTTTAAGCTTCACAGATTTGTTTAAAAAAATGACCGCATCTCCACGTGGTGAATGATGTTGATAGGGGCGAAGCTCTGGTGGTGCTGATGATACTGATTTTATTGTTCATAAGTAGTGCTGATGGTGCTGATTTTTTTTTATTGCTCATAGGTAGTGCTGACTTCTGGGTTGCGTTTGGACTTCATTGTTACTGTTTTATGGTCGGTGAAATGCAGAGCCAGTGGTTCTTCTAGCGGATCAGCTTGGATCCGCTAGAAGCCGTGGGAACGCATCGCCACCGCTTAAGTCAACGGTCCATGTCAAAAATGGAATGTGCGGTATGGAACGTGGTTATATACGCATTTGAGCATTTGACCGCAGCGCCCTCTCGTCTATAAACGTTGAGCCAATGAATGCAAAGTTTAACGCGATTATATACGCATTTGACCGCAGCGCCCTCTCCTGTATAGACGTTGAGCGGCTACATGCAACGTTTCATCCATTACATCCCCAGCTCTTGAGTTACTACCACTTCTCAGAGCCCCCTACTCGTTCCTCAGTCGTGGCCGAGTGGTTAAGGCGATGGACTAGAACTCCATTGGGGTCTCCCCGCACAGGTTCGAATCCTGTCGACTGCGCAAACATTTTTTCTTTTTTTTAAGAAGACAGATGGGATGGCAATCGATGTGAGCACGGACGGACGGACAAGGCTAGACCCTAACGAGCTTCGCCCCTAAAACCAATGAAAGCTGCATTTACGCGGTTTGCGCAGGTGAGTTATACGGCCAGGGGGACAAAATATAGGGGGTTAATCGTAACGATCAGTCCGATAATTAAGTGTATTTTGTTAATTAACTCATTAATTCGTGCAAACAAACATACGGTTCAATTAGAAACTTGCTAAGCATCATCGAAAACTACTAAATCAATTCGGCATCGGCCTATAGTTCGATCTCCTTGCCAATAAGAAACGCTATAGAGGTTAGGCTGGCGCTAGATGTGCGGTTGCAAATGAAAACAGACGGCAACCAGTCTAAAATTGACTTTCGGCAATGTATTTCTATGAGAAAAAGGAGGTGTTTTTCTTTCTGCGTGTTGGTATTAAAGCAAATATGACGAATTCTTTTGTAATGGATAGCTTAAAAACTTTCTCAGTCATGTAGATAAAAAAAAATGTTGCTCAGTTACCAGTTACTTTTTTTCAAAATAATGGCTTTAAACACCGTGGAAAACTTGCTTCTTCATGCATTAACGAACACTGACAGAGCGACAACACGGCATCGAGGTTTTACTGCGGGTGGCTTTGCGTGCCAAAGCAATAGAGGGCATCTCTAAAATCAAGACAGACGTCAAGAACTACGCACTGGATCAGTAGCTACTTGTGCCTGTAGGCGATCAAAATAAATAGTGAAAGGCAAGTAATGAGTGCAATTTTCAATAAATAACATTCGTTTTCTTCACTCTGCTCACGTATGGGTGCAAAGGTAAGTTTGTTCTAGCGTTCAAAACATCATATGTACATGGTCCAAAACTTTGAAAATGGGGGAAAGATAGAAAACTTTTATCGCCCGATAGATTCAGCACAACAATAAAAAAGAGAAACACTTTTGATAATCCGCGTTCTTTTACTGTTTTATGCGTTTTACCCGCTCGTTATAAATCTCGCATATTATCAATATTAGCGTCATATGGGCGTTGTTAAATACATGAACAAGTCCAACTTTCTTTTAAACTATTATTCTTGCTTAGGTCGGTCGCTCGCCTTTACACTTGCTGTGGAGCATATAGGATTGTGCCCGGAATACTCGGAAGTTAAACACCGCTCACTAATCAGAAAAATAGAAGGAAAGTAGTGACACTTTATTAGCGTTAATGAAGTGAACTGCGATTCCTTATACGACCCAATGTTATAACGCAGATAATTCCTGTTATACTCCGGCGAAGAGACAAAAAAAAGCGCGCCCGTTTTCCCATACGAATGCACAGGAGCACCTCAAAAGTGGACTGGTTGCTGTCTGCTTCAGCTTGAAACCAGAAGTTCCATAGACACTAAAGCCAGTTGAACCCCTAGCGTATATTATAACAACTAAATGCTTAGAAGATCCCCGACGCGTTCTACATCATGTACTGACAGAATCCGCTACATCGCCCCGAAGATACGAGTGCAACTTGTGGCTATTTAAAGATGCAGACTGCGCGTGTATAGTTGACAAACAAGGCAGGGGAACGAGACGCGAGGGAGTGGGTTGTTGGCCTTGAACCGTCCCGCTTTGTCGAACCGCGTTATTTTGGAACATCGTAGGTGGTACACTTCACTCGCACGCGACGTAAAGAACGTACGGGCCGCCGTTGTTTGCCGGAGTAAAAGGTGAGCTTGAAACTCGAGCTGCGTCTTAAAACATTGTCACAAAAAAACAACAGCAACAACAACAACAAGGGATGCCCTCGTAGTTTTTTCTTTTTTATTACAGTGTGCGCTGAAGTGACAGATAGCTGTTACTGCGTGGATATAGTACCAACACACTGTTTACAAACAAGCCTGCGCCTGCGCAGAAACCGTATTCGCGTGAGAGGAAGCGTTTGCGCACGCTCAGTACCGACAGCAGCGCCACCACACTGGCGTGACATCAGAGAGTTGAGGCTTAAGAAACGCGGGGCGTGGCACGCCATGGGGCATCTCATTATCGCCCCCTACAGCCAATCAGATTGCGGCATCGGCCGTTAAAGAGTGGCCGAGAACTAATCACGAAGCAAGAAGCCCGAACATGATAAGCCGCGCCCCGCGAGTTTCTTGAGCTGTCGTGGACTATGCGGCGGGCAAGTATCCCAAAAAGGCGTCTTCGCCGCATCGGAGCGCAAGGAGGCGGGCACGCCAATTAAACGGGAACACGGAGAACGCGTGCGGGGAACACGCGATGACGGGGCAGCCAACCGCGCGCGCTCCTTCAATAACTAATGTTGGACTAAAAAAATGAAAATAAAAAAATGCGGTGGGTTTTGGGGCGGGGGGGGGGGGGGGGGCATCTGGGGGTAAACAAATGCACGAGGTGCGCATTCGGGAGCAGACGAACCTCCAGGCTGTATATAGACCTTTCCAGCGCTTATCGTCCGGGCGAAAAATGCCGACTCACTGAGTTGTGGAGGGATGCGCAGCATCTGATTTACGCAGCATCTGATATACGCGCGCGCAACAGAGCTACTGCGCATGCTCGGAAAGAGTTCCACAGCCCATCAGAAGAAGACGGCAGCGCGCAGAATAAGGCGGTTTTTGGAAAGGTCCAGTTGGGGCACAAACTTCTAGGCATATCCACCCTCTACATTTACTCGCTCACGAACAAAGATCACACGCAGCGAAGTAGCAAATTAGCTCCGAGAGCAAGCTGACCTCTTCACGTGTGTGAATAAACAATCCTCTCACGCACACAACACAGCTTTGTGGTCAGTGAAGTACGTAAGAATGAAAACACACTGACCCGCTGGAGTCCGCGTGCCCGCCTAAAGGCTCCGTTATACTCCGACGTAGAGCGCAGCGGACGTAGCGTAGCGCAGAACGTGAGCCTTTCATTGGCCGGCGAGCAGGAACTCGATATCTGTGACCAATCAGTAGCGATGTCCGCTGCGCTAAACCGCGTTTGCTACGCACGAAGTCTGAGTATAACGGAGCCTTAAGACTAATGAGAGTGGTGGGTTGCTTTGCGTCTCATAGTTCACGCAAATCGAGTTCTGCGGTGAGGAATGTGTTGCGGCGCCCCCCGCCAACCGTGTATTACTATAGGCCGTTTCATCTCTGTAGCTACCTGACCGGTGGAAAGAGGGCGCTGACGTACGCGGCGCCATAAGGTGGCTTCCATTTGGTTGGTTTCGGTTTCAGTGGGACTCGCGGCTGTGTTGGTATGTTATGTTGTGTTCGCTTAGTTTCGTGATATAAACGTATCGCTTCTTGTACAAAAACAATGATGCAGTGGTAATGGGCCACCTTGAGAACTACGACGTAGTTACGAGCCTAAATTGTGGACGTTTTTATGGACACCTTCATCGGATCATGTTCCTCGTTCGGCCAGGTTCGGCGGCGAACCGACTGAAATGATGGCGGGGCAGGATTACAGATGTCTACGGCCGTACAGGACGTACCCGCTGATACTAGTTTCTGTAGAAACAAACCAATGACGAGACTAATGCATAGGCATAGTGAAAAAGCAGGTCGATGACCTGACTAACAATGTGCTGAATCGCAGAGAACAGGTGAACTTGCAAGTGTTGTGCTCACTGTTCGGTTTTCGACGACACCAACGTTTTGTGCAAATTGCCGACCGGGAAACCCCCCTGTAATTACGCGTGAAATGCAGAAAAAAAAAACGATATTGCCTTTATCGGTTTTTGCAAAGAAATTAAGTTCTCGAAAGATGCTTTGATAAAGTACTCGATCTATCTTAGGTCGAGTACGAATTTTTTCCAACTATCAGCGTCGAGAGTAAATTCGTCATCGATAACTCTGCACTCGAGTGATTTTCATGCAGACGGCTTCTTTTCGGCGTCATATATTTCATACCTCGGGCGCTTTTGCCAAGCACTCACAAGCTGTCTTTGACACGTTTTTCACCCGGGGAGCCCAACTTTTTGTGTCTAAATAAATTAATTGAATTGCATATCGTTAGAAAACTGAATGTCTGCGCACATGAGACCGGGCACAATTAAATTAATAAATAAGCTGATCAAGCGAGTGTTTATACCGCAAAAAGGAGTCTCACCCACATAATCAAAAGCGACTGTTTTGGAAGATTTGTTATGAAGGTAGAGCACGCTGCTTTCAAGAAACAGGCATAGTGACCCCTTGCGTTGACTATATTTGCCCCGTCTCTTTAAGATCATAAATGTGCGATCATAAATATACCTTGCTCGTCTTATTGCGCCACTATCACTTTGCCACTATCACTTTGTTGCTGCCGCTTTTACCGCATTCGACCAGAGAACACACTAACACGCTGGCACTTAGGCGACATCTATAAGGTGGCTACAATGAATCGTACGCTGTCAAACGAGCCGGAAAAATCTGCGCCTGTACATGCAAAGCCGGAGCTTTCACCGGATTTACATTGATGTGCTCAGTTTTGCCTCGTTAATATTCAAGGCGTAGTTTTCTTGCTGTAACAAAAAGAAGAAAAGAAAAAGAGACCACCAAATTTGCCAAAGCCCACGGCGGACGTGTTCGCAGACGACCGAGTTACCGGTGAATCTAACTCGTGGCGCCATCTCTCGATATTCGGAGCTAGCACACGACCGAGTGCGCCGTCTGCTCGCTGCGCTTTTCGGTAGATGGCGCCACACGTTACATCCATCGCTAACTCGGCCGTCTGCGATCACGACCGCCTTTGGCTTTGTCAAGTTTGTCTGACGTTTTACTTGAAGAGAACTACGTCTTGAAATTCGACAAGGTGAAACAGACCTCCCCAACGCAGAGTTAGTGAAGATTTGAGCGTTGATTCTGCAGGAGTCGATATTTCCGGATCGTTTTAGAGCATATCATTCACTATAGCTACACTGTATTAGCAAGCCGTAATAGATGTCGCAAGTCTTCGACGGTATGTTTTTTTTTTTGCATTTCTTTTAACAAATTTACTCCTCTTACCGTTCTCTAAAAGATAAGCTCCTCCTTTCTCCTCCCTATACTTCCCCTCGAATTCATTATGAATTCAAAAGTCGGAATTCGTCATTTTCGCATCACTGTCCACATCAACTCTTGCATCTCCAGCATACTTGGGTAGTAATTGAATTACTGTAATTTAATTACTTTGCTTGATAATCTGTGATTGTCATTAATTAATTTCGGCTAAAATGAATTGTAATTGTAATTTAATTACTTTCTAGCGTCAGTAGTTGCAAAATTTCAGCCACAATTACAATTACTTTTGTAAAACTTTGCGGCGCCGCCGAAACCTCTCTGAAAGCCTCAGCGCTCGCACAAACGGCCTAGCTCTCGGTGAAACACTCACACACAGACACAAACTCACACACACGCACAACATAAACAGCATCACATTGTTTGTTTGTTGTTTTGTTGCTTACACTGCGGGCTGAGGGACAATCTCTCTTTGGAGCCTACCTCAACGGCACAGTGTAGCGGTGCGAGAAGAAAGCAATAGCGTAAACATGTCAAAATATTTAAAGAGAGAGAATTGAGCTTCAGCTTTCAGCCGAGGTTGGGTATTTCAATCGTCAATGAAGTTATTCTTCTTTCATTTTTACCAGTTTTATTTTACGTCCCTCTGCCAGTACTGTCGCATATGTGTATCTTTGAATTATTTTAAGTTTATTTCCTGTTTGTTTTACTTCGGGTATTATTTGCATAAGCACTTTGGAGGCTAACCTCGCACCTGTGAATATTGTCATTAATGAATCGGGAGCCCCGATTCGGTACTTATATACTTCTGAGCCATTATAATTTCAACTCAATGTAAATAACTTACAATGCCATGATTTTTGTATGTGAATGTGGTCGTATTAGCGCAGGTGGTTTTTACTTTCATATTAAAGGGACCATGAAACGATTCTGAAATCGAATTTCATCCACCGATCGTGGTAAGAGGTGTGAAAAGCAACATAAAAACACAAAAATAGGGAGCCAAAAAAAATTCTTCGCTATAGAACTTTTAAAAGAAAACTGGACTCTTTTGCACCTTCTTTCCTTCGAAAGCTCTCTGCCTTTTCACTACGATGCATCCGCGGAAACGGAGCGCGTCAGCCGAATCCACGTCGCCTATTGGGTAAGAGCCTACCTCACCAGCACCGCGATCGTAAACAATAAATAGCCGGTGAATGTTTCCTAAAAGTTTTGTTAAATAATATTCAGATCCACATTTTCTAGCATAATTAGAGATGTGACGAAAATTGCCAAATTTGATAATGATGAGAGCCAAGCGCCATCTATCGTGTGGTAAACAAAGCAAGAAAAAGACCCTACTGCGCCTGCGCAAAAGGGCCGACGCGTCGTTGGCCGAGACCACGGTGTAGTCGCGACGACGAACGAACGTTTATTTTTCTACGTGTTCTTCTCGCGCGTCCCGACTTCAAGGAGGAAGAAAAAAGTACTTGAAACAGACCACGACGAACAAGAAAGCTGGATCCAGAAATACCCGAGAGAATCTACAACGGCTACGAATCCACCGAGCTCGGCAGGTAGGCCTAGCAGGCACTCCACTCCCGACTCGGTGCTGCGTTGCTTCAACGGTCCTTGGCCAAGACCGTCTGCCCACGACCGGTTGGCGTGCTGAATGGAATATGCCCGCGCGACCCTTGTGGACCCTTCCCGTATTATAGTTTGATCGCTGACCTCAATTTTAGATTAAGAGGTGAGGTCAATCTCTTCCCCTTGTTTTCCGAGGCAGTGTTGACGAACACTGTCGTCGAAAAGGGACTCTCGTCGATTCTATCTTCTTGTTTTGTGTGATATAGAGCTCAAATAAACGCCGTATGGATTACCTTCGTAACACGGTATGTACACTTTGTTATTAGTATGCCATTTTTATTCTGACATGACTGCACGTCACTGTCGAGCTATAACAGTTCGTGGGAGCTACGTGCAATGCCGGTCCAACCTTCCTTTGCCGAGTGTCACGTCAGTATCGAGTTGCAATCGTAAAAGATCGGACCCGAAGCGCTTACCAACAGCGCGAATACAGCACTTCCATCAAACGCGCGCGTTCGTTCCGAGTGTGAACAGGTATTTACGTGGCCCTTGCTGATACTGTCGTAGTTCAAAGTATCTTTTTTTAACGTCGGCTTGCTCCTGCATCTCCTAGGCCGCGAAAAACGCCGCGGACATTGTCTATCTACGTCGCTTTGCAAACGACTGACACGGGCCGCCTTTTACCAACAATGACAGTTGGGTTGACTTCTGGAGTCTTCACCGGAAGACTCGCCGCACTTCCCCGCAGGCATACCGGCGTACGGGACTAGTCCCATGCTGTCGCTGTAGCGCAACATATCTCATTGAATTTCGCTCAGCTGCGATGTGTCCATGGCTATCGCGGCCACGACCAACTCTTGTGATCGCGGCGATGAGGGGCGCCGATTCAGAAAATACGTCGGTGACATCAGCGCCATCAGCGCAGTAAAACCTACCGGCGCACCCCCAACTCGCCGCCGCTGACGCTCCCATTCTACAGCCGAGAGAACTTCCGGTTCCGGAAACAGGGTACGTCACGACCGTCAAAATTACGCCGCAGCTTGTTTTGCGGTCAGTTGGAGAGAAAGAAAAAGTCAATATTTCATTAATTTTTTGTGTAGAAGTTAATAAACTGAGACGAAAACGGGTGCCTGTTCGGCATTCAGTGAACGTTGAAGGTTTAATGTAAAAGTTACCTGGCAAAAGTAAAAAAGGTAATTTCATGGTCCCTTTAACACTTGTAAAATATTTCTAAATGACTAATTCTCACATTTCATTTGCCTGGCTGACAAAAGTCTGTCAACCCAATTTTTTCTTTAGCGATTTGTTGTCTTCCAGCATATGAACTCATTGATTATTATTTAATAAAAATATAAGAACATAGTACTTCATTGCCCCATACTGTCAAGTTCTATCATGAATTTAACAAGATTCATAAAAGGAAAGTACAATACGTGAACGTTGAAGTAAGGAATGAAAAAATACATTGCATTCTATGGACCGTTCCATTAAGGTCATAGCAGAGAGGGTAATAGAGAGAAAAAATGCCCTCTCCCTCTCACCCCGCATGTCGTCTGCTCCTCTGAGTGAGCAGTACCTGGCATCCGGCTGGCGTGCAAACTCTGTTTAAAATCGCGTCATTTTGAAAATTTCAAGCGCAGATGCGCAGATTTTGGCATGCCAGTTGTTGTGTAATACTATGCTAGATAAAAAGACTAACAGGGTCCAATTGCGCTGTTACCTGCATGCAAATAAAAAAAAAATAGGGAAAACTATGTCAGATTGGCCGGAATCTCCGGCGAAAAGTAAATCCGGTTGCTGTACCATTTTTTACTATACAAAGTTCGTACTGGTGTAGGCCTTTAGCGACCATGAGTGGAAGTCTGAAATAATAAATAAAACGTGCTCTCCTGCCGCAATACACGCAGTAGTGAGGGTAGTAGTGCCGGCTGACTTAACTGCTATTTAAGTCACGGAAAAAAGATATGCTAGTTGATCATTTACCGAAATAGAACAACAGAGATCTATAGGCTGATTTGGAGTAGCCATAACTATTCTAAGAACGCGAACCACTTCACAACGGCAGCCACGAGCGAGAGTTCGATGTTCCGTACAGCCCGCCGATACAGATCAAAGATGGAGAACGGCAACCTCCCGGTTTTTCGTGAGTCGGGCGCGTGCCCTCTCTCTCGTTTTACCCCGCCGAACCCGCTGAATTTCCGGATGTATGGAGAGCGCTGCTGTCGAACAAAATGGTGCCGCCCAGAGAGCGCTAAATGGAATGGTCAATACAACTCGTTTAAATTTATATGGCCCAAGTCGGGCGCTCTCAGAAATAAGTAATGTGTAAAGTAATTGCATTACTTTTGAAAAGTAATTTGTAATTGGTATTAATTACTTTTACACCAGCAGTAATTGTAATTGTAGTTAAACTTCATTTAAAGCAAAGTAATTGTAATTGTAATTAAAAAAATGTGTTCAAAGTAATTTACCCATGTATGATCTCCAGTACGTCATCTGAATGAAACCGCCTTCCTGCATCTTTAGTGTCACTATTTAACATTATTTTATATCCTGTATTTGTTTTTATTTTTGCCATTCCCCTCTGTAATGCCTCCGGGTATTAAAATCAATAAATAAAACAGGCTTGGCAAAAAAACAAAACAAAACAAAACAAAAAAAAGCAAACAAGAAACAATGTATTCCAAGAAAACGGGTTTTTGTGTTGGGACACACGTCTTATTTACCTAATTAAACATATTAAGTACGTAAAAAAATGAAGACAATGCTGGGATATCTATTTCGAGCCTGTGGACGCATTCAATAATGATAAAAAAACGATCAACTTTTAGAAGATTTTGCCATTAGGCAGTCCGTCAAAACACTCCAATGCAGTGTAAAAAAAAAAAAAAAAAAAAGAACGGATGGGTGTTTGAGCAGGGAAAGGAAGTGCATTGAAGGAGAGAAATGTTAAATTTGAATGTATTCTGAGTATATATATTTCTTAAAACTGAAGTGTTTTAAATAGCCACACCTCGCACACTTCTTCAATGGCAGGGTTGCTTTTCGAAAACGTTGGACGAACAAGAGCCTATATTGAACTTCGTGAGTCAATACGAGTGCCCGAAGAGCCTTTCGAAGGGATAAATCTGCATATGCCAGGCTTGCTGTTCTCAAAGAAAAAAAAAGAAGCGAAAACGTGAATGTCTGCTTCTTAGCTTCACCCTTTCTCTGCCTTATTCGAAAGCCTTACTCCACTTTCTAAACATCTACCGTAGATTTCCTTTAAAAAAAAGCAAAAAAGAAAAACAATGCAGATTTGTTTTTGCTGCGACAACGATAATTGACCTTGCGGAGACGCAACACCGTCTAAGATCTCTGGAGCTCCTACTTTTCCACAAAGCACTTAAAGAGCCAATCACCACACCTACGGGGAAGCTCGAGCGAATGATGAGCCCGAAAATCTGTTTAGACTTAAGTGAAGCAGTCTGTTCTGTGGAACTGAGCGCGACGAAACGCCACGCTGAGTGCCACAGCTGGCGCAGACTTCTTTTGCGCAAAACAATGAACGCGCAGAGGCGCATGCATTCTGTCGTCATCGGGTATAGTTATCGGAGTGGAAAAAACCATCTGCTAGCTTCGATATACGGCGCTTTGCGCATGCATTGTATCATCATCAGGTATCGTTATCGAGCGCAAAACACATCTGTAAGCTCCAACACAGCACCTTTGCGTGTGCATCGTCGTCGAATATTGTTATCGGAGCGCAAAAACAAACAACAACAACAAACATCTGCTAGCTCTGATACGACGCCTTTGCGTATCATCGCCATGGGAATATCCTCATCGGAGCGCAAAAACCATCTGCTAGCTCGGATATGGCGCCTTTGGCGCATGCATCGTATCGTCTCAGGTAGTGTTATTAGAAAGTTTTAGTAGATCGTTCCGACGACTCCGATACGATACCCGATACTACGCCGCTGCCTTTGCGCATACGTCATATCGTTATCGGGTGTATGGGAGATATCGGAACGATCTACTGAAACTCTCTATTGAGGTGCAAAAACGAACTGCTAGCTCCGATCCGGCCCCTTTACGCATGCATCGTATCATCATCGGATATCGTTATCGGAGTGAAGAAAAACAAAAAAACAAACAATCTGCTAGCTCTGATACGGCGTCTTTGCGTATGCATCGTATCCTCATCGGGTATCGTTATTGGAGTGAAAAGAACATCTGCTAGCCCTGACATGGTGGCTTCGCGCATGCATCGTGTCATCATGGGTATCTTTATGGGAGCGAAAAACACATCTGCTAGCTTTGATACGGTCGCACGCATCCTATCGTTGTGGGATATTGTTATTGGGGTATTTTAGGGAACCACTTTTTCACATTGAATACGGTACGATAGGCCATCCGGTACGATCTGCGCATGTGCTACCGCAGGAGACTCGCATAGGCGCAGTTCGTACCGGATGGCCCATCGTACCGTATCAGATGTGCAAAAACGGTTCCCTAAAACTCCCATGGCACCGTACCGTATGTGCAAAAACGGTTCCTAAAACGCCCATGGCACCGTACCGGATGTGCAAAAACGGTTCCCTAAAACGCCCTTCGTACCGTATCGGATGCGCAAAAACGGTTCCCTAAAACTCCCATGGCACCGTACCGTATGTGCAAAAACGGTTCCCTAAAACCCCATGGCACCGTACCGGATGTGCAAAAACGGTTCCCTAAAACGCCCGTCGTACCGTATTGGATGTGCAAAAACGGTTCCCTAAAACTCCCATGGCACCGTACCGGATGTGCAAAAACGGTTCCCTAAAACTCCCATGGCACGTACCGATGTGCAAAAACGTTCCCTAAAAACCCATGGCACCGTACCGGATGTGCAAAAACGGTTTCCCTAAAATGCCCGCGTACTGTATTGGATGTGCAAAAACGGTTCCTAAATCCCATGGCATCGTAGCGGATGTGCAAAAACGGTTCCCTAAAATCCCCTCGGACCGTAATTGTGATGTGCAAAAACGGTTTCCCTAAAACTCCCATGGCACCGGTACCGGATGTGCAAAAACGGTTCCCTAAAACGCCCGCGTACCGTATTGGATGTGCAAAAACGTTTCCCTAAAACTCCCCACTACCGTATTGGATGTGCAAAAACGGTTCCCTAAAACTCCCAATGGCACCGTACCGGATGTGCAAAAACGTTCCCTAAAACTCCCTCGTACCGTATTGGATGTGCAAAAACGGTTCGCTAAAACCCCATGGCACCATACCGATGTGCAAAAACGGTTCCCTAAAAACTCCCCTGCCGTACCGATTGGCTGTGCAAAACGGTTCCCTAAATTCCCATGACACCGGGTACCGGATGTGCAAAAACGGTTCCCTAAAACGCCCCGCGGACCTTATTGGATGTGCAAAAACGTTTCCCGAAAAAACTCCCATGGCACCGTACCGGATGTGCAAAAATGGTTCCCTAAAACGCCCCTCGTACCGTATTGGATGTGCAAAAACGGTTCCCTAAAACTCCCATGGCACCGTACTGGATGTGCAAAAACGGTTCCATAAAACGCCCCTCGTACCGTATTGGATGTGCAAAAACGGTTCCCTAAAACTCCATGGCACCGTACCGGATGTGCAAAAACGGTTCCCTAAAACGCCCCTCGTACCGTATTGGATGTGCAAAAACGGTTCCCTAAAACTTCCCATGGCACCGTACCGGATGTGCAAAAACGGTTCCCTAAAACGCCCCGCGTACCGTATTGGATGTGCAAAAACGGTTCCCTAAAACTCCCATGGCACCGTACCGGATGTGCAAAAACGGTTCCCTAAAACGCCCCTCGTACCGTATTGGATGTGCAAAAACGGTTCCCTAAAACTCCCATGGCACCGTACCGGATGTGCAAAAACGGTTCCCTAAAACGCCCCTCGTACCGTATTGGATGTGCAAAAACGGTTCCCTAAAACTCCCATGGCACCGTACCGGATGTGCAAAAACGGTTCCCTAAAACGCCCCGCGTACCTGTATTGGATGTGCAAAAACGGTTCCCTAAAACTCCCATGGCACCGTACCGGATGTGCAAAAACGGTTCCCTAAAACGCCCCTCGTACCGTATTGGATGTGCAAAAACGGTTCCCTAAAACTCCCATGGCACCGTACCGGATGTGCAAAAACGGTTCCCTAAAACGCCCCTCGTACTGTATTGGATGTGCAAAAAAGGTTCCCTAAAACTCCCATGGCACCGTACCGGATGTGCAAAAACGGTTCCCTAAAACGCCCCTCGTACCGTATTGGATGTGCAAAAACGGTTCCCTAAAACGCCGATGGCACCGTACCGGATGTGCAAAAACGGTTCCCTAAAACGCCCCTCGTACCGTATTGGATGTGCAAAAACGGTTCCCTAAAACGCCCATGGCACCGTACCGGATGCGCAAAAACGGTTCCCTAAAACTTCCTCTTAGAGGGTTTTAGGGAACCGTTTTTGCACATCTGCTACGGTATGATGGGCCCTCCAGTACGAACTACGCATGTGCGAGTCTTCTGCGGTAGTATACGCGCAGTTCATACCAGAGGGCCCATCGTATCGTATCGATGTGCAAAAACGGCTCCCTAAAACTCTCTATTGGAGCGCAAAAACCTGTGGTACGGTGCCTTTGCGCGTGCATCGTATTGCCTTCTGATATCGTTATTGGAGCGCAAGAAGACAAACTGCTCCGCCGTGCGCATGCATCGTATCGTCATCGAATGTCGTTATCGGAGCGCAAAACCCATCTGCTAGCACCGATACGGCGCCTTTGCGCAACCATAGTAACGTACTGGGTATCGTTATTGGAGGAAGAAGAAAAAAACCATACTAAACGCGAAAACGGTATGCTAAAACTCCCTAATAGGGAGTTTTAGCATACCGTTTTTGCGTTTTATAGCAATCCCCAATGACGTTATGACGCGTGCGCAACGGTGTCGTGGAGTATCGGGTACTGTTATCGGAGTTAGCGGAAGAACCACCCGGTCAGCTCACCCGCTCTCTATAGTGGAACTGGTCGGGTCCTCGGGCCTCTGATGGGCCTCTGCTGAGGCGGACTGGAAGAGCTGTCGGATTGGGTTCCCGTGAAGATGGTCTTTAGTGAGGACCTCGGTGATCTCGCTGTGGAACGCCTTGCAGAACTGCTCGTACTCGGCGGTCACAGCGTTGCCTGCGGTAGCCGGAGGCGCGCGCCCCATGCCCACCTCATTCGTGACTTCTCCGGGGGCCTCGCACATATCGTACACGTGGCTTGCACTGACGTCACAAGCGCGGCCATTCTTGGCGGCCTTGCAGATGAGCGCTTACCCTCTGCAGCATACGTATGGTTTGTTTATCTCGTCAAGAGCAAGTAGAAATGACCACCATCATGATGCGATAACGTCACGTGCAAGTCATGTATAGTTTCTTGTAACATAAGGTTGCCAGTATAGACAAACACGCTGCCTACAGACAAGCCCTCGTTTGCCCTTACCTTCAGAAACCAGATTCGCACGACGGGTCTGCGTATGCGAATTTTTGACGGACGATTTTCTGGCTTAGGGGATCCCTTTAAAAGAGCATTCCATGTTTTTTTTTGGACTTAGGGTGGACCTTACGCAAAGTTTATAAACATGTCTGGTCATATGGCGCCGAGTCACGTGACGTCACGTGCCCCTTTGCGGTGTCACGTGACGTCATTGACACTGGGTCACATGACGTGATGTCACGTGACACGGCGGTTGGACACGTGACGTCATCTGGATTGCCGTCGTGTGTGGTCGCCAACCGCGGTTGGGTGACCACGCACCGGGTTGATCAACACCGCCCAGAATAATCGAAGCCTAGGCACTAGAACCTTGACGTCGGCACAGCGAGATCGAGCGAAGACAGATTGGACATCAGTGCTGTGTGTTGGGCTGGACTGCGTGTCTACTCAACGCGTCGAAGGACGCACGGCATCGTGTTCCATTGCCCATCGGACTCCGGTGACGTTTCGTGGAGAAGGAGGATGTTCACAGGCCTTGACTATTCTAGGTTGTGTAGAGTTGGTGCCAATATGAGCCACCAACTATCGGCTGGTGACCCATATAGTAGAAACAACCCGTGACCGTCGTATGCGGAGTGCAAGTTCGTCTGCTTCTTTTGCAGGGGTTGTGGTGACGTCAGAAGGCCGAGCTCTGATTGGTTCTGGATGAAGGATAGTGGGTAGACCTCAAAGCAGCTTGCTTTAAGGTCTACCAACTATCCTTCATTCAGAGCCAATCAGAGCACGGCGTCTTTCTGACGTCACCACAACTCCTGCGCAAGAAGCAGACGACTTGCTCTCCGCATAGGCATTTGTTCTTACAACGGCCACTATACGTATCCCACGCTCTTCGTACGTATTGTACGTACGACGAGCTCAGCGAAGTTCATTGTAAACACTCCGTACTGGTCAAAACACGCTGCACATCCTGTGTCTCCGAACAGTGAATATGGAAAGTGCACGCCTAGGATTAAGGCACATACATTATGTTTTCCGCTCTGCTTTGGGTAGTTTGTGCTTAAAGGTTTTAGCGAGCGTTGCGTATACGAAACCCCCTCTACTCTCTGTATACCAACGTTTCGCGCAACCCGAGGGACGGTAAAGTAGAGACGGTCGTTCACCCATTGTCATCGACGGGCTGATGTCCGGAGGCTGCCGTTCGGCCATCTTGACCGCGGCCTCATCGTTTGCGGGGGTCGTGGACGGCGCCGACGCCCTGACTGGGGTTTCCGGGCCTTGAGGGCTAACACTGCGGTCGCCGGACGTGGTGCTCGAGGATGTGGGAGTGGACGGTGGGGCCTCGTGAGCCGGAGGACGGACGCCCGATGCTGGTCATTGCGGAACAAATATATAGACCCCGTAAAGTACTCGTATCTTCGAGAGGGGGGACACATTGCTAAGCCAATACCCCATAGAAGACTAGGTCATTTTGACGCATATCTCAGATCGGGGTTCTACTAACGATGGCGTGATGCGCATGGCCTTATCTCCTAGGTGGTATCGGCCCAGCACGTGCATGCTTAATCGCTTCAGAAAGCGAAGAAAACGCTGAAGATGACACCGACATTATTAAGAGGTCCATTATGGCTGCAGGATTCCGCGTTTTCGGAGTTTCGGGGTTGTGTTGAGCTAGTGGGTGCGCAACTAGGATAGGGCCAGCTTGCACTTGGGAGACGAAAAACGTAAACATCAGGGATAGAAGAATGAGACGGAGATAGAGATACTACTGGACTACCAACTATGGTTATAATGATTCTCCCTCTTCGTGAACCTATCTGCTTCTTCTTTTCTTCTCATCCTGAGAGCTCCATTCAACCGCACACATTTATTTTGTTTTGAAATTCGGAGGGTGTTTTTTCGGAGTTTATTTGTCGCTGAAACTTCGAGGTTTATCGGAGCTCATTTTTTAATTAAATTCCCGATTTTCTGAAATTTTGAGTTTATTTTACTGCGTTCCGCATTTCTTTAAGTTCAAAAGCAAAAATAAGGAAATTCTGGGTACCATGACCCGTTTTCCTCAAGGAAACTTGACGAGCTGAAAGGCAGACCCCTTTTATTGGAAGTTCGAGATTTCAAAGGAAACTAAGGTGGCATATCCTCAGGACAGTCCTAAACACTCTCGCCGGCAAATTTGCTGGCTAGAGTGTTTCGGATTTTTTCGGATATATCCGAAAACACGGAACTGTAATTATGACCCTCGCTCTTGGCAGGTTGCGTGACTATAACGACAAATTTGACGCGGGAAGAAATAGCAAGAGAGCGGGTTTTAATCTTTTCAGCATCGCTCGTATCTTACGTTCGGGTATCTTGGCCAAGTACTGCTCAAACTTCCCCAAGTTCTGGCTGGTGACCTTGTGCTTAGAGTTGCTTTGGACGCGGCTCCTTGAAGTCATTTCTGGTAGGCGACGACAGAAACCAGACAAGAACGGGCAGGAGGTCGTGGCACTGGCTGCAGGACCCCGTTGACGTGGGGTCCCTGAGGATCCCCGTGCTGGAGAAGGAGACCTCGTGTGTGCACAAGGGTTATTGTTCTTGTCGCTGAGTGGCAGAACTTCGGCGACTACCAAATGAAGGATCAGTGTGTAGGAACGGTCCGCTTGGTGCGAGATATGGACCTTCGTGACGGGGTCAATGTTCATTTGCCGCAGCTTCTTCTTTACCTTCTTTTTCTGCGGTGGGGTGCGTATTCGAAAGTTGAAACACCAATAAACACGATAGATTCGGATCGGATTGTGCTGGCTATTCCCTTTGTAACGGGTGAACCTACTCCATGCTCTGCTCCAGCAGAAGTAACAACTTATTCTCTAGCTCACTCTTGCCTTGGCGGCACCATGGTTCTCCAGCCTTCTGGTGGTGCTCTCAGGGATCCTCTCGGTTCTGTGCACAGCGTCAGACCTAGTCCTCACATCTGTCTTCCGCCCCCGTCGCAAAGTGCCTCCTGAAGAAAGTTGGTGCTTGTGATGATGCTGATGGTGATATTGTTGATGATCATGATACTGGATGAGTCTTATTCTGTTTGGGAAGGACGAGAGTTGGGCCACTGTAGTTGGGCTACGGTGGCTAGAAAGGGGGAGGTGTCAGCATTGCTCAGCTTGGTCTGTGTGCGGCGGTGCCCTTGTAAATCATGACGACGATAGCTGGCGCGGTCATCGGGTTTTAGCCATTTAGCCGCACAATCATCATCATCATCATCAGATGCCTATTGTAGACGCCTCGCCGGGAAAGGCTCGTTCGCTTCGCTAGAAGTGCTCGTTTGTGGTGATCTTCCCGGAAAGATAGCCTCATGCGCGCCCAGACTACCGCGATGTCAAAATGGCGACAACCATGCCAAAATGGCGAACACACTGCTTTGCTCCCGGATGCACCACGAGGTACATTTTCCGAGAAAGAAAGATAAGAAAGCCTAATTTTTCGCCGGTCCCGACGGTGACGACGACGACAAAAGCATCGGCAGGTTTATTCTTGTGCCACGTTAGCCACATGTCCAAATTCAGCATAGTTTAACCTTCAAAAGGATTTTAAGGAGCGCATATCGCACGCAATACTAACTCGCGGAGCAAGAAAGCACCAGAGTCGCGGCGGACGCCGCATCTCAGTGTCGAGAGCAGCGCCACCGCTTCATTCTGACCGGCTGCTCCTTCTCTCGCGCGCCGATGCTGACACGTCCCCTTCTAGCCACCGCAGTTAGGCGAGCTTGAACTGGGTTCGCACCTAAGCTTCACACAACGTTACCGGAGCAAGCTCAGTTTCACAGCTCCACCTGCGACGTGGGCTCAGTGGCGGTCACGAGAACTAGCAGCGCTGCAGTCGAGTCCTACTTCCGGATTGTCTAGCTTGCCAAGTTTGAATAGCAATACTTGTGCTTGGGCGAGTTGGTGATTCATTCTAGCACTTCATAGTGCAAGGAAACAGACGAGCTGCGAAACTGAGCTTGCTCCAGTAACGTTGGCTTGACATACTGAGAACGGTGACGATACTTCTGGCTAACCCCTTTTAATCGGGTGAGTACGTATTTTTCGTATCCAAGCCTTCAGACTTTATTTTCTATTTATTTATGTTTATGCCGAGCACTTCTTTTTAATTCACGAAAAGTTAGCGAGTTAAGCCGCAAGATCTATTCTCACTTCGTGATGTCTTGCACAAAAGCATGTCGAAATTACTGCATCGCGGATCAGAAGCCCAAATCAGATTATAAAAGCCACCCAGCTGGCATCCTCCGATAGATGAGCTGGCTGGGCAAGCGCACCAAACTGGGCAGCGCTGGCACCACGTGATGCGGGCGAGAGCACGTGGTGAACATGTAACGTGCACAGGGGACTATACTTCGTTTCACTTTATCTGCGAGCGAAGCCAAAGCTTGAAGCGCTTTTTGCGTTTCTCCCCAGCTCGCGCGCTCAAGCAAAGCCTGAACGCACGGAGCAACGTTACTAAAACACTCAGTTGGGAAACTGCCATAGAGACTGCCCTGAAAAAGTGTCCCCGATCTGTCCTCGCGAACCGAGCTAATGGCGAACACGACGCCGCCATTTCTCCCGCAGCGGCCACTCGAGGAACCGCACGTTACTTCCATTTTGAATATAATCGGCCAGAACAGATACAGTGGAAGAGGTTACAGGGGTGCCACCCCCATCTCCCCAGCGGACGCGCCGCGTCTTAATAACCGAAGTTAAAATGCACCTAGGTCGGGACGTGCTACCTGAAAGCGCCGCTGAGGCATGGTCGTATAAAAACAATATTAAATATGCCGCAAAACCTTGCAAACTAAAGATTTTAAAAACATCACGCGCCCTTCATTTTGTACTAATCTCTAATAAATATCACACAAAAAAAGTATTTTTCGTTTGTTTTTACGCAAAAACATGCTTTATAAAAGCTCAAGGTGACCACAGTACAGACAAATGATAAAGAGTGGCGCTGTTATCGCATTTAGCTCGGTCTCGGTGGACGCCAGCGGCCCAGGTTTCGACGGCGAGTTTCCCAACTGAGTATTCTAGTAACGTTGGCACAGAGCTTTCGTGCTCGCGCTTCCAGCTTTGCCTTCGCTCGCACATAAGGTGAAACGAAGTATAGCCAAAACTACAGTGCCGAAACATTGGTGCAACGAGCCATACCACAGTTTCTCGGCCACACGGATCGGTGTCGCCATCTGGGGGTCCAATCTTAAGCTTCTTCAAGCTTCAAAAGCATGCTTAGTGTATAACGATGTCAAAGCTGCTGGCTCGAGCAAGGGGTTTGATGGTTTGATGTTACATATCATTTGCACGCGTTCTTGCGCAAACGAAACCATAGATGAAGCCACACGTTCACGACAGTTGCTTTGACAGCACCTAGCGGGAGAACACTGAACTGGTCGGAACAGGTGTCTTTCGCGGTTTCTGCTTGTCACTCGTGGCTTCCGTGATTTCTAGGGCTGGGAAATCGAGCGATTAGCCAACCGATTAATCGACTCATGCTTTAATAGCGATTAAGTTTTTTTTTTTTTAACCGGTTAATCGGTAAAATTTTGACTATCCAAAAAAAAGTAAAGATTCAACGCTCTCACCACCCAAACGTCGATGAGTACACCTGTATGAAGGACAAATTGTGGCGTCCGTCACGTATTCAGCAAAAGCGAGCAAACATTTTTTGGGGGGCTTTTTTAAAATATATTATGGATGAAAATTCCCGAGACCGAATAATCGATTAATTAACCGATTAAAGGGTGGCGATGAATCCGGTCAAACGTTTAATCGACGCCCAGCCTTAGTGATTTCACGTTGTCGGTGGTTGTTGCGATGACCTCCCAAGTTAAGCGAGCGAAGTTGCGTTTCTTGTGTCCGACGAAAACAACAGCAATAACAGGGCCGCGAAAAAATAATGACTCATAATGGCGTAAGCAATTAGGTGCACCCTGCGTTGCTTTTCATGTTGCGTAGGGTGCGCAGTTGTCCAGGTCACTCTGTCGTTACTGTCTTATCAACGAGCTGCCTAGATCGTTCGGAACACAACCCACGCAACCGCGTGAATCCAGACATCGTGCGTTCATCAAAGTTCATCAGAGCGGTAGAACGATGGTATGTATACGGCCTTTCGTATATTTACAAGTCCTCAGCTCAGCGTGCGGTCTCCTCTGCTCAGCGTGCGCTTGTTCGTCGCTTCGGAAAGCGAGCAAATCGCGCGCCCTATACGCACGAACACTGAAAAGGGAGCCGGCCAGGAGCCGTTTTCGGAAAATGTCTATATTCCTTTCATGGGTTCTTCGAAGGTGGCCGAGCATCTAGAAGCATGCTCTCGCCGCCGCACCGCCGCAGGTTTGGAACGTAGTAGATGAAAACCGAATCAAACCAAGAACCTATGCTTGTACGCTTCAACCCGAGCCTTGTGCATTGAGCTGGCACATGACACGGCACGACCTGCTCTCGACCACCATATATTTGCTCGAGAGTGGCGACCCCTGTAGGTTGCTAGAGTCGCGAATACTATGCAGGAAACGGAGTCTAGTGGCCGTCGCTGATCGGCTGTAATAACACCAGGGACAACAATGACAACACCTTTAATGGCTTCAATTACTTTTCGACATCACAATAAACAACAACGAATACCCTAAACACGCTTTGTGAATCAATGAATGACTGAGTAGAGATGTTAGGTTGGTTTTGTCCCGAACCTCCATGGGCACCTTCGAGGGTGACTACCGTCGGGAACCGGGGGGTGATCGTGGAAGATGGGTGCGGATGCTGGCTGAAGTTGAAAAAGACTTCTTGCTTCTTCTCGCTGTGGCCGACGGCGGAGAGTTAACGGACTCGGAGGCGAAGTTTAATGAATGCAACAAACAAAAATAAACATTACTGCTGCGTAAAACAATTACACGAAGCCAATACAAATGTTAAAATCTGTAACTACTGCCGCTCACGGCTTACATAGTTAAGCAGTTACAAAAACGGATGCCTCTGCGTCATTTGTCCTCCCGCGCACGGTGAGGATCCCTGAATCAGTATAAACGTACAAGGGCAATGTCATTGTTGACATTCAGTATATCTTGTGCAGGAATTGCCTGACAGAGTCCAAAGGCGTTTCTTTTTTTTTTTTTTTTTTTTTTAAACAGGGCCTTAAATGATCGAGTAGCTCGAGCCAGAAAAAAAGCCTGCGGATCATGCCGTATTAACGGGTCTGTCTGCGTACGCCCGCCTAAGCACTTAATCACTTCAGCCTCTTAGATAAGACCAGACTCCCTAGGACGTGTGTAAAAGAAAGCCTGCAGGCGCTCAAGCACTCGAGATTCGACCTCACGTACCACTCCGCTCGTCCTCTAGCTATGGCAGGGCTTTGTTTCGCAGCTTTAGCTTAGATATTTTTATAGTGAAGACCCTTTCACACAGGGCGCTTGCTTATGTTTTCTTACGTTACGTTATGAATCACTGAGACATCCGTGCTTCGATGCCGCGTTCAAAGCTACTTCTTCGCTTGGTTGCAGCGCTTCATACGAAGTACGGATGTGCCTGCGACCCTCGACGTAAGCAGACCTATGCAGAGTGCAAGTTCGTCTGCTTCTTGCCTAGGGGTTGCGATGATGTCAGAACGCCGAGCTCTTATTGGCTGATCGAAAAAAAAAATTGTGGGTAGACCTCGAGGCATCAAGCATTGAGGTCTACCCACTGCCCTTCCAATCAAGGCCAATCAGAACTCTGCATCGTTCTGACGTCACCGCAACTCCTCCGCAAGGAGCAGACAAGTTTCACTCCGCGTAGCTCTCGTCATAACGATACGTAAGCAAACGAGGCTGTGTGAAGTGCCTTTTAGGGACAACTGTTTCAAGCTGTGAAGTAGAAGCTAAGAGGTCCCATGCGCTTGCGCGCCCTGGGCGCCCGTCAAAGCTGCGCACACGCGGTCTTCACTCCGTCTGAAATGCCAGAAAAAGTTGTTCCCGAGTGTATACTGAGCCGTTGTCTGTTTTTATTATTATTACGGTTACGAAACGGCCTTCTCCTCGAGATATACAGGGTGTTTTCTTCTAAACTTTACAAATTTGCTAAAAAAAAAAGATAGGGCTAATCGTAACGATCAGTCGGCTAATTAGGTAAAATATGATAATTAACTTTTATTTAATAAAAATATTCATATGGTTCTAATTAGAAACTCGCTGAGCGTCATTCAAAATCACTACATTCATAATATTTAGAAATATTTTGAGCGCCTGGGAAGCGTAGTAGAGGTACGAGGCTCCGCGGCCACGATAAGAGACGGAAAAATCGCGCGGGCGCCTTATCGCAACGGTAGCATCGCTCCCACTGCACGAGCGGTAACTTCAGCGCACTACTGCGCTACTCACGCGCTCATGGTCTTTCTGAAAATGACTGATTTTGTAGTTTTCGATGACGCTCAGCAAGCGTCTAGTTAGAAGGATATGTCTATTTTCACGAATTCAAAAGGTAATTAGCAAATTCTACTTAATTGTCCGAATGATCGCTAGATTACCCCACACATATTATGTCCTCCAGGCCGTATAACTCACCTGCACAAATCGCATATGTGTAGCTTTCACGACTTCTTAAAAACAAATCTGTAAAACTTAAAAAAAAAGAAGCCATGAAACTATCGATTAGGAAGACGAATTCATGCAATGCGAGCTCATCGAACCCTTTACTAATTCGAATGACAGTATAAAAAATGCACGCTCTAAAATAATGCATCTTCTATACGAGAAACCCAAAATATAGACCTTTCCAAAAAAGAGCGTGTGACCGGTGCCATTTTGAGTGTTCGTGCGTATGGCGCGTGCTTTGCTCGCTTTCCGAAGCGACGAACACGCACGTGCTGGGCTGTGAAGATCGCACGCTGGGCTGTGATTTTGTAAACATTGAAATGGTGTATACGTAGCTTGCGAGCGTCGCCATTGCTGGCTGCTGGCGGTTATTTCGACCTACTGGTTTCTTTGAGCTACAACTTCTGCGGTGTGAAACTATAACACGGCGACCCGAGCGCCCGCGGTGCATAAAATTCGGACATGTCCGCGAATGACGTCACGTGCAAGCTGTGTATATATACCTACAAAAATAAAAAAAAAAAAAATTAAGTTATTGTAAAAATTGCACTTGCTTTCTCTCTCTCTATTTTGTTTTATCGATTTCGATTGTATTGTTTATAGAGTAGTCAAAACGTATGGTCTCTTTTTGTCGCAAATAGAAACACACAAAAGAGTCGGGGACATTTTTCGACGACGACGATCGCTTTTCGGTATTCCGTTGGCCGTCCCCCTGCGCGTCCGCTCGTCGTTTGTCATCCTTTACCGCCGGACAGTTTCGTTCACCGTTCCGCTGGCGTGATTCGATTGGTGGTCACGCCTCCTCGTCCTCAGCCGTCGCGGAGAATCGTTTCGGCGCTTTCGCTGGCACGGGCCAGTCGCTCGGTGCTGGAGGAAGCGCTCGCCGTCAGTGCCGTGATCTGGTCGTTCTGCCCCGTCAGCTGTTGGCCCATGCCCTGCGTGTGCGATCGTGACGCGGGAAAGTATAGTCGAAAGAATCAAGAGCACGTAGTCGCGTCGAGGTTAGCAGATAAGTGCGGCGTGACACCCGGAGTCGTTTGTACCGAGAGAGTTTGGCCAATGGGCGATGTTTTCACGTGACGTAAATCCGCCATTTTGTTGTTAGTTTGTTTTTCCATACAAAGTTTCTAATTTGAAGGATTACATCGCAACTTGTTGAGGAGATGTCAGCGTAGTAAGACTTATAAGGATCTACGCATTTGAGGAGTCATGTAAATCGTTTGAATGCTTGCCTTCGGCACACGCCAGAAGGCGCGCAGCAACAAAATGGCGGACAAAATTACGTCAGTGAAAACACCCTATAGCTATAGGGTTCCGTGTGTTCGGAGAAATCCGAAAACTTCGAAGAACACTCGTTTGTAAAATTTTCTTGAATACTCAAGAATTTTGAGGTTATGATGGGAAAATAAAAAGCACATAAAGACTGTATTTACTGTCTAATTTGTGTCAGAGCACCGGATCAATAGTCCTTTAAAAATCCACTTCAGTTTTTTTTAATCTTAGCTTATTGACTAAAGGGAGTTTCCCGTTTACTTCGGCAAGGTTCGTCATGTCTGCTTTGGAGTCTGTCCCGAGCATAAGTGGCAGTAATGAAATTACCTTTCGCAGTATTTAGTAATGCCATTAATTACGTTTCTGTGTTGGTTATTTATTAATATAATGAATTAATGTGGGGCGATAATTTTATATTACATATCTTAATTACTTCGTAGCTTTACGTATACTTTGTGCGCCTTTAGTAATGAAGGGAATTAAAAATAATACTGCCCGAGAAAATTGCAGGGGGCAAACAAATACCAAAAAAAAAAAACATTAGGTGACTCATTGGCCTTGGATGGACACACCTTGAAGACCATACAAATTTTGAGTGGTTGAAAGTATGAAGATACTTATTTGAAAGCGATGTCATTACTTTCTGAAGTAGTTTGTATCTGTAAATTACTTTTACGACCAGGTGATTTGTAATTTAATTTAATTACATTTCAGTAGTATTCGGCAAAGTAATTAGAAATTAGTTATGTAATTTCATCGTAAGATGAAAGTAATTTGGCCAGCTATGGTAACAAGGCACTCGCCTCTGCGATGTCTTTGAGTCCTGAGATGGCCAGAGACACCTCATCTTCTGGGTCGACCTCTATCGGGACCGACTGGTGGCGGCTCCCGTCGGGAGTCTCTGGTGACGACCGTGAAGGTGAAACCTTTGCGATGGGTTTTGTCTTCCGGCGCCTCTTCCAGAGACATCGCGGACAGCAGCGGCCAAAGCACGAGCGTTGCATCTGGTAGAGAACAAGTGATCGATTTCGACACATTGTCAACGTTGCACTCTTTGTACGTTCATTCACGTGCCCTCTTGCGTGTGTAACCGTAGCAGGCGCGTATATGACATAACGTAACACTCTTTTTTAAACTGATTTTTAGGAATATTTTGCGTTTTCCGGTTCAGACATTCACATTATTGGTGACGAGATGTTTCGGTGGCGCCCTATTATGGCTTCTATCCGTGAAGTCACTATCAAGGCGATTAATGGCGAACAGCAAATCAAATTGCTTGTGAAAACTGCACGGTGGAAACCTGGGGTCATCGCTTTTTAAACCGTCAAAAATGACAGTCCGCCATTACTATATTTCTGTCGATGAGCAGAATTCATCGTACATCGAAATCGTTTGACCAGCCGAGGAAGGCCGACCACAGTGACACACTTGGTCGTGCACGTCTCCAATGCGCCGCACACATCACACAACCTACGAAACTGTTCCTTGATTGAGATTGCATGTTCTTGGGAACGACTTTTTTATTATTATGATGTGGAAATGGTTGTGCAGACCCACGCATCGCGAGCGCTTTTGAATTCAAGAAGTTGGGGGTACACGGTTTTAGAGATCCAGCACTTCTACACCGAAGCTGCAGGTTGTGTGTACTCCGTTCATCCTTAAGCTGAGACTAGAAGCTCCGCCTTCAGAGCGAGCTTTCTGCCCTTGATTGAAGAGAAGTGTGAACGCGCCGGCACGCGCAACTAAAGCACTCTGGAAGCCTGCGAGCTCGCACTGAAGGCAAAGCTTCTAGTCTCACGTTAAGGGTGAACGGAGTTTGTGCGTGTGCTAACAGCGGTGGATTGGTGGAGCTCGGGGCGCTTGGAGCGAAAGCTCGCGCTGCAGAACACAAGGATCCTGTTTGCAAGCCCCACCCCTACCCGTTTCGATCTGGACGAGCAGCCTATACCGGCATGCGGTCGTTTTTACTACTGCGTGGTGCACGTCAAAGACCCTAGGCTAGTGGCTGCACTGGCTAAATTTCTTGTCTATAGCTGAGAGACAAGTCGCCCATTACGGCAGACTAACTCCCGGCTGTATAAGCATACATACGACGCAATTAATTTGTGTCGACTGCGATCGTCCATTTTTTAGGTGACACCCTCCTGGCTTGGGAAATCGGCATGATGAAGAGTTACGCCAGCTGCAGCTAAAATTCTTTTTGCAAGTTCGGCTTCAGGGCGCTGCCATCTTGCTCGCTGGGGTGCGCTTGGACGCGTCCTAATCTAGGGTGCCTACATGTCTGTCTGTCTCAGGGTGAAGACATCCATTGTTGCCCTGAATGTGCCAGCGCGTGACGCTCTCACGCACTCGGTGCGTGACTTGGGCGGTAAAATGGCGTCTATGGATTAGCCAAAGCTACACGCTCGAGCTGAGTGATTTTAAATTGGGACTTTACTAATCGCATATCGTTTAGTTGGCCAAAAGAAAGAGGCTAGAAAGTCAAAAGCCAGCTTTTCGGTACGAACATTTGAAAATATAGCGGACTATTTTGTACCTTCTTGCCTTCGAAAGCTCTCCGCCTTTTCACTATGATACATCCGCAGTTCCAAAAGCGCGTCACCGGCGCCAAACTGACGTCAGCAGAGCCCAACTCACGCATTGGACACGAGAACTGCGTCACTCGGATGTATGCACTCGTCAACAATCAATCCGTCGACGAATATTTGGATTCGCGTTCGTGGCCAATGAGTGCTCTGATGGAACTTATTGTCACTGGGGAATGACAAGTTCTATGGTGTGCATAAAAAGCACGGTGGAAGCTAGGAGTCATCGCACCGGTGCCGAAGGAATGTCACGACCACGTGATTTCACAATTCGCATTTGAGTTGAGGATTAAAGCTAAGGAGGAAGAAGTAGGAAAATCGTTTCATGACCCCTTTAAAGGGGCGGTGCAACGATATTCAATTGGAATGTTTTTTCACTTTACACAAGCTTACTGCCACTAGCGGGACTCAAGGATACTCGCACGCAACGCCACTGGCCAAGAAACTCCTTTGTTACGCTGTAATTTCGAGGCCAAAACCGAGTGTTTTCATTCAATCTCTCCTTCGCAAAACCTGATGACGTAGCTGGGCGGTAGCAGTACCGCCCAGTGACGATATTTGAATGCGGCTCATATATTGGACCCGAGCATTGCGTGGGCACTCGATTTGGGCTCGTGACAATCTGTAGCCCGAGAATAATTCGGGTAATGTCTCGTGTTCAATCGCTGCAGTGACGACAACAGCCGAACCATAAGAATATCTAGTACTCAGCGCGTGTCCTGTGCCTTTCCAACCCTAGAGCCACTAAATAAGCTGCGCTTAGAGTATCGGCACTCCGTCCCCCGACATTGTTTTGGGCGCCGCCATTTTGGCTCGTATGCAGAGCAGACGCAACTGCCGATCGTCATGATTCAAAAGTGCCACTTCCTCAGCATTAGATTCAGTGTTGGGAAGGTCATGTAATATTGCTTTGCTCTGTCCGGAACTGTTTAAACATTTGTGGAGAACGGAAAAGCGTTTCCTGTGATTTCAGATAAAACTTCAAATAACTGGCAACCATGCTATTAAGACACAATATGGCCAAGTGTCGTTACTCTGAAGCGTAGCTTATTTAGTGGCACTATCCAACCCCAGCGCATGGCTATGATCAACATTGGCGGCATATAATCGGCTCCAGATCACGTTGCCGCTTGTTCTGGCTGCGAGTTGAGGGGGTGAACTCTGCTCGTTTTTCTTTATTTTTTCTGCGACTTCGATTGCGTGTGGTGAAAAACGAACGGGTATTTCACAGGTCATTGACGTCAGGGATCCGTTCTAAGCGGCATTTGCGCAAAATACAAAAATCGTTGCATCGCCCCCTGAGACTAGAAGGTCTGCCTTCAGAGCGAGCTTTCTGCCCTTGCTTTAAGAGAAGTGTGAACGCGCCGGCACGCGCAACTAAAGCACTCCGGAAGCCTGCGAGCTCGCGCTGAAGGCAAAGCTTCTAGTCTCACGAACCGAAATTGGATAAAAAAAAAAACACAATGCAGGAGATGTAGGCGGGACGCTTCAATCCCTACAACACTACTCGTAAGGCGATATCTCGAATGGACGGCCGTATTTTTGGAAAAAGAGGTCGAGATTGAACCAGGCCGACGAGGCGCGTGACGTGAAGATACCTCGTTTCCTCCTCTCTTCGCTTTGCCCCCTCAAAGGTGGCGAGGAGGAGAACACGCGAAGCCGTCCCCTCTCCTTCTCGAAGAAACATGACGTAAACATTTCTGTCAAATGCGCCTCCTTTTTTTGAAAAATGCGGTCATCCGTTCGAGATATCGCTGCATGAGTGATGTTTTGGTGTTTGTAGCATCCCGTTGCACGCTTTAGCCGCGTGTTTTGTGGAATCCAGATTTCGGTTCAGCATGAACGGAGTTTGTGCGCGTGCTAACAGCGGTGGATATTTCAGTGGAGCTCGGAGCGCGTAGAGCGAAAGCTCGCGCTGCAGAGCACAAGGATCCTAGTTGCAACCCCCACCCCTACCCGTTTCGATCTGGACGAGCAGGCTATCGGCATGCAGTCGTTTTATTACTGCGTGGTGCACGTTAAAGGGGTACTCCGGCGATTTTTTCATGGTCGCTGATTTGCCTCAAATTGGCTCAACACACCGATAGACATGGCTCAACGAGTTCCCGAAGTATTGTGTGAAAATAAAAAAAAAAATTCGCGAAGTTATTGAATTTTTGAATTTTGTTTTCATCGTGTTTCTCAAACCGGGAGCTCCTACTGGCAACATTGAAGTGTGACGACAGAAATGGTACAAAGTGGGCAGTAAGCAGCAGTAAGCCATGTTCCCAACTGATTACAAGACGTTTGATGGTGGGAAAAGAATGTTTGGTAACTGATTCACTCAGAGGCACGCAAAAAACACTCGAAATACTCTGTTTAAGACTACATGCACGACCTGAAAGTCTGTACCATGTGTGACGTCACACCACCGAAGAGCGCGCGAAAATTTGAAATGCTGGTTTCGGCATCATCTTCATTTACGGTTTTCTCAATTCCTATTTTGAATTTCGAAAAAATAAATAGCATACCATGACGACTGAAGTCCGGGTAGTCAGAAAATGCAATTTCTTTAGGTAGCTCAAAAAACGGCCGGAGTGCCCTAGGCTAGAGGCTGCACTGGCTAAATTTCTCATCTATAGACGATTGCAAGCAAAGCGACTGGCCGCCGCCATTTCTCTGCTCGTGCAGGAAACGTCATGCACTTTCAAGCTTGCCAAAGCTATCTTCACGCGCACGTTACATGTGCTTGCACGCCTGGGGCACCAGTCGTGATGTTATGCTTGCAATTGTCTATAGCTGAGAGACAAGTCGCCCATTACGGCAGACTAACTCCCGGCTGTATAAGCATACATACGACGCAATTGATTTTGTTGACTGCGATCGTCCATTTTTTAGGTGACACCCTCCTGGCTTGGGAAATCGGCATGATGAAGAGTTACACCAGCTGCAGCTAAAATTCTTTTTGCAAGTTCGGCTTCAGGGCGCTGCCATCTTGCTCGCTGGAGTGCGCTTGGACGCGTCCTAATCCGATTACGAAGCCTTGCTAAGGCGTCATAATCGGATTATGGCCGCGCCGAAGCGCACCCCACTGGGCAAGATGGCGGCGCCCTGAGACCGGACTTGCAACGTGTATAGACCAACTGAACTCTGACGTCACACCACTGCGGTGGCGCTGCTCTCGGTACTGCGCATGCGCAGATGCTTCGACTCGGGCGAATCTGGTTTCTGCGCACGCGCAATCCCTGTCACCCGGTGTGGGCCAACGCGGGCTCTGTTTATAAACAGCGTGTTGGTTGATACTCCGTTTCAGGATGACTTAGCGAATTGTGGAGGCTACGGCACCCGCGACCCAATAAGGGCGTCGGAGCGAGGCGCGCGCCGCGCCACGTCGCTGGAGCGCTCGTGTCACTCCGCCAAATGCGAGACCCAAAGGAACCGGCTGTCGTCTGCTGGCCAAGAGTCGTCGTCTGCGAAACCAACCAACTCCAAATGAACGTCCACCGCCGCATGCATTGCCATGCGCTTGAGAAGCGAGTTCTTCGGGAATGGTTCAGGAGGCAACCATACGCTCAATTTACCCGCGAATCTGTGGCGGGTGCTAATGCCAGGGTGATGTTTCGAGTGTAAGCGGTCGATTACACGGTTGCGATCGTTCAAACATCGTTCAAAAGCCATGCTTTTCTCGGAAAAGTGTTGATCCGTATTAAGTAGCGTTGAAAAGTGACATGTCTTTGTCTTTCTTCCGTGTCGTGTAGTGTTGCGGTTAGAAGAGTCCCGACTTTAACACTACAAATAACACTACTAAAAAGGAACAATTCTATAACTACTTTTTGTCGCGGACAGCGCTGTTGCAGTGGCGGTAACGAGGTCTCCGTGGCCTCGACCAAGAAGTGTTGTCACGTGCCTTGCTCCGACGCTCTTATTGGGTCGCGGGGGTCCGCAGCCTTCACAGCTCGCCAAGCTATCTTGAAACGGAGTATAATACCTGCCATCAATCAATATGCGGGAGCATGACTTCTGAGGTTCTCTTGCTCGCTGCTTCACGCATTCGAAATTTCGGATGTTATGGCGGAAGCGCCATAACCTCCAACCTTCTTCTGGCTGCCAATGGACGATCGCCATTCGAAAGTTTCACGTCATAGCGCGTTACCGCAGATATGTATTTGGGAGCTTGCGTGATGATCGAGCACAATTACTTTTGCCTAGCGAAGGGCAAGTGACCTTCATATTGCTGATATTTTGATAGGATCTTCGTGAAAGCTAATTCTGAGTAGATAAAAAGGGCTTCTCTCTACCTGTAGCCCCAGAACCATCCTTATACTGTGGATTGCAAATTCGTAATTTCATGCTTCTGCTTTAAGCGAATGGTGTATACATAGCTTGCACATGATTTGAATGATTTGTGCTGGTTCTTAATTATCTCTATTACTGGCCCCGAAGTACGTACTCCTCATATGTGTGAATCGGGCGGTGGAAGCAATACTTACGGCAAATAACTACTGTTATGGCAAATATATGGCGTCAGTCCAGCCTGACAGTGCGCGCACATAACGTCAGCTCCACCCTCAATAGTTGAGCCAAATGCTGAAACGAGCGTCTCCGGATTGTAGAAATAATGCAGTGGAGGCTACGCTAGCTGTTACGCACCCAAGCCAACATTTGGTCTCGCCAAGTGACCTCAATGTATGCAAAGACCATAAAGTAGTAATCCCTGACGTCAGCATATGACTCGCACGTGACCCCATCGCACCGTACCAACGACCATTCGTACTTGTTTGTGCCCAGAAAAACAGATTCGTTGGTGTGCTGTATATGCTGCAGAAGGTAGGCGCGCCGCAGTATGGCCCATCAGAATGGTAGCTAACGTGACGTCAGTGCAAGCCACGCATAGCGTTGCGCATGCTGCAGCGAGCTTCGACAATACCTTCAGGGCAGGTTTGCTAGGAACAGTCTTGGCTAAGATTGTTTGAACGAAAGTCTGCAAGCACGGGTTGCGCGAGCGCTTGAGACTCGACTTCATGTGCCACTCCTCAGAGCATTCTTTCACACAATATTATAATTTACATTCTTGGCAGACGACAAATGGGAGGTCGTTGTGAGCATGCGCTGTGAACCACATGCTTCAAGATGGCGTCAAGCGAGTACCACATTACAATTTATGTTACGCTCGTACACTTTTTTTTCCGTGTTCTCTCTTTGCCGTTTAACATCAACATCGAATTTTCTCCGCGTACCTTTGAAAGATCTTCCTCGACGCTGTCAAGGTCCCTGGTGATGTCCCCCAAGGAGCGTCCGACGTGGTTGAGCTGCTCCCCTTGCTCGTCCAGCGTGGCGACAGTCTTAAGGCCGACGCCCTGCGCGGCCTGGCAGACCTGCAGCATCTTGCGCGTGGCCGCCACTGAGGGGTCCCAGACCTCTTCTTGCAAGTCGTCGTCATCTTGTTCAGCCTGAATACGCTGCAGCTCCCGCAGGAAGCGGTCTTCGTCCCGTTCGTCCGCTCGAACTGATGGCTCCACCATAGCGACACATCGGGCGCCATCATAATGGATTAGATTTGGATTGGATCGGATGGTGTTGGCAGTTTTCTTTGTAACGCGTGGACAGCGCTTGGGTGCCTATAGATTTGGTTAGAGCCACGAAATAAGCTACGCTTAGGGTATCGGCCAACGGTATCGGCACTCTGTTCCCCGATATTGTTGTGGGCGCCGCCATCTTGGTGCTTGTGCAGTGCATGCAGACGCAACTGCCGATCGTCCTTTTTCAAAAGTGCGATCTCTTCAGCATTAGATTCGGTGTTAGGAAGCTAATGTAATATTGCTTTGCTCTGTCGCGAACTGTTTAGACATTTGAGGACGGAAAAGCGTTTCCTGTGATATCAGATAAAGCTTCTGACAGCTGGCAACCATGATTTTAAGCCAGAAGATGGGTAAGTGTTATTACTCTGCAGCGTAGCTTATTTAGAGGCACTAGCTTTGGCTTCAATGCCAGTAGAAGTTGTCCCCAAGTAGAGTCTGCCAGTGAGAGAGGATTCCACACTGTTCAACAGAGTGCAGATTTTAGGAAAGGGCCTTTAAACGCAACGCGTTCGCTTTATCAAGAAACTTGATCCGACATTTAGCTGGTTTAGTCGTCCCAAAAACTTTGCTTGGCATATAGCACCCAGCTCGAGCCTATACTTACAAATGAAAAATGTTGAAGCATCCTTACTTCGGGTCGAAAAATATACTAGACGCAGCCGGCGACTTCCCCTTGTCAACCGGCATCAATAGCGTTGCAAGGCTCAGACATAAAAAAGCTGACACTCACCTCATTCCATAATCCCGTGGGGTCAGAAGCAGAACTGCCGTATGCAACTGCTTACTGCTCAGTAAATGCACTGCATTGTTGCTGGGAAAGCACGTGGAGCGAAACCTCGCGCTGCTGAGCCCGTAGATTTTGGGCTGAGTCCTCACCCCTGTCTTTTTTGATCCGGATGAGCATCGCACCTGTGTGCGGTCGTGTGTCACTTCTTTTACTTCTAACGAGTGCACCAGTGCTTGGGCTTCGGCTATTACTGGGCATAGTAAATAAAAGTTTTATTATTATTATTATTATTACTACGTGGAGCACGTTAAATACTCCGGGCTGGCAGTGGTACTGCACTGGCAACATTTCATCCACAGCGGAAACACTAAACACCCCACTGAGGTTGACTAGCTTCTCGCTGCCTGAGCATAAAAACATAATTACGATTTCTGGACTGTCCCTCTACAAGGGTCAGTCTCCGATTGGGTTTTGCATTAGGCCGCAATCAAAACCAACATTTCTAGAAGTGTTTAAAGTCCCTCTATCCTGGGAAAAGTGGCGCCATTCATTGTTGTGGAAGTGCTCGAGACACGTGCCGCGCGCCACTTCTGGGAAGAACATGGTGTCCGAAATCTAGCTCAGTTACAGTGTTGCTCAGTGCTGCGCTGTGCCGCCATGATCTTCCCAAGGGCTGCACGTTGCACGTGCCTCATGCATCGGCACACCTTGCGCTACTTTTAGAACATGAAGGGGCTTTCGCAGTGTTGTGGGAGCGTGACAGAAACAAAAGGAACGAAATAAGTTAGCTGTTACTTGTAAATAAAAGGAACGCGTTAGAGACCTTCGTTTCCTCGAAATAAAAGTAACGCGTTAGCATTACAGGCATCGATAAAAAGTAGCGCACGTTTCTTTTGCGGCACTTTTGGATGACGCCTATCCCCCCTGTCTGCCATTGACGGTGACAGCGTTTTTGGACTCTAGTTAAAAGGGCGTGGGCGTTTTTTTCCCCTCTTATGAAGTATACGGGCTTGCGTGAGGTAAAGAGGCGTTGGTTGGGTGCAAAAAGTCCTAGATTTGGTGCATAGAAAATCACACACAAAACATGCAGTGTACTTTTTTGAACTTTTGGGAAGAAATGGTAACAAGTACAGCGTACGCTACCTGTTACTCGAAAGAAGTAACGAATCTAAGTTATCAGTTACCTTTTTCAGAACGTGACGAGTACGTTACTGTGTTACCAAAGAATGTGACGCGTTACCGGTAACGCCGTCACTGGTAACGCGGTTGAGCCAACGCTGAATTCAAGCAACAGTGGTGGGCATCGGTAATTTTGTTTTTCTTTCGGATAAGATGGATCGCCGTGACCTGAAAGGAAGAAAATGTCAAAATTTATTCTATAGAAGTGTAGAAAACAGGAAGGTATTCTGCCTTGAAATTACATCTGGACCGACTTGATATACTTCGTTCACCCTTATATCTGAGACTACAAGCTAAGCTATACAAGCCCGAGCTAGCCCGCGCTCTTGGCTTTGAAACGTGTGAGTTCCCATTCTTCGGGAGAACTCTTCGAAGCAGCGACCTCGAGCTCTCGTGTTTGTGAAATAGGCTGCAGTCTCAGCTTAAAGGAGCCCTGCACTCATATTTAAGCGTCTACCTTTTTTGCGGTTTACACGTCTCTTGGGGCTCGGGCAAGCCAGCTGGCACGGAGGGAGTAACTAAATATCAGTGCGTCATATTTTAACCGGACGACGCGGACACCTCCTTCACTATACGGGGTGTGACCCGCGGTGCCGAAAGCGCGCGATATGTGACGTCTTCGGCCCTGGGCTTACTAGTGGTCAGAGTCGCTAAAAACTTGTTTTTAGCTGAAATACAAAATATAAGTGGCGCGATCCGTTTCAGTTATTTATAAAAGTAGTTTTCGTTCACTATTTAAGATCAAAAAAGAAACAAATGCAGTTTATAAAGTACGGAAACAAGAAATGATCCGTCGACGTACCCGCCATCAAGCGGTGGCAAAGGCGGCACAAGAAAGGCCTTTCGGCAATATGGCTGCGCGAAGTGGCTCCCGCTCTGAACTGATCTTTACCCCGCGTTTGCGGTCGTTTGTGGCCAATGAAGTGTCATGCCGAATTAGTGTTTAATCGCGCAGCAAATGCAATACGAGCCGCCCTGGCTGCCCGCTTCATACAACCTATCCAGAACATGCTTTAGTGGCGCCCTCTCCAGCCGTCGACACGGAGTACGGCAGCCGTGAGCGCATGCTGAGCTCACTACCCCTCGTCTAGTTCACGGCCACTCAAGCGACCAAGGACGTCATGAAGGAGGTTATTTTTTGCTTGTTTTTATCATTTTAATTTGCCTATAACTTCTAAAATAAAGCAAAATTCGAGAAAAGTTTCAATAAGTTACTTCGTTCAGTGCGCTCAGGTTCGGTGCAAACAAAAAACAGTAAAAAAGTCCTTGCAGGGCCCCTTTAAGGGTGAACGGAGTCCAAAAAGAGGGTCTCAGCTGAGACTGGAGTGAAAAAAGTACTGTAAAAGCCAGCGCACGAGCTGAGCGGGACTGAAACTACGTCTCAAGACGCTCGCGCGCCCCAGCCTTTGCAGTGCTTTCTTTCACCCAGTCGATCAGCTGAGAGGTTGTTCAAGCAAGCCGGCCCTGGTATCTTCGCTGTGATGGGGGATGTGACCGGTGCAGTAAAGCCCCTATAGACCTTTCCAATGTTTACAAAATCACAGTCCAGCGTGCGATCTTCACAGCCCAGCACGTGCGTGTTCGTCGCCTCGGAAAGCGAGCAAAGCACGCGCCATACGCACGAACGCTCAAAATGGCACCGGCCACAAGCTCGTTTTTGGAAAGGTCTATATCCTGGGAAAAGTGGCGCCATTCATTGTTGTATAAATGCTCGAGGTACGTGTCGCGCGCCACTTCTGGGAAATTCATGGCGTCTGAAACCTAGCTCAGTGCTGCGCTGTGCCGCCATGATCTTCCCATGGGCTGCACGTTGCACGTGCCTCGTGCATCGACGCACCTTGCGCTACTTTAGAAACGGTGCAGTATTAGCCCCGTGCGCGACCGAAAGCGTCTCTGTGGTCGGCCTTCCACGATTGGCCGAACGCTGACTATGACGTCGGAAAGGGGATTTTCATCGACGGAAATAAGAGGAATGAAAGAACTTTAATTTTGACGGTGTTGGCAGTGTTCCTTTGAGAGCGCAATGATTTCAAGCTTCCACCATGCTAATAACAAACACCATCGAACTCAGAACTACGCTTGGTTTTACACTTACTCGGTGCAAAAGGAATGCTACGCACGCGAGGCCAAAGCCATGGGAGGCTCCTATGCAGCGCTCGCGCACTGCAATCAACTGCTAAGAGCTCGTGCTCTGCACCCTTGCCCGTGCCCTGTGCCGTTGGTGTGGATGCTTTGTCTCCACCCGCATTGTGGACAGATGGAATCACCACGTGCCTCATAGAGAAGCATGGGTAAACAAGAGCACGCTTCCACTAAATTCAACCTAAGTCTCGAGGCGAATACTCAACCTCGCAAACCTCTGCCGCGCAGACGAAGGAATTGGCAGGAGCGCGTGGCTTTGAAAAGTGCCTTCTATGCACGAGTTCTCGAACAAACAAAAGCATTCTCCCGGGCTAGGCTCACGCGCCCGTGCCTTTGTCTTTACTAAAGACACTGCAGGTGAAATGGAGTATAGGGTCTTCGATGAGCATCATTCGATAGTGATTACAGGACCCGTGGTACTGAAACAGGGGCGATGGAGCTTACAGTAAACCTATATTTTCACACCGACAACCATTAAAAATGTACGCAATTAAAAAAAAGATGGCGACTTTTTTACGCGATCGATATACTTCAAAGGAGGATTGATCGCGCTGTAAACTATTAACGTCTGGGTCACAATGTCTGATCCTCACCCTTGAGCAGGCCACACACAAACAGCGCAATGTCAGTTATTTTCGTTGACGCGCGACGTCCACCACCCCCTAACCTGGACACTCGGCGAGAATGTCGACGAGGTTTCCGACAAGCTTACAGAGCCCCCGGATGCGCGTGTTTGCCGCCTGTCGCCGATCGGTCACGTGGGGCCGTCAACGTCACGATCCAATGGTGCAATCAAGCCGCACCGAAAGTACATAGTCACGGCGTTCGTTGTCTTCGCGGGTTCGCTATCACGTGGCTAAACCAATAAATAACGCGCAGAAAAAGCGCAGGATTCCGGCGCATTGGACTGTGCGTGATTGCTTTCGTTGGTAACAGCGAATGCGCAAAGATAAATGAGCGCCATGACGATACGCTGTGGACGCTGCTCGACGCCAGCGGACTGTTGCGGGCAGTGCTTGTCGTTTCTTTGGTCGATTTGGCTATTCGCTCGTATACTTCGTTTAAGCTTAGGTCCAGACGCGGCCGACGCTACGATTACGGTAATGTGGCAAACCAAGCGACGCCAAAAGTGCTAGCCACTATAGGCCTTTTCTCGTAATGATTGGTGCAGCGACGATAGAAGACCGGAATAATGACGAGCGCCATGATGGTGTGCTTTTGACGCGCTGTCTGATTGCTCTCATCAGCTCGTAGCGTCGGCTGCGTATGGAACATGAAACGAAGTACATCCCGTAGTGTGCTGCTGTGGGTGTGTTGTTTTGTTTTGTGGTCGCTTAAAGGGAAACTCCGTTCAACTCCGAATATTTCGGGAGGATGAGTGATTTAGCATTAAAAAGCCCTAGTAAAAGACGCTATACGTCATTTGCTTCGCGAAAAATGGGATATATATTTTTAAATTAATTTTAAACACGAGCTGAAATTGAAACCGAAACTTTGGCTCCGTCCGGCAACATTGGCCTCGGGCCGCCAAGAACATGGCTATCACGTGGTACAAGATGTCACGTGATCCTGTGCGCTACGACGGGCGGGATAGGGGCGGGCGTGTGCCAGGCGGGAGTGTCGTCTGCACCGCACTCTTCACCACGTTTTGGTGTCTAAGACATTCGACGACGTCTGAACAACTGCGGCATAAGTCTGCGCACTTAGTGTCCGTAGTGTGGACGGAACTCCGAGAGGCAATAATCACAAATGGTGATGCGACGGCGGCGGTTGTGACGCGAAAGACGGCGAAAGACGGCTCACTAGAAGCGAGCTGCGCAGGCGCGTTACGCCAATCCCGTGGACCCCGCCGAGCGCCGAGAGGAAACGTTGCTGACGTAACCAGTTACGCTTGCCCGAGAAGTAAAAACGAGCAAAAGAAGGCAGGGATGATGACGTTTAGCTCAATGTTGGCTACGCCCACGCCGTAGCCTTGACTGCGCTGTTGGTTGCGCCCGCCGCAATTCGCTCGCTCGACTCGGCCGATTTCGGCAACTTGGAGAGTTGCAATGTTTGCCGGACCATTTAAGAAACATTTAGACAGAACTACGTCGTAATATTTGACCTGCCCCGTCGAAAACTGATGGCACTGCGCAGACTTTTCTTAGACGCGACACGCAACGTGTTTGCTCTGTCCGATATAGCTGAGGCTCTGTTTGCTTTGTCCGATATAGCTGTGGCCGGGATTAAGCCCTGGAGTGGGGATTAGAGGCTGATGTTGCCCGAGGATTAACCCGGTCGCGAACGTCGGGGCACCGGAAGGACTTCGGCTCGACGTGGAGTTGAAATTCCGTGGCGCCACGTAGTCGTCGGGAAATAGGCCCTTGGGGACTGGAAGGAACCCTTGAAAAAAGTGACACCACTTCTCGAAGAGCTGAATAAGTACCGCGAAGTGGAACGCGCGAGGAGACGCCCTTGACCTCTGGAGCGCATAGCCTTCGTGATGTTAACATTCCAAGCAACTGTAAATGTTTATATGAATTCCTGTGTCGTGGTTGTGGAATCACCTTTAAAGTGGCAGCGCGAAGGTATTGAACTGAGATTTCCTCACTTTACGTAAGCTTACTGGTATGGCGTGACTCAATTGTATAGTTTTTTTACGGAGTGCAACTGACCAAGAAGACTTTTTGTAGCGGTGTAATTTTAAAGATAATAAAATAGAACGGGCTGTTTTTCAGTCTCTTTTTCGCAAAACCTGATGCAGTCATGGGAATCATAGTTTTGCCGTTGTCATGGGGATTTCCACGTTGTGACGATATTAACGAAGGAAGTGCTTAAAGGGGTCACGAAATGATATCAAGTTGGAATGTTCATGACTTTGCAGACGCGTACTGCTTCGTCCGGCCCAAGTATATTCGCACTTTAATCAGTGTGTCCTTGAATTTAATCCAACGTCAATGAATTTAATCCAAGTTGTCAACAATTTAATTCGAACGCCATTAATTTTAATTCGAGAGTTACTCAATTTAATCCGTTCATATCTGTGAATTAACTATGACCACGAACTCATATGTTACAACCGTTTTAGAGGTCTAAGTTGCTTGCAAGTCATGAATGACGTTTCACTGTATATGCGAGTTTCGTGACTGGTTCCCTCGTGAATTTCGAGGAATTTCTTGGACCATAATACCTAAGCTCCAGACTGAATGATGGGGATGTTTTGTCGGTTTTAGAATGGTAACGAAAATTTTCAAGTGATTTGACAGTGAAACCGTGTTTGGAAAATGTATATTTCAATTAGGGTGTATGCATTCAATGGCGTGAACATTTTCATTGAAAATCAAGATTCTGAATTTCGACTGCCTGTATTCCACAGTCGAATACGTGTTACGTGTCCTTTCAAGTTCATTGTGCCTGCCCTTGAAACCGAGGACACGTAACTCACATATTTGAGTGTGGAATACACGCAGTCGAAAAGCAGCATCTTGACTTGCAAAGGAAAATGTTTATGCCATTGAATGCATACACCTAATTAAAATACAAAATTTTCAAATACGGTTTCACTGTCAAGCCACTTGAAAATTTTCGTTAGTGTTCTAAATCCGAAAAAACATCCCCATCATTCAGTCTGTAGCTTAGGTGTTATGGTCTAAGAAATCCCTCAAAATTCACGAGAGAAAAAGTCACGCAACGCGCCTAAACCGTGAAACGTGATTCATCACTTGCAAGCAACGTATACCTCTAAAACGGTTGTAACATAGTAGTAGCTAGTAGTAGTTAGTAGTCATAGTTAATTCACGAATATGAACGGATTAAAGTGAGTGACTCTCGAATTAAAATAAATGGCGTTGGGATTAAATTGTTGAGAACTTGGATTAAATTGGTGTACAGCTGGGCTAAATTCAGGGACACTCGCATTAAAAAAGCTGTCCCTTGGATTATTATGAGCGGGATATCCCGTAGTTTGACCGACGGCCTTATTTTTATGGTTAGCCTTTTGCGTTTCACTACGACGGCTTGTGGAGACCTCGGTTGCCATAGCAACCATCTAGGTCGTAACCAGTCATAACTGGGCGTAACGCTCGTCGGTCACACTTCAACGCAAATGGGCACTGCACAGGCTAACTTTCAGATCTACAGCCGAGGTAACAAACACCATTTCAGGCATATTCTTTAACATTGAATCTTGGGTTGGGGCTAAGGGGTCCATACTATTTTTTTTTTTAAGTTTAAAAAAGCGCGAACAAAACAAGGACCAAGAAAACTAGAAGAAAACAGGAGAGGCGTTATCCTGCTATCAGACCTCCACATATGACAAGCTTGATAAGGTACTAGGACCGTGGCCCAACCATAGATCAAAGAAACTAGCATTTTCAGCAATCAGACAATTCCTGGAAGAGACTGATATTGTAATTACTAAAATGGGATGTATTATATAATGCAATATGTATATATATATATCTGCTCAAGTGAATGATTGTGAATAACTTGACATGCTCGGTGAAAATGGTGGTGTGATAAGGGATGTGACATGCAAAAGACCGAACTTCTTTGACTGAACGTGTGACATTTCAAGTGGACTCAATATAACCAAATAATTGACTGTTTTTAGTTTGCGGGAAAACACTTTGGGGGGGGGGGGAGTGTATACGGGGTCATGTGGGATGTTCTAAATTTGTTTTTCTTAACGAGTAACTGGACATGAGTAGCTGGCCATGCCTTCACGGCAGCCAACATCTCCAATTTCTTTTGTCATTTAATAAAAAAAAGAAAGAAATAAAGATTCTGACTCTTTGTGTTTGTTGTTCTGCCACATAGCTGTGTTTTCAGAAGTTTGAGAAAAATATGCTGATCTTTGAAATTCGGGTAAGGGAATGCCGAATTCGCGCGCTTGACAGAGTGAGTTGTGAGCTGTGCCAATGACATGTTTTCCTAGTGTCGTGACGTTAGGCAATTTGTTGAGTGCACCAAGAAGGTGAACGATGAGGAGCCAGTGCCCCTATGTTGACTTTCTACTTTTATAAGATTGAGCTGAACAATTAAGGCATAAGAGGTAATTAAGTAAGACAAGTTAAAGGGCGTTTGATTGCGGCGGACACTTCAAGGAATGAATCATGATGACCATATGATGACCATATGATGACCAGGGTGGCAGGGCCCGGCGGCAAACACTAGCTACAAACACGTCAAGCATATCTTGTTAGGAACTTTTCTGGACCACTAAAACAAAAATGCAGTGCAAACAATTGGTACCGGTGAAAATGGCTCGGGTTTCCAAATTGCTCTTTACGGAACGTTGAAGGGCAGTGTTAATTGTTTGCCATGTGGGAACAGCCAGCTGTGTCGTGCGACTCCAAAGACCTTTGCGTTGTAAGGTTGTAGGGCTGCGCTTGCTAAATGTCTCATCTCTAACGGAGACATAAAATCTAAAGAAGGTATGTGAGTCCCCTTTCCTGAAGAATACGAGAGAACCAATCACGGTGAAGAATAGAAGGATTACAGGGAATGGCAATAGCTCATTAATACGATTACACTAAAAATTGGCAGCGACCTTTACATACAAAATCCTATAATGCAGAAAATGCAATATTTAAGGTGCGATTTTTTTAAATATTAGAAGACACTAAACCGTCGTTTTGTGTAGGCTTGGGACGTAGTCCTACATGCCATAACTCTTGCTGCAACAAATAGGTATTAAAAACAAAGTGTCGCATTGAAGTCTCATCGGGACAGTACACCCGACATACGCAACGAAAGCCGAAGTCTGTTTACAGCGGTATAATTAAGAAAATAACAAGAGTGGCTCCATCTCCCGGAGGAGAAAAGAAGATTTGGGGCTTCACTTTACGTATCGAGCTAGCGCTACAAGGTCTTCCAGACGACCAATCCTGTCTATGCATTACGCCCTCCCCATCTCCCTCTCCTCCTGCCCCATCTTGACTTCCCTGTGCGCTTCGATGCGTGCAAATCCTCTTTGCGGCCATTCCGTCCGTGCCCGCTCGTCTCCGACTGGACGCTGATGCCACGCGAGCCGCCGGCACCAATTCGGGTGCCTCTAAGACCACCCGTGACCGAGGTCTCCCTGAGGGCTGACCGCTCGTCAAGAGGATAATGTGATACGTGAGGCCCACGGGCTGGGTACGTCTACGACCCGGAGCTTCGGCCTGCGGTCCGACTGACGGATGAACGGATGTTTAAACTTCACGATGAACCGCACTGGAGGCTACAAGCTACCGGAACCAATTAAATGACGTGTGAGTGTCCCTCGTTTTTCGGGAGGGTCGCAGCCTCTTCGCGGGCTCCGTTCACAGCGCTGGGTTGGCTGGGATTCTCGTAGCGCCCACAGTGGTTCATCGCGAGGTGAAACGGAGCACAGAAGCAGTCTGATTGACCGAGAGGGTGAGGGGGCGCAAAATGAAGAAGAGGGAAGAGATGGAAGCCCCATAAGCGTCTATGGTATTGTCCTTACGTTCTAAGAATATATAACCACGCGCCGGGCTTGCTTCTGAGAGGCTTCTTTGCCTTGGTCTTGGGACGAGGACAGGAAGGGCGCCCTCGCGAACGCGATTGGGTGGACGGAGACCCGGACGGATGGCTCTAATCCCGCAGAAACCTAAGGGTTCGCTGCGGTCCTGATCATCTCTGCAGTTCCATTCATTCCTAGTGGCTGACAGCGCGGTGGAAGTAACGCGCTCGTTGGACGAATCATGCTAATATCTTTCGCCATGTCCCCGTATCCACGCGCGGAGAGCGGGGGTCAGGTGGATGAAAGGAAGGGGGCTGATTGGTCCGGCAAGCGCGTACAGCCTCCACCGCAGTGTCAGCACTGGGGATAAACGGAGGTCCGTCCCTCCCCGTCAGCACGTTTGTCTTCCTGTCTGTGTGTTTGGCGGCGTCCGTGTGTGCCCTTCCGTCCGCCGGACCTTTTGTCTTTGATCGCCCTCTATTGGGTCTGCATTTTCTTTGTCTTTGCTCTAACCCTTGTTCTTATTGTACGTTTTCTCATGATTGCGGGGACCGAGCGACATCGATTATACATCTGAATAGAGGACGCGTATGTTTGCCGGTGATCCCGCTGAGTGCTGAATTTGGACAATTTCTTACTTTTTTACACATAATGCGTTTGGGGCTAGAGTGTTTTATAAAAAAAAAAGTCAGAAGAAGGGCAACGGAGAAGGTAACAGAAATTGTAACGCGTTATTTTTACCGGAACAGACCCTTTCCAAAAGTGCACGCCATTGCCTGTCCGCCATTGCTTGATCACATACTCTGAGCATGCATAGGACACGAGCGCTGACGTCAGCGTTCGGCGAGGATTCGGATCCAATCACACGCGCTTCGTGGCCGAGCAATGACGATCTCCATTGTTGCTCGATGGACTTTTGAAAAGCGTCTATTTCGCTCCGCAAAGATTAGCCGGAAGCGTTTCCCCTCTGAATTTTAGAGGGGTAACACGTATTGTCGCGCTAAATTCCACCAAATTTAGCGGCGTGTTGCATAAATCGCCAGCTCAAAAAAAAAAAAACAAAAAAAAAAAACAACCAAAAACTAACACATAAACGTTTAGTCGCGCGATGACAGCGCAACCGAGGTTGGTTGCACCATTTCTCCACGGGGCGCGGTATCGCCGGGGCCGAGATGCGCTCCGATAGCAAACCGAAACTTAAAAACCCGTCGAATTTGTGCGGTTTTTCAGAAAGCCATAAAATGCTTCGCGTGCCTTCTATCATTCTGCAATTTGTTGATTTGGTGTTTTTTGATGATGCTGAGCAATGTTCTGATTGAAACCATGCCCTTAAACACAATATTAAAAAAGTTAATTACGCAAAATTAATTAACAATCTAATCCCGGACCTTAATAATTTTCCTAAATAGGCCCCTGGCCCAGGACCGAAACGACACAACTCTTTTTTTTTTGTTGAGACGGGTAGTTTTTGCAATATCGAACTTGTCAGCTTTCGTGAAACACCATATATATATATATATATATATATATATATATATATATATATATATATATATATATATATATATATATATATATATATATATATATAGTTAACTTTTGAAGCCAAAAACACGCGTCGTTTAGCAGGTATATTGCACAAAAACATAGACACACGTCAAGCAGCTTTATCGGATTGCTACTAAGTGTCAGCAGGCGATTCACCAGACGTTTCATCATACATTTTTTTTATTAGAAATATTGAGTGACTGCAGGTGTCTTTTTTCTTTTGAACATACTTTAGATTTTTTGCTTCGACCCTACAGCTACATTGAGAAGTTTTCGGTTAAAAACAAACAGTTATATCAGCCTGGGGACGAATCCCGATAATTTTATTTTCGTTCCGCCACCAATCAGAATCCGGCATTAGCCGATCACAATTCCGAAGAGCCAATCACAGAAGCGTGAAGCATCCGAGCCATACCCCGCGTCTCTTCAACTGTCGGCGACTACAGGTTGCTCGAAGAAGTAAAAAAAGAAAATGCTAAATCTCGATTCATATTTTATCTTTATAATAACTGCAGTGAACGGGTTTTCGAGTTCGTCTGTTTCATGGCGGTAACTTAACGTGTGCTTCCTAAGGCTAAAAAAAAAAAAAAAAAGTTACTGCTACGCGCGTTTTAATTCCCCATTAAAGCGGGATTAAACATTCACGCGGCGCAGTTTGTGGGAGAATATTCCGGCGATCGGATAACATAAACGCTCGTCAAACAAACGCAAAAAAAAAACGCGGATTTTTTTGTTTTGTTATCGGAGCGCTAGAATGTGAGCCTCCCATAATGAGTGAGGAACAAATGTTTATTCGCGTTTTCAATATAGAATTAAGCCGCGGATGAAAGTAATTTCTTTTTAGGACGTTTTGCTTTCCTTCACTCATCGTGATTAGTTCCAATAACTCCGATAATGATATATCTGATACTCCGCTGATGCCTTTGCGCGTGCGTCGTATTGTCATTGGGTATCGTTATCGGAACCCGAAAATTATCTACTAATCCTTCCCATCAGAAAGTTCTAGAGAGTCCGCACTTTTTCGGCGCCCTTACAAAAGATGCATCGTGTCGTTATCAGGTATCGTCATTGGGGTACGAAAACAATCTACTAATGCTCACTACTAGGGAGTTTTAGTGGATCGTTCGGACACATTCGATAACGATAGATCCGATACACCGCCGCGCTTTTTGCGCGCGCATCACATCGTCATTGGATATCGTTATCGGAGCGCAAAGAACGATACAGTAAAACTCCGTAATGGCGCTGCGGTGTGAGTGTCCGAACGGGCAGTGCACGTGACTCTCGCGCAGACTTCTACGCGGTACTCATTATTACTAGTGATCAAATTACTCGTAATCGTTTACTTTTTGGAGTAATTTTGTATCCATTTGAATACGTTTATTAGAAAATATTCGTGAGAGTGATCTGAGAATTTTTGGGGTACTCGAATTACTTGTACGAGTAACTATTTTCCCCCTTTCTTTATAATGGTGCCCTTTGAGTTTTCTACCAAGGAATCTTCGAAACAAGTCCCCCGTGTAGAGGATGGTTTACACAAAAGTAAGATACATAGTTTATATTTCGGTGATTGTAATCGAATAATGAACTGTATGAAAAGACCGATATTTAAACCGGCAGAAAAATCTGTCTTTTTCTGAGATCTTAAGTAATCGGTGAAGTAACGGTTACCCTTTCACGTAACGGCAGATTAATTTTTCTTCCGGAGTAATGCAGGAATTTAATTGCATAATTTTAACCGGGAGTAATTGTAATTTTAATCGACTACTTTTTTTTTTTTCTCGAGCAACCTGCATGCAGTGTTGTACACGTTCCTCAAAAAGAGGAACGAAAACTCGTTCCTCGTTCCTTTTGATTTTTGGAACGCGTTCCCGTTACAAGTTCCATCTGTGAGAAAGTAACTTGTTCCCGTTACTGTTTAAAAATGTAACGCATCGTTACATGTACGTCACATTTGTATTTTGCTAATTACCATATTTAGTTAAATCAAACAAAGATATTTATCTATCCCATCATATGGCAACATAGCAATTTGAATGCCGTCATGAAAGGACACCAGGAGAAGAACAGCAAGGCTTTATTTGTTGACATATTCTCTTCTAAATATCTCAGCGTTTTGCTATTTTCATGTTTGTGGTGGGCGATTCAGACGAGCCAAATGTATTGTTACCCTACATTGCACAAGCGTTTTACAACAACCTCCGACGTTTCAATCTAACAAAGTCCCTCGTTCGAACTTAACACCAGTTGCTTCTCGGTGTTGCTCTCCGCAAGACGAGCAAGTGGAGAAGAGGGTAGGGCTTTTGGAAGGTCAGTCTTGAAAACTACCAGTCCTTTTTTGTGAAGATTGGATTCGTTGTTCAGTTTGAAGTTGGGAGAAAAGTAGAGGGAATGAAGGTTAATTTGTGTGCATCTAGCCAATGTTCGGGATACAAGGGTGAGTTCTATGTCTGTTAACCTGTTCTTTTGGTGTAACTGCAGGTCTCTTTGTAGAACTTCAGTAATAGCTGTAGTCTTCCTTAGATTCATAGGTGTATGAGGATTCGTGGAAGCAAAGAAAGTAGCTGTGTTTGAAACGTCCCTTTTTCCGTCTTTTCCTTCGAATAAATATTTTGATTTCTGTACCGCAGTCTCGGGCACTGAAAAAAGAATCAATGCACTAGCTCTCCTGCACCCGACTGTTACCAAGCGAGCACCCCACAAACTAAAGCCGAAGAAACAAAAAATTGAACGAGATGCTGCTGTTCGTAAATACATTGTGTTTATACTTTTTAAGGATTCCCCTCTTAGAAATAAAATAAACATTACCCCACTGGACGAAGAAAAAGGAACGCCGTTCCTTCTTCCGTTTCCGTAAAAATGTAACGAGTTCCCATTCCAGTTCCACGGATGCAAAATGGAACGGCGGCGTTCCTTCGTTCCTCCTACAAGGAACGCGTTCCAGGAACGCCGTTCCGTACAACACTGCCTGTATGAGGAGTCTGTCACGTGAACGTACACGGGGTTCAAAACGTCATAAATCTAGCAGCTTTTTCCTTTTTTTTTACACCATCCGTTATTCCTTTTTAAACTTACCATTTCTTCATTCTCGGTACTTATCGTGTGTTCTGGTTTAGAAAGTTCCTGAACTCCTTAACCGTCGCTGCCGCCAAAACAGGATGCAGCGTTGAGCGACAACTTTGCACTAAAAACAAGAACACCAAAAAACCCTTTATTTTCGACATTATATCTTCATCTCCTCTTTTTATTCATCAAAATATTCGATGAACTCGCAAAGGCGCTGTTAAAGTGTTGAACATCGTTATCAGATCATCAGAATGCAAAAATGGTATCCTAAAATTCCCTGTTAGGAATTTACGGCAGTTCTTTCTTGCGCTCCGATAACGATACCGGAGAACGCTAGGATGCACACGCAAAGGCTCATGTAAAGTAGCGAGTATTAAACTATAAAAATGCAAGAAAAAAACAAAACGATTCCCGTTAACGATACTAGGCACGAGCAAAAGTGCCGATGCAGTATCAGGAATCCTTGTGGGAGCAAAATAAACGGTGTTTGCATTCTGGGAACTAATACGCCACATTGGAAAAAGAAAAGAAGTTTCATGGCAACCTACAATTATTTATTTTCGTACTATATATCGACGTGTCAATGAGGTTTGCTTGGGCAGGTATACGTTATCTTATGTGGACTTCTCGCAACTCTGCGAGGGTTCGTCGCCACAATAATTGGACCTGATGTCGAGCTCCAACGTTCGAACGGGCTGCCGACCCCTGTCGCAGCGCTTGTGGTCGTTCGGCGACATATGACCTTCCCGAAGTTGCCCCTTTTGGCCACCAGCCGCGCTGACTAGCAGCCGATCGAGGCGCCTTCACTTCAGATAGAGCTTCCAATAATTGGCAACAATTATTTCCAAGCACCGGGATGTCCGAAGCAACGTTACGCTGGAGCGTAGTTTGTTGAGGGGCTATAGTTTGAACAAAAAAAAAAAGTATCACTAAAGTTCTTATGTACACCCGTGAGCGATATGAAGTTGGACAGCCCTCTTGTTTTTGACGCTCCTGCAAGTTTTGGAACAAGCTCTGTTCCAGAAGAGGGCTAGAACGCAAAGTTTAGACCCCAAGCCACGTACCATTTGAGACGTTGAGAGTTAATATAGCTTTAGGGAGCCGTAAAACAGGCAAGAAACCAGGTAAGGTGTTCACCTTCATATTTCCGGCGGGTGTACAAAACGCACTTCGCACTTCTTACGCGTAAGAGTTTTAGAGTAGAGATCGCTTTGGGTCCCCCGAGCAGCTTCGGGCGTCACATAAAGGATTCACAGAAGGTCTGCGCATGCGCAGTGCGACGCTCCAAGCTGTTTCCAAAGCGTTGGTGCCCCTTATTATTAAACTCTCTATTATTCGCGGCGCCAACTCCGGGGACAGAACAGGTTTTTTTACACCTTTCCAGAGCTTATCATCCGGGTGGAAAATGCAAAGCCACCGCAGGCCGAGTACACATGCCCGGCGTTTGAGATTTCTCTGAAGAGAGCTATGTCGCGTGCTCAGAACGCTTTCGACGACTCAGTAGGCAATGACGGCAGAGTGCAGAAGTGGATTTTTGGAATGGTCTACTGCAACGAAATGAATTGGAAGGCGCCACGATCTTCCCGGACATTCTGTTTTACCTGGCTCGTTGACTCTGGCCACTAGAAATGGTTGCAAAGCGAGGGAAGTCTGACTCACCGTGAGCACATATCGGTGCGTCGTAGCTGATGAGGAGTTGCAAGGGGTTCAACATTTCTTCTTCGTGGATCGAAGGCCAGTGATGAATATCCGAGTTCCGAAACGAAAATAACGCATTGTCTACTTCCGTAAACGTCTTGCTCTCGACGTTTCCAAGTTGCCATAAAGCGCAATCACACGCACATACACACACACACACACGAAGGCAAATACGCCCAGCTCTTGAACTTTAAACCTTCACAAAAAGTGTCGTGTGAAAAAAAAAGGGGGAAACACATAAACGCACACCTTCATACGTTCAGATGTTGCGATTCCTGATCTAACGAAGGCCGAGATCGAACACGGTGATTGAAACTACGCAGCCTGGTTCCCATCGACGTCCGCAGCGCGGTAGGCAGGAGGTATCGAACCGACGGTAAGCCAACCCCACCGCGGTCTTTCTCACGCATTCCAGAAAATAAACCGACCTTTCGCGGAGTGATACTTTATCAATCAATGGGTACCAACAGCAGATGATCGATAACTGATTGAATCGAACTCCCATACATCTATCCTTTCACTAGAATCGTTGTTACTTTCTTAACTTTGGCTACATCTCTACGAATCGGAGGAACATCAGGAGGAACTATTTCGATCAGCGTCTACTTTCTTCGCGGATGTTTACAAGCGCCTGACCTCGCTAAATAAGGAAAGGGGAGGAGGTTCACTACCTCCTGGAAAGGGGAAAAAGGCTAACGAGGCCTTGAAGCCCAAGAGCAGGCCGTGATGAGTAGGAGGCGCCCAGTCACGCCATCTTCCCGAAGCCAGGGAAGACCTCCAGCTGTCCTTTCGAGGAGGTCCGTTTTCCAGAAGATACGAAACTGGCATGGCTTTCGGCGGGAGCTGCATTCCCCCGGCTATCTGGAACGAGGCTCGTCGCAGGTCTTCGGTTGGGGCGGCCCTCATTCGCGACCTCTTTGAGACTTCGAGTGCCAGCGAGACCAAGAGTCCTCCGCAAGTCCGCAAACACGTCAAGCCGCGCTGGTCCCTGCCGTCGGAAGATAGGGGCCACCTCGGAAACCTCAGGTGCGGTGTTCGGGTTCTTTGCGCCCGCCGTCCTCAAGCGATGCTTTCACACGTTGTCTGCCTGGAACGCCAATCTTGGAGAATGATGATGTAGAATGTACTTTGTTGAAGTTCGCCATCGGCAAGAGCTCCGGAGCAACGAACTAATTTCTGGTGAACAGTGGACACCATTTCAATAGATCATAAACAATTTCACTGTTTGCGATGACCAATGACCTTGCGGTTCATACTTACCACTTCGGCAAAAGATGATAGCACGCGCAAAGAGGTATAAATTTGAACCCCGGAAAGTCGAGAGGGACATGATTAAACGAACCTCCAAGAGATTCGTGTTAGCCTGTCCCTCTGTCTCCCCACTCTCCACGGTTAAAAATGTCACTTCTTAACCAGCTCGCCTGCACTCTTGCATTAACGAGATATCAATGCCCGTATTTACACCCAGAGCGGCACAGTAAAAAAAGTCCGTCTCCTTGAGGAACGTTACGAATTTCCCCGATCATGTGTTTAATTATGATATGTGAAGGTGTCTCTTGGATTAGCCTCATGTTATATTATGAAGACGTATACACATTTCAAACGCCGAAAGCATAATTTCTTCCTTCGAAAGCTAAATGTTGTAGGAACTACTTCGACAGTGCATGATTAATGCGCAAAACTTCCTTTTCTTGATGTGACAACGATATAGGATGGTAGCTGCCAGAAAGTTTTTTCGCCCCAACCCACGCCATCTTTTGATGCAAATACCATCAAACTCCATGGCAAGTTCATAACCTATGTAGTATTTACTGTCCAGCAACACGATGTATGTGTGTATGAAGTTGCACTTTTTGCGGTGTTGACTCGTAGCTCATAATTGTTGTGATATAGAAGTTTTAAAGAGAAGAATCATATTTCCGAAAGGGTCGGGTAGATTTTTTCGGTCATCTTTTGCAAGTTCATGCCATAGCCGATAGGTGCTGTGTATTTCTCATTACCGTAGGTCAATAAGCATCTGTACGGAAATTCTTCACAGCCCCCGAGCTTTGGTCACGTGACGCCGTCACAGCTGCGTACAAAACGCCATGGCGTTTCAAAATGTGCCACAGGTACCCGCTACTTCGTGACTTCACACACCGTTCACGGCACTTTATGGCCGAAATGTGAAGCTGTGAAAGGCTTCTAAAAGGTATTCATAGTACCGGCAAATCGGATCACGATCCCGACTTTGCTGGCGATCCCCGACGCGCGCTTAGCACCGATATATACTCTCCTGCTACCGAAGCGAGAGCGTTCAACACATCTCAACTGCTGGCTTCTAACGCAATATCTGCGCAATATCTTCAAAGTTTCATCATTTTGGAGCTTATTATGGCGATTTATTCCCACTTTATTCTTGAGGGAATGTTAAGTGCTCGGTATATCTTAGGCACAAATAATTGGTACGTTTCTGGAGGACAATCTGTTTTTTAGAGATTCGGTTGGTCTATGAGGGTTGCTATGGTAGCAGCTGATTCGGCTCCAACGAAGCGGGGTAAAAACCGGTTTCGTTGGAGCCGACGCAGCTGTTGCCATAGCAACCCTCGCACGCGGTCCGACTCAACGTTGCGTCGATTGCGATGCGCTGCATTGGGTCGTGCAGCACAGCGCCTCGCCATTGGCTCGTCGTAAGGGTCGCCATAGCAACAGCTCGACGCAACCAGTATTAACGCAGTCGAACACATGTGAACGAGCCTTTAGCCTGTCGCTGACAATAGAGATCCTATTGACGAGAGGGTCCATCTCAAACCGCGGAGAGCGTTTGCAATTTAACGGCGGACGTACCCTGCGTGAGATTGGTCGCAAGTGCGCATGCGCTGCGTTTTCGTATGACCAGGAGAAAAGCAGGCGGAAAGGCGGAGGCGTTTGCAGACGATCGACGATTTCAGCACCTCCTCGCAGCTCGTAGTGCAAACGCGGCCCCGAAACCACGTGACCACGATCGAGCAGTTGGAAACTCTCTGTAATACAGACAGTGCTCACTCGTTCATACTCGTAATACAGACAGTGCTCACTCGGTCATACTCGTAATACAGACAGTGTTCACTCGGTCATACTCAAGCGCAACTGTGTAAGGCAGCCTTATAAAGGCGGCTACCAGCCTTTCTTTACCGCCGTTCATCACCTGGCAAACGGTCATCACAAACGGCAGAGCTGGTGGAGCTGGGGTGTTATCGCGCGGCTGCCCATCTTTCATTTACCGAGGCAATTTCCACCGACCCTCAGCTCATTAGATTTAACGGGGCCCCAGACTACCTTCCCCTCGAACACCGGCTTAAGCAACAGGTGTTTCGGGACTCGAGCGTTTTTTTAAACAATAACGCAAAAATATTTTTTTAAGCCGGTTGTTTAGAACTTTTTTGCGCGGTCGTTTGCCCTGATCGTTTGGGCGACTCGCTGATTGCAGGACGATTGACCGTTGAATATTTTACAATATACTGGGTGTGTTCTAGGCAGTCACTCAGTGATTTAGGAAAATGTGAACCTTCTCTTCTTTTTTTTTTTGCTTTTATTTCGTGCGCATTCTATACTTAGCCCGTTGTGATATGATAAATTCATTTCACGCGTATGCATGTTTGAAAGCTTGAAAACGCCATCCTCTGTGGATTGCTGGGATTGACTGCTCAGCACTAAGTGACATCAGTTCGCTTGGATCAAGAGTTGGGAACGGATCTTGCTAACTCTTACATTCTTTTATAGAGGGTATTGAATAAAGTCACTGTAACCTGAGAAAGTAGCGCTTGATCCGCAGCTAAACAATTGTCAAGCGCTGCACACCTTGATAAATGCCTGCTTTATTGACTCACAACGATAGCTATTAGTCCCGTGCGCGACCGAAAGCGTCGCTGTGGTCGGCCTTCCACGATTGGCCAAACGCTGACTATGACGTCGAAAAGGGGATTTATCATCGACGGAAATAAGAGGAATGAAAGAACTTTAATTTTGACGGTGTTGGCAGTGTTCCTTTGAGAGCGCAATGATTTCAAGCTTCCACCATGTTAATAACAAACACCATCGAACTTGTTGTTTGCAAGGTAATGACGTCACAAGGGGGAACCACAGGAGGGCGCCACCGAAACATCTCACCGCTAATATCCTACATAAGTCATTGACTCATTATTAACGTTTTCTGTCGTTCTCAAAATGTGTCGCGTCTTGTCATGATTAATGATCTAGAAGCAATCTTCTCGCATTTCCGCGCCTGTGGATAGTCCGCTCGACGTATAATTTTAACTTTTAAACGTGTATAGGGTACTTTCACATGACGTCGATTTTCCATTTGGTTGTTACATGTCAGCGCGATGACACTTGTATGTTTCTGTGCGCTACGCATTTTACGGTGTCTTATGAATACATGAGATGCTCGGCCTGTGTACGCACCAGACAGCTCATCACAACAAAATGGTGGACAATATGACGTCTGTGGAAGCACCCTACGCGGAGGGCAGATTCGTCCGCTTCTTGCACGGAGGTGAGGATCGCGTCAGAACGCCGCGCTCTTATTGGCTGAGGGCAAAACAATAGAGGGTAGACCTCAAGGCATCTAGCATTGAGGTCTACCCACCATCTTTCAATCAAAGCCAATCAGAGCTTGGCGTCGTTCTGACGTCACCGCAACTCATGCGCAATTAGCAGACGACTTGCTCTCCACATTGTTCGCGGACTATTGTCCGGAAAGTGCGGTACAAGTTCCAGCCGCACGCTGACGTAGCACTCGGCGTCCAATTTGTGCTCTGCGCTGGCCTCTGCTGGATGATGTAGAAGAGTGGCCTTGTTATCGAGGGAAGTCTGGATCTTCAACAGTGCTTGGGACTGGGCTAGTTGGTTGTTTTTTATGCTTTGATCGAACTGCGCTGCGAAGGATTGGGAACCCTTCGCTGCGCAGTTCCATCAAAGTTTTGCCCTTGTAATTAAAACATCTTCTATGCATACTATCGTGCGGAATAGTGGTCATTGAGACATTTTAGTCTTTCAGTTCAGCTTCTGGTACGCGGGTTTTTCTCATATCTTTCTGTGTCTTAATTGTCACAACACACACACGCATACACCGACACACGGGCGCGCGCACACACACAGACACGCGCACACGGGCACACTCAAACAAACACACGCCGACACACGCATGCACGCACGCTTGTGTACACACGACACAGATCTAGAGCACGAGAGGGAGGAATGAAACCTGCTACAGTCACAAGTTCCGCATTGTATTGTGTGTCGATGTGTACTCGCACGACGAACCTCGAGGAGAGAGTGGGGCTGCGGTCCTCCTCTCCTTTCATTTGGTGCCTGCGGCCAGTGCGAGGTTACCGAGCTTTGGTCATCGAACCGCGGGTTGGGCCGCTCGATTCACCGGACGATCGTCCGTCCGCGGCCTCGCTTCCCTTTCCTCCTCCCTGACCATTCTCTCCCGCATTTCTAATGCGTTCTGTATCTCGGCCGTGTTCGATTCGTGCCGCCCAACAATCCCGCGTAAAAAGCGAGGAAACAAACAAACAAACAAACTAATTCCGTTTAACATCGGCGTGTTTAGCAAGGCGACCGCGGAAGGGACGGTTCCGCAATGCTGTGTATGGGGTGATGCCGCATATAATCAGCACGCCAGCCGGTCCGTTGTGCAGACGGTCTGGCCAAGGACCGGTCGGAGCACCGCTGCGCCGCTACTAGGCTAGCTGCCGAGCTCCTCGGACGGGGGCCAGTGGAATCGTGGCCGTTGGAAGCATTTCCCGGGTGTTTGTGGATCAGCGTTCGTTGTTCGTCGTGGTCTATTTCAATGTACTATTTTACTTTTTTTCTTGCTGCTTGTAGTCGGGAGCCGGGAGAAGAGCTACGTACAGAAATAAACGTCCGTTTGTCGTCCGCCGACCATTAACTGAGCGACGCGTCGGCCATGCCTGAGTTTGATCTTAGGGGCCTTCATGTGCGCTTTGCTTGGGGTGATGACATCTGGCCATTTTGTTTCGAACGCTTATTTTTATATTTTTGTTCTGATGCACGTGAAAGAGCGTGTCCCTTCACGCGCTTGTGGCGCTGACTGTGCTACGGCGACATTTTGTTTCCGGCGATTTCTTTTTATTTTCCCAGTGAGCGCGTGCTGTCGGCATCGGGTACTACAAACGATGGCATCACCCTAAACAGAAGGCCATTGAGGCACTCTAGAGTTGATCGTAAGAAGTGCATAAGACAGCTTCGGAGCTGTCGTAGGATTCCGTCATAACCTGCGCAAAACTTACGATAATTTCGTTTCGTGAATACGAATTTGTTCTCACGTTTTGTCTTACGCACATTTTTTGGCGTAAGATCGTTTCGTGAATCTAAAACTTCCGAAAATCGCAGGAAAGGTAAGACAGACGCAGACGACGTTGCGAGCAGACGACGTTGGAAAGGAGCAGACGACGCTCAGATAGGGGGGTCGCCATCAGCCAATCAGGGCTCGGCGTTCTGACGTCACCGCTACCCCCTGCGCAAGAAGCAGACGAACTTGCCCTCCGCATTGAATAAAGTCACTGTAACCTGAGAAAGTAGCGCTTGATCCGCAGCTAAACAATTGTCAAGCACTGCACACCTTGATAAATGCCCGCTTTATTGACTCACAACGATAGCTATATTCTACATAAGTCATTATTAACGTTTTCTGTCGTTCTCAAAATGTGTCGCGTCTCGTCATGATTAATAATCTAGAAGCAATATTCTCGCATTTCCGCGCCTGTGGATAGTCCGCTCGACGTATAATTTTAACTTTTAAACGTGTATAGGGTATTTTCACATGGCGTCGATTCTCCACTTGGTTGTTACATGTCAGCGCGATGACACTTGTATGTTTCTCTGTGCTACGCATTTTACGGTGTCTAATGAATATTTGAGATGCTCGGCCTGTGTACGCACCCGACAGCTCATCGCAACAAAATGGTGGACAATATGACGTCTGTGGAAGCACCCTCCGTGGAGGGCAGATTCGTCCGCTTCTTGCACGGAGGTGAGGATCGTGTCAGAACGCCGCGCTCTTATTGGCTGAGGGCAAAACAATAGAGGGTAGACCTCAAGGCATGTACTGAGGTCTACCCACTATCCTTTCAATCAAAGCCAATCAGAGCTCGGCGTCGTTCTGACGTCACCGCAACTCCTGCGAAATTAGCAGACGACTTGCTCTCCACATTGTCCGCGGACTATTGTCCGTGGACTATTGTCTGGAAAGTGCGGTGCAAGTTCCAGCCGCACGCTGACGTAGCACTCGGCATCCAATTTGTGCTCTGCGCTGGCCTCTGCTGGATGATGTGGAAGAGTGGCCTTGTTATCGAGGGAAGTCTGGATCTTCAACAGTGCTTGGGACTGGGCTAGGGGGTTGTTTTTTATGGTTTGATCGAACTGCGCTGCGAAAGATTGGGGACCCTTCGCTGCGCAGTTCGATCAAAGTTTTGCCCTTGTAATTAAAACATCTTCTATACATACTATCGTGCGGGATAGTGATCATTGAGACATTTTAGTCTTTCAGTTCAGCTTCTGGTACGCAGTTTTTTCGCATATCTTTCCGCGTCTTAATTGTCACAACACACACACGCATACACAGACACACGGGCGCGCGCACACACACAGACACGCGCACACGGGCACACACAAACAAACACACGCCGACACACGCATGCACGCACGCTTGTGTACACACGACACACACACACACACGCCGACGCACTCGCGCACACGCATACACGAACATACATATGTAACCAACACACACGCACACACACAGATCTAGAGCACGAGAGAGAGGAATGAAACCTGCTACAGTCACAAGTTGCGCATTGTATTGTGTGTCGATGTGTGCTCGCACGACGAACCTCGAGGAGAGAGTGGGGCTGCGGTCCTCCTCTCCTTTCATTTGGTGCCTGCGGCCAGTGCGAGGTTACCGAGCTTTGGTCATCGAACCGCGGGTTGGGCCGCTCGATTCACCGGACGATCGTCCCTCCGCGGCCTCGCTTCCCTCTCCTCCTCCCTGCCCATTCTCTCTCGCATTTCTAATGCGTGCTGTATCTCGGCCGCGTTCGATTCGTGCCGCCCAACAACCCCGTGTAAAAAGCGAGCGAACAAACAAACAAACAAACAAACAAACAAACGAATTCCGTTTAACATCGGCGTGTTTAGCAAGGCGACCGCGGAAGGGACGGTTCCGCAATGCTGTGCATGGGGTGATGCCGCGACACTTTGGGCGACCCCGTTTGAGACTAATGTCCCTATACTTCGTTTCAAGTTTTTAGTATTGCGCGTATAGGAGCAAACGCAAGCGGCGCTATACGAGTCCGCCTTAGCGTTGCGCGGGCTCCACACTGCGCAGGCGCATCCTCGCCATTCTCCATCCAATCCAAGGCGCAGTTGGGGTCTCCGCACGCGCTCAGTGTGGAACACGCAAGGCTAAAGCACCCTCCGCACATCTGCGCTTGAGCGCGGTGCGTTCCGCTGCGGCAAGCGGACGCGTTGCGTTGCGATCGAGCGCTTGCGCCAAGCTTATTGTACAGACAGTTGCGCTGACACGCAGTCAACCGCAGTCAAGAGCCGATAAGAACGTGGTATCGTCGCTAGCGGCTCACCAATAGTAAGCGAAATCCACGGCAACATGGCGGCGCCCAGCGACAGCGCCGAAGTGTTCGATCTTGGGACAATCCCGCTGGCTTCCCCGATATTAAGGAGTTTTCGTAGATCGTTTTCGCCGTCCCGCAACGTTCTCCGCAACCCGCTACGATACCCGGAACTCTACAGTCGAGGCCATCGCGTGCAGGCGCAGTGGCGGCTTCTTCGTTGCGGAGGGCTTAGAGGAGGAGAAAACGCGGGCTACGAAAACTCCCTATTTTGTCGAGCCTGAACCATCCCAGCCTTGGAAAAAGCAGTCCCCACCGCGCCCCCCCCCCCCCCCCCCCCAAAAAAAAAAAAAAAAAAAAAAATTCTGCGAGCGGAGAACCGGATACATAGAGTTAATATAATGTACGCTAGAGGTTCAAGTGGCGCTAGTGTGCTGACGCAAATTGAAGCATACAAAAACCAGTCCAAAATTGACTTCCGGTAATGCATTTCTATGGGAAAGAGTGAGTGCATTTTCTCCCTGCGCTCGATCATAAAACCAAATATCCCGAATAATTCATACGTACTAGGTAGCTTGTGACATTTTTAAGTCAGGCCGATGAAATAATTGGTCAGTTACGGCGTTTATATTTCAAATTCATCGCATTGAAAATGGTGCTTTAACGGCTTCGTAGGTGTATTTTTGTGCACTGTCGGACACTGTTAGCGGGATATACGTGCCGAACGAACGAAGGACATGTGGGAATTAAGGGAGGCGGCAAGAACTACGCAGTAACACTGGATCAGTAACTTCCCGTGCATGTACGATCAAAACAAATTGAAGGCCACATATAATATATTCCGATTTTAAATAAGTACCGCTTTATTCTTTCTGCTCATGAAGATGTGCGAAGATGTTTGTTCTGCGTTGAAAACATCGCCCGAACGCTCGAAATCTTTGAGAAGAAGTGCCCGATAAAAGCTGCCCGGCAGAGAAAACAATACGAAGAGACACCTTTCATAGCCCACGTACTTTATTCTTTGTTTGAATGTTTTTATCCGCTCATGCATGACGGGGCCATTGCATTTCATATAGTGACAAGATTGGCATATTATCAATATATACGCGTCACCGGAATGCTGGCAAGCCTTGAACACACTCTATATTCCTTTCGATCGTAATTTTGCTTTGAATCGTCGCTTGTTTTTACGCACCTGTTGCGGAACACATGTTTGGGACTGAAATATAGCGAAGTTAAACATCGTTCACTGATGAAGAAAAATGCGCTAACTAAAGCAATTACACTTTTACAATGTTAATCAAGGTACATACTATTCGGTATAACCCAAACAACAAAAGCGTTCCGTATTATTTTCCGGCGAAGAGACAAAAGGCACGCGCGTTTTCCCATAGGAATATACAGGAACACCACAAAAGTAGACTGGTTGCTGTCTGCTTCAATTTGCGTCACAGAAGTCGCATAGACACTAGCGCCTGTTGAACCTCTAGCGTACATTATAATAACTCTATGACCGGATACACTTCGCCGAGTGGTGCGAGCGAACACGTCACCCTCCTCTCCTCTCTCGGCTTCTGATTGGTCGAACGCACCGCAACGCTTCGGAAAGTTGAGCGATGCTCTACTCGCTTGCGTCGCGCTACTGAGCGTTGCGGGAAGGCGCGCGTTGCACCGCAAGCGACCGCTCCTGGCCGCAAGGACGCAGCAACGCACTCAAACGCATTCAAACGCGAATGTGCGCATGGGACTTAACGCAAACCCACAGTGCTTGCGTTCGCTCGTATACGCAATACTAAGACTCACTACTAAGTCCGACCGCAGTTCGACCATATGTCGACCACTACGAATCGATTTAGCCAATCGACCAGCGACAAAATCGCATCGTCACCGCGCTCGTCGTTTTTGTGCGTCTGCTATCGCCGACTATAGACCGATCGCGCACACCGAACGCGTCGCCACTCTGCGCTTTTTCTATGTACGCGTGCTTGGTTTAGGCGCTAATAGCAAACGCTAATAGCAAACGCAAAAGACGACGATCGACGTGACGATGCAATTTTTAACGCTTCCCAATGGGCTCCATCGGCTCCGAGTTTCCAACTCGGCATAGTGAGACAACAGCAACAGTCATACACTCTAATGATACCCTCGCTACACGGGCACACTTAACTGCAGCTACGCTAAACCACAGTTGGCACACAATTTGGAGAGCAAGTCGTCTGCTTGTTGCGCAGGTGTTGCGGTGACGTCAGAGCGACGCCTAGCTCTGATTGGCTCTGATTGAAGGATAGTGGGTAGACCTCACGGCCGCGTGCTTTGAGGTCTACCCACTATCCTTCTAATCGGAGCCAATCAGTGGTCGGCGTCGTTCTGAAGTCACCGCGACCCCTAGGCAAGAAGCAGACGAACTTGCGCTTCGCATATACTTGCGGACAACATTCTGCGGCTATGCAGTCAAAGCTATGGGGGCGCACGTGCGCTTGAGCATCTTGAGCACCTATCAAGGTTACTTGATTACCTTGAGTGCCCCGCCCCACTCACAATTCACTCTGCCTCCCTTCGTTTTGAAGCGCTAGATTTTCGTTTCAAAACTGAGTGTCCATAATGCACCATAGATTACGGTGGAGCGCCATCTAGAAGGTGTGCTTCGAAACGTAAGTATTCCGTAGACGATACTGCAGTTGCAATAGCAGCAGCCCGGCGCATCGAACGACGGGAGGCGAGTCGTGGTGAGAGAGGGGGGTACTACTCGTGCAAGCAGCGTCTATGAGCAGTTCCGAAACTGAGCTAATCTAATAACGTTGGTACCCATCAAAGCAGTGAACGCGCACTCTTAACTTCTGAAACAGCTATCCGAGAATATAGTGCGGGTAACCGTGGTGGCGCGTAACATCAGCTAAAGGTGTGTTAACTGCGGTTAAGGGTGCTGGTGTAACGCCGGTATAAGAAAACTTCAGTGAGTTCAGTTTCCCGTAGAACACACGAGACAGCCAATGACGGCTAACTGTAGAAGCACCCAAGTTAGTGACAAAGCTCAGAATACAATTATGATGAATTCCACTCGTAGATCCGGAGCGCTTTCCAAAATCCGCGAGGGAGGCAAAATTCCGCTCCGTGGGACCCGCTCCGAATCGACGAGGGGAAGATAAACTCGCCTTTTTGGAGCGACCTCCCCCACACTCCTCCCCATCGCTTCCCCCTCCGCCATTCAAAATGGCCGCTGCTCGAACTTGACAAGCCCACCAACGCCTGAGACGACTGACCTTTCCGACGCAGAAATAACACGCGACACAGGCCGTGCGAAATTATACGTACCACGGCGCTCATGTCACAAATAACGAAGACGTCCGCGCAGTCTGCGTTCGGCACCGTCACATACCTTTCGGCCGCGTCGAAGCGGCGGGGCACGGACAGCGATTGCCAGCGGTGGAGTTCAGATTTCTGATACGACTTTAATAAACACAGAGGTAACAAACCATCGCTTGCACGGTCGTTGCCTAATCTTTTCTTGCTTTATTGCACGGGAAAACGCCGGCGGAATGCCATGTAAAAAGGTAAACAATCAATGGCTGCGGAATGAACAGGCCTAACCTTGCGTCTGCCTCCGGCTTTCCTGTCGTTCTTCCTCTCACGATCACAGCTGTCAGCGCTTACGATTTACCACGCTCCATAGTCCCGGCTTTGTATCCCTAATCTACGGGAGGTAGAAGCGTTCGAGCCGTCACAATCCCACGTAAACAACCGATGCACCCGAACAGATCCAACTCGACGACCCGTCCGGCCCGCCGACCTTGCCGACCTCGCGACCTCGCCGCGCATGCGCACTGCCGATTTAGAAGGAAATCACGTGGGCCGCTTTGTCAACATCCGGAGAGATCTGTGAAATCCCGCAGAGCAAGTTCGGCGGAGTTTGAGGCGCTCCGTGGAGCGGGCGTTGCCAGAGATCTACGAGGGGAAGATGACCAGCTCGAGCCAGATCTGCGAGCGGAATATGCGCGCTCCAAATGGAGCGGTTTTGGAGCGCTCGAGATCTGCGCGCGGAACTCACCATTAGACCAAAACAGTGGAATGTGCGGGGGGGGGGGACTTTCACCATGACGTTTCACTCGCTCATTGTCCCTGCATGCACATCGCTTTTTTATTTTTAAGATCTATTCCTATTTTGAGTTTTGTCGTTCACTGGGGTCCTTCTACTGTTGGCCTTGATTGGCTGTCTACGTGTTGTGCAGGAAAGTTAACTCAACTACTTTTTTTTAGAGTGCTACAGAAATATTGAAAACTCGAACAGCAGGAACGGCAAAAGGCGAGATCAACAACGAGAGTGGGAGGCAAGAACGCGAACCATATTCGCGTTTTCTTCACCTGGCGAGCACTCAGCACACATTGCTTGCAGGCGTGCCTTGTTGCCAACCTTTCTTGCTCCTGAGCAATCTTCGACAAGTGATTGTAGTTGCCAATCTTGCTAGAACGTGGAGGAATCCGCCTGGAATGAAGTAGCAGCTGTTCCGAATATTGCTAGATATATTCGGCAAGAGGTACACTTCTGAAAATCGTGGGTATCGAGCCAAAGCTATTTTACATCGCAGAGGAATACGGGGAATTTGTTCGCTCCGTAGGGGATAAGCCCTATAGGACTTCAACAGAAAAAAAAAATGACAACATCCCGAGCACAGAGAACGCGAGAATATCAAGACAAGAGTAACAAGGAGACGAAAACAAGAATGCAAAAGTGTAATCCAAAACTGCAACAACAGTAAGAAAAATATTTACAACAACGCAACATCGAGAAAAAAAGAAAACAAAAAGCAATGTTTTGCGAACATTGCATGCATGGAACGTCCGTTCGAGCCTGGTGCTTTTGGGACGCCGAAAATTCGGTCGCATTGGTAAGTCCCTGTCTCATAAATAATAATAATACGGTTATCCTTCTCGAGGAGCGAGACACGGGGACAAAAACGCCGTTCGGGCTGCTTGACGAAGTCACCGCCTCCGGCACGCGACAACAGACAACAGTCAGAACACGGAAAAGAAGCTATACAGTTCACACCCATTCGATCTTTTAATATAATATCAATTTAATTTTAAAGTAATTTAATCAGGAAGAACGAACACTGTTTAAACTTCATAGGCGGGTATTAAACGAGGCTAGTATGCTAATGGAACAATTAATATTCACGAGTGATTCGTTTAATATGGACCGCTCCGTCGTACCCGCGCAAAACGAATCGTTCGGAGGAGTTGGAAGATATAGCGAACGATTCGTCAAGTCTTGTGCCACGTTCTTTACGTGAACGGGGGACCGACCGTTTCAGTGCGCCTTTGAGATTTTACGCCAAGCGTAACGTATGGGGACAATATCACACTTGGGACGTGAATGCCAACGCCGCCGCGAGTCCGCAGCCGAAAATGTACAAACAGAGAAGCGAGAGATGAGCGCGACGCTTCTGCTGTCTAACCCCCCGGGGGCTGACGCGCTGGAGTGAGCGAACGCCTCAGTGCCCTGACCCCTGGCAGCAGCAGCAGCAGCAGCAGCAGCAGCAGCAGCAGCGTTGCAGCCGCGATACAGATCGAAAGTTGGAAGGGGCGAACAGATCGATCCTCAGCCGTTGCAGCCACGCTCGATCTGAGCAGTGGGCGCGGCCCGTGGAAGAATAACAGTGCCCCGCGTTGCTGCGAAGCAGAAAAAAGAAGAACAAAAAAAAAAATCTCCACACGGCGTTTAGCGGCGGCAACGCATTCACCAAATTGCTCGTCCGCTGTGCGCTTGGTCTCGTGACACATAGGCTGGTTGCTCGTCGATGAGGTCGGTTGTTGGGGGGGGGGGGGAGGAATGGGGGGGACAGTTTGTGTGTGAGTCTTACCAACGCGACGGACACCGATGGATGTCCGCCGACAGAAAAACAAGAACGACAATTCAAACGAAACGTTATTTTGTGTCCATTATATGATCGGCATTTAAGTATCGTCACCGCGGGGATCGCGAGGCACGATGACGGAATCTGATTCCCCCAACTTCGTCAAGTTTTCCGAAAAGATCGAAAGAAAACGTTCGCTTTTATCCTCGAAATTCCGCGGCGCAAAGAAGCTTCTTGGTGAGCGGCGACGCGTCCGAGTATATACTTGTGTCCCACTAGTGCCAGTAAGCTTGTGTAAAGTGAGAAACATTCCTAACCAAGTATTGTCGCACGGCCTGTTTATTGCTCGAGTCCCAACATGCGCGACGGACACTGATAAATGACCGCCTATCAAAACGAAATGTTTTTTCTTCTTTTTTTTTTGTGGCAAACGATGCAGGCGGAGTAAAATGTACAGGGTGTTTCACGAAAGGTGGACAAATTCGATATTCCTAAAACTACGCATTGCACCAATAAAAGCTAGGGGCCTATTTAGAAAAATTATTAAAGTTCGGGATAATTAAATTGTTAATTATTTCGCGTAATTATTATTTTTTTTTAATATTGAGTTTAAGGGCATGGTTTCAATTATAATCTCGCTGAGTATCAACGAAAAACACTAAATCAAAAAATCGCAGAACGATAGAAGGCACGCGCGGTACTTTACGGCTTTCTGGAAAATCGCGCAACTTCGACGGGGTTTTAAGTTTCGGTTTGCAATCGGAGCGCTTCTCGGCACCGACGGCACCGCACCCCGTGGAGAAATAGTGCAACCAACCTCTGCTGCGCTGTCCTCGCACAACCCAAATTTTGTTGCATTTAAGTTTTTTTTTACGAATCTCTCTCCTACCTATTGTGCATCACTATCAAGGAATAAGCTGTTCATGAGGGCGTAAACTAAACAAATTGATGAATGTAACAAGATGTAAGCAGCAATTCGACAAACACAATCAGTGAAGAACTTCAACGACTCGCTGTATAAATATCCACACAACCCCAATTATTCAGCACAGCGCAAACACTTGTCGGCGTAAAATGCGTGCAATAACAACGAGCCAGACGTTACTTACGAATTCCACCGACGCGGCTATTGAAAGAGCTGTACAACGCACGCTGCAGGGTAACGACTCGATTAAAATCATGACGAATTGGAAGCAACCACGAGTTGCATTAATGTGCAACAATAGAAGCAGCGCACCTGTTTGAACAATTGCTCTGCAAAAGCGAAACCGAAAAAGAGCAACTTAGAAAAAGAAAAAGAAAAAAAAAAACAACAACAACAACAAAAAAGAAAAACAACAACAGCGCAGCAACGGCGTTACAAATGCTTTAGCTATTGACCCTCCAAGAAACAACCCCGCGTTTTTTTGAGCAGATACCAAAGCGCACACTCGAGTGCACAAATTACCTCGAAAAAGTAGATTAATTACAAACACGATTATTTTTCTGATTGACTACTTGATTCTCATCATTTGTAGGATTACAATCGTGCAAGAAGTAGCGGGTTTATTTTGACAGTATGCATCAAACAACATACCAATATTACCTCGGAGTTATTTCATTTTGGGAGCCTGATTTGAAATACGCTTAATTAGAAAAATTTTTTTCCCACGATTAGATGCACCTTTATTTTATCGCATGCATATTGTCCGAAGACTTGGCGGTATGCCCTGTACATTAGCCAAGTTTCGTACCTTAGCTTCACCCATCACATCAATCGTACGGCAGACGGCCGAGTTTTTAGCACGGCATAATTTATTGGTCTATGCAGGGGGTTTCTTTATAAGCTTAACAGATCTATTAAAAAAAAGCCGTGAAACCAAGATTAATGCATTTTATGAAGGTGAGTTATACGGCCAAGGGGACACAAAAAAGGGGAGTAATTGTCACGATAAGTAGAATAACTAAGTAAAATTTGTCAAATAACTGTTTCGTTTGTTAGAATAGACATGTATGGTTCCAATGAGAAACTCGCTGAGCGTCATTGAAATCCACTATATCAATAATTTGTAGAATAATTTTAGTGCCTGGGAAACGTAGTAGTGGGCTAAAGGTACCATTCGTGAAGCAGGTACAAGGCAAGGCTGTGGCACTCATAAGAGAAAGAAAAATGACTGATCTTGTGGTTTTCGATAATGCTCAGCAAGTTCCTTATTGTAAGCATATGCATACTTCCACAATTTACCATATCTCCGCCTGGCAGTATAACTCACCTGCGCGAACCGCATAAGTACAGCGTTCACGGCTTTTTTAACACAAATCTGTAAAGCTTAAAAACAAATACAACAACACCGCCCTGTATAATTTTGCTACATCAACAAAGCACGACCGTTGTTTTTATTACCACGATTTGAGATGAAAACGCTCTTATAAATGCAGATAATCCCCGAAAGAATGGAGTGGCGGTTAAAGATGTACATTTCTATATTATATTTTTTTAGAAAGGATTCTCGTGGCTTAAACAATAATAAACTAATTAATGCATATACTACAATTTATGTACCCTGACATCTTAATAAACGTGCGACGTGGCCAGTGCCAAACAAGTTGTTATCGATCCTGAGCCAATGGGATTGCAGCATTAGCCGGGAGGAAAACCAAACAACGAATCAGAACGCAAGAAGCACAGCCTGTGTTTCTTAAGCTCTTAAAAAACTATAATAAAAAAAAATCTAAAAAATTGGTAAACCCGATTTATTTCATTTAATCCGATTTATTTGATTTGAATCGGACCAATTTGATTTATATCATTGTCGCTAAAAAATAATCACTCTTTAACACTGCGTGCACTTTTTTAAACATGGTCGATCGATGGATCAATCCGTTCTATCACTGATAACGACGCGGACAAAATATTTCCTGGAAATTTAAAGTAATTTAAACTCGCAACATTTTACTTACGCAATCCCCACCAACTAAAAAACAAAACAGAAAAAGCTCGATTTATTGCGTTAGCCATGAAGCCTTATTTGCCTTTTTGTACGCGGTTCGTTTTGTTCGCAATGAGACATTACTTTTTTCTAGCTTTTGTTCCTTTCTCGTTGTGATTTGCTCGAAATAGGACATTACGCAACTCACGAACGAAGTGCAAGGTAAAAAGAAAACACGTCAATTCACCATATTTGCTCAAAAGAGCGTGTCATTTTTCTCGTGCTTACCCCGATGTTGATGAACGTTTCTTCGTTAGGATGGACTCCAAGGACAAAACTGCTTACGCGTTTTACTGGATGTTTGCGCGTATATCTTTGCTTTGCTCACTTTTTTTTTTATTGTTCTGCCTACACCATGCCATGGCCTTGAAGAGTTGGCCGGCAGTATCTTCGATATAAATAAATATAAATCTTCCTTTCATCTATGATTTTTATTTATTTTTTTTTTTTCAGTACAAAGCAAATGCACTAAGAAATAATAAAGAAACGGTAAAACAAAAATCTATTTTCGGGTTGATTTTGTTGGGAAAGGTTTGATTTAAATAATCGTAATAAAGCTTGTCTGGTTTTGGGTCGATATATAAAAGCACGATTTAAATCATCTTGATTTTTATTCTCCACCCTGCAATTAATATTTTTTTTAAATATTTTTATTTCCATCTCGACAGCGACAGACAGCACGCTCACGCCTTAGTGGGACCGTCTAATGGGGCCCCAATGTATACCTGCTGTGACTTGTGACTGTCGCTCAAGAGCTGTGCTTCTGGGGTCAATGCCGATCGCTTCGTTTAAAGCATGAAATGCGTTTTAACGACTTTTAACCCCCCCCCCCCCCCGCCCCAATACCTTTTAATGCCTTTTAACCCCCCCCCCCCCCCCTCAATCCCAAAAGGTTGTCCGTCCGTCCGTCTGTCCGTTTGTACATTTTCCGCTAAATTTAGCGGAAAAAGTAGCGTCACGTGACTTTATACACATTGGGAAAATCGACGGCACGTGACCCATACGTCAACCCTGTTTACCCGGAAAATTTAGCGGGAAAATTCACGTCTTTTGGCAAAAACATCAATTCAGTTTCCTCGCCGAATTTAGCTGGATTACAGTGACGTCAAGTGACCCATACACCTATTCAGTTACCCACTATATTTAGCGGGAAAATTTACGTCTTGCGTGACCCATACACCAGTCCAGTTTCCCCGCTAAATTTAGGGGGGGGGGGGGGAGGGGGGGTGAGGGGAATCGACGTCGCGTGACCTGACGTCACGGGACCTACACAGCCATTCAGTTTCCCCGCTAAATTTAGCGGGAAGACATAGGTCACGTGACAGACCAGTTCCCTCCCCCATTTCCTATAATGCATATTATGCATTATAGGGCTTTAAAAGGAAAGGTCGCTGCCAATTTGTTTTTTTCACTTCGTTTTATTTTAGATTGCAGCGGTCGCTAAGAGCCACCCCAACCAATCCTATGCCATGCTAGTGTCACGGGCCTTTCTGGGGAAAGGGCACGGCGACGCGAGGGTCGCGCAGTCACTTGAAATGATCACACCGCTGACTTGGTCGGGATTGCCCTTAGTGCCCACCCCGGCTTGTCGTAAAGTGAAACGGAACACATAGCAATAAGGTTCTTCGATGTCTTCCTGTGCGAAAGTACTCGAGCCACCGGAAGCAGTCACCTTGTGCGGGAGGAGGGCCATTTGAGGCAGTCGCGAGGGGTTTCTTTTCCTCTTCGTTGATTACTGAGATGAGGAGTAACATAAAGATGGCAATAATAACTCGAAGGGTGTAAACACGCGCATTCGTCACCGCACTAACAAAAAGGTATATCAATATATATATACATATATATATGAATACAGGCTTACTACTTTCATTCATGTGCTACGAGCATACTGGAACACGTATCAAAGGGCCTCGTATGCGTACAGAATCAGAACGGATTTCTACAGCATGTACTCTGACGCCTGTAATTATCTTTAGACGGTCCGAAAAGTTCGGTTTCTCAACGCATCGCGCTGGGATTTACCACAAAGGTGCGGCTAGGTGGTGCAAGCTTGAAGGGAAAATATGAATGAATAAATTTACCTTGCTCAAAAAAAAAAGGAAACATTTTAGGGGCAATTTATTGTAGCATTTGCAGACGATGTCATGACCCTTGTGATTATAATGCAATTAAATGCAAAGGTGCAAGTGAGCTGGACAAGAATGACGAAAATAATCCCTGGAGAAGGGGAACAAGACGGACAAAGGACAAACTCAAATCTCCAAACAGGGCTAGGTGACTGGTGCGCGGCCGAAAAAATACGCCTTGTCCGGGAATTGAACCCGGGATTTCTCCATTTCTAGTGGAGCACTCTACCAGCATTCAAGTCCAGCTTGCTTGCACCTTCGCATTTAATTGGATTATAATCATAACTTTAAAATGCAAGCCTTTCACCCTTGTTGGTGTTAGACTGGTTGCACCTGATAAAACCTCTTTGCTTTACTGACGTGTAACCCCTGGTTAGCTCAGTTGGTAGAGCGCTCTACTGGAAATGGAGAGGTCCCTGGTTCGATACAAGGACCAGGAGGATTTTTTCGGTCACGCACCAGTCACCTAGCTGTGTTTGGATACTCGTGTTTGTCCCTTGTCCCCCTTGTTCTTATTGTCCAGATATTATTTTTGTCACCCATAACCTTTCTTGCGTATTTGTATGAGCTACCGACAGATGGCGCAGCGTGATACACAATTCGCGGACGACATTGTGCTGGCGGCGGGCTGTAAAACGGAGATGCAACCACTTTTTGACATATGTGCTGATGAGGCTGCTGTGCTTGGTCTCAAGTACAACGCATCCAAGTCCGCCGTGATACAATTCGCGGGCACCTAGAAAGAAAAGCTCGATAGCCTCAAATTGGGCGTTGATGTATTACCGGTACTGAACGAGTATAAGCACCTACGTGTTGAGTTGTCCAACGAGGCAGACTTTCTGAGAGAGCACTACGTCCACTAATTCCGTCAATCCACCACACGGAGAGCTAACATCCCCCGTAAGCGCAGCCTATGGAACTGTAATCGATTCATAGTGAGCCGCGAAATGCGGAAGGAGGTGGTGGTGCCAGGCTTGACATTTGCCAACACAGCGGTGCGTGTACCAGGTGACATAAGAACCACCTTGGAGCGCAAACAATGAGAAGTGGGATGCCAAGCGCTGGGCTGCCATGGCACGGTGGCGGATGAGGCAGTGCGGGGGGATCTGGCCTGGTCATCTTTCGAAGCAAAGGAGGCGACAAGCAAGGTTTCCTACGACGGGCAGCTTCGACTCATAGACTGATGCCGCTGGGCCCAAAAGGCTGTTCATATATACGCATATGACTTTTCTGCAGAGCGGTTGGTGAAAGCGCCTTTACCAGCTGGAGTTCGGCTTCTTCACCGAACCGGTGGAGGCGACCACAGGAAAAGGATGAGAGTCTGTGGTGCGCAAGAGGGTTCGCGAACAGGAGAATGGGCAATGGGCGGAGGCTGCCCGGAAAAAGTCAACCCTGACTATGTATGCGGAATTAAAACAGAAAATCACGACAGAGACGCGGCTGTATACGACAACAGCTTGGGAGGCCGCCTGTTGGTCGAGGCTCGTGCAAGTGCCCTGCACGCACTGGTGTACAAACAGCGCTGCGACAAAAATGTGCAGTCGACCGTGTGCGGAGTGTGCGAGGTTGAGAGCGAAACGGCGGAGCACATCATACTTCATTGTGGAGGAATCTGACCATCTGCCACTTCTCCCACTGAAGAGGCGAACCAACTGCACGGAGGTGTCCCGCCTCTAGCGACTGCGCTGGACTTCTCGACAACAAGCGAGAGTGCCAATAATACTATGGCCTTTTGGAAGACCATCGAGCAGACGAAAAGACGACTGGAGGATAGCTGGCATCAAACACAACACAGGAGGCGCTGAATTTACCCTCAGGCTTGGGCACGATTAATCGAGGCCGCCCGTTACCAAGGGGGTATCATCATCATTATCATCATCATCATCATCATCATCGAATATGCGTCGCCTCGACCAATCCTATCCGTACCGAAAATAGGGAAGAGCCATAAGGGTTTTTAATCCATGTGTTTTATATTTAGTGTTTTTGTTTGAATACGTTATCGCACTTTCAGAATTGTACATTAGAGAAACGCGCGCGCTGGCATAGTGAAAACGTCACGGAAGATCGTCTGCTAAGCTCGGCGCCGGCGCTCCCTTGATGCTTCCGGCGTCTGTCGGCGGCAGATACAACTAGGCGAGCAGAATCATGACATTCATTGGGAATGGTGCCGTAGATTACCCGATACATGTTTTTTCTTTTATTTTTCGTTCTTGAATGATGTAAGTTCATCCGTTGATATTTTCACTCAGTTCTTCCACCAACCTGCACCCCTGAGTTAAATTTCAGCGGCGAGAAACCGATTTTAGGGAACCGTCTATAAGTTGGTTCGTAGCGTTAGTACGTGCTCTACAAGTGTGCAGTGCTTGTGTACAAACAGGTTTATCTGTTTGAAAGCTGCGATTCGTCCTAATATTGAAAATGGCGATTTTACGAGGGAACTCGCTTAAACGGGTAATATATAACCGCATGAAAAAAAGAAGCATATGTACAGTCATAAAATGTAATAAAAGTTGATTAAATGTTTTGACAAATGCCTAGTTAATTTTTATCAAAGAATGTGTTGACTAGACATCGGATACCTTGATGTAAGTCATATCGTGTTACATGTTTATTGAGCCGCATTTTCTGTCAGTCGGCACATATATTTCTTGCCATGTTGGTTGGTATGCTCCGAGAAATCGTTAAAGATAAAAAAAAAACACAAAAAAAAACACCAGAAGGCTTTTTAGCAAAGTTGTTTTAACTATTCGCTTTATGAGCAACTTTGTCAGATCAGGCAATTAGGATGTCAGCTTAATTATATATCAAATGGGCAAATGGTTTCCACAATTATTTTCGTGAATGTTTTTATGCAGATACGCTTTGAAAATCTCTTATAGTGGCAAAGCTTTCGTGCAAATAAAACGCAAAATTATGAATTGGAACAAAACACGCCGATAGTATCAGCATAAGAATAGTAACAACACCATTAGAATTAAAAGCACAAAGATATTGTAATGAATTGAACATAGCATTAACCTACGCATTTAAATAAACCAAGGTCACAGCTCAGTAACCGCTTTGTTGGATCAATGTAATGCGATGGCAGTAAAATAATCTCTACAAAACACAGAGTAGGAGCATCTCTACAATTGCAACAACTGAAAACAATCGTGGAAACACGGTATTAGAAGAGCAGCAACACTACGATTTCATACCAGAAGCCGCCTTACATGCGTTGTCACGAAACGACCAAAACCGGAAGTGGAGCTCAGCCGCACGAGGACAACAACAATACATTAAAAGAAACAGCAACTAAATTGTGGAAATCACCACAAAAGACCAGCTGGTATAGAGGAAACGGAAATGGTGGTCACCGGAAGAGGCAACCCCGAGATCCGCAGCCAAAGAAACAACGAGGATTCGAGCTGATGGAGTAGCGTTTGTTATTAAGTAGGTGACGGAGGGGTGGGCCACATGCGGTGTGGCATCTAGTACTCAGGGTGACAACTTTTGTATTTATTCGTGCTGCAAAGAAAGGGCACGTAGGTTGTTTTCGCGCGGCAAATTTCGACCCGACTTTGAAACACCTCGAGCTTCCTTTCAGAGCCACCGTAAATGTGAGGTTAGAGGATATCGTAATATGACCCCTCTGGCCAAGAGGTTCAACAAACCAAGAGAGTCAACAAGCCAAGGATCCAACGAGTGAAGAGACCAATATGAGTGAAAAGCTCCAAAGAGCCGAAAGATAGAATTTGAGTCAAGAGGTTTCAAGATTCAAGAGGTTCCAAGTCAAGAAATTGAACGGAGTCAAGAGATCAGACAGGTCTGGTGACCCAAAGAGTCAAGATATCAATATGGGTAAATAACTCCAAGTTGTTAAAGGGGCGATGCAACAATTTTTGTACTTTGCGCAAATACCGTTAAGAACGGATCCCTGACGTTAGTGACCTATGCAACACGCGTTCGTTTTTCACCCCACGCAATAGAAGTCCCAGAAAAAATTAAAGAAAAACGAGCACCGTTCACCCCCTCAACTCGCAGCCAGAACAAGTGGCCACGTGATCTGGAGCCGATTATATGCCGCCAATGGTGATCATAGCCACATGCTGTGGTTGGCAAAGCACAGGACACGCGCTGAGTTTCAGACATTGTTATGGCTCGGCTATTGTCGTCGTTGCAGCGATTGGACACGGGCCACTAACCGAATGCTTCTCGAACTAGTAATTATCACGAGCCCAAACCGAGTGGCCACGCAATGCTGGGTTCCAATCTATGAGCCGCATTCACATATTGTCATTGGGGTGTACTGCGTTCCCACGTTACGTCATCACATTTTGAAAAGGAGAGATTGAATGAAAATGATCGCTTTTGTCCTTGAAATTACACCGCAACAAAGGATTTTCTTGGTCAGTGGCGTTGCCTGCGAGTATCCTTGAGTCCCACTAGTGCCAGTAAGCTCGTGGAAAGTGAAAAACATTCCAATTAAATATCTTTGCACCGCCCCTTTAAGAGGTTCCAACGGTTAAAGTGCTCAAATGAAAAGATTCAACGAGTCAGAGCTCCAAGTCAAACTATCAAAGGAGTCAAGAGATCAATCAGTGAGAGGTAAGAAATCCAAAGAGTAAAAATATCGATTGTCAGTCAAGAGATTCAACCAACTAAAATATAAGGTCCAACCAGTCAAGAGGTCAATTATAGGCGAAGAACACCGCGGAGTCAAAAGATTGAACGTGAATCAAGAGGTTCCAAGATTTAAGAGGTTCAAGCCAAGAGATCTAACGAGTCAAAAAAAGATCCAACGAATCAAGTGATCCAACGAGTTAAAAGATCAGTATGGGTTAAGGAGTCCAAAGGGTTAAGAGGTTACAAGAGTAGTTCAAGTCAAGTGATCCAACGAGTCAAGAGATCGGTATGGGTTAGGAGTCCATATAGTGAAGAGGTTACATGAGTAGTTCAAGTCAAGTGCTCCAAGGAATCAATAGGTGCAACGAGTCAAGAAATGTAACGAGTCAGGAGATCAATATATGAACGAAGCAATCGAAGAAGTAAAAATATCGAATGGTGAGTCAAGAGCTTTCAAAAGTCAAGAGGTTAAACGCACCAAGCGGTCCAAAAGTCAAGAGGCCTCACGCCAGAATCGATATTTAAATTGAGACCTTGAATCTAAAACCGGGCCAGCCAGGCGGGACGAGTCTGGGCGTCTCACAGGCGCCAACAGTCGGAAGAATTTGACGCATTATCCACCACCTAGTATTGGCAACGGCGGGCTCTCAAATCGTTTGAATTAACCACATGAAGTCTCCATTCCTTTCTCGTGATATGGCTTGTTCGTCAATGCTATTTAGGCTATTTACTGAAACACGAATAACTCGCACCTGTCGGTGGGATGGTGGGTCTTCTGAATCATTTTAGCTTCTTGGTTTTCTTGTAGTTACCTATTTTGGTCCTTATCGCCGCTGCAGGTTTCTGTAAAACAGGAGCTGGTGATTTTCTTTTATTAGAATAGTGCAATACATGACACGTACCTCGTGCAAGACTCATGCGCAACGGCTTCTCATTCTTCCATCGGAGGTAGAGCAACTGAGTAAATTACGCTTCAGACAGTAGTTCGGAATCACAACTCCGGAATAGGAATGATTCCGGAATCATTCCAGACTTCCGGAACACTGGAATGGATTGGAAACGGAATGTCGTCAGCGCTGGAAGAATTGGAATGGGAATGAAATTAGATGCCCTTCGTCGGGAATGGAGTTGGAATGGAATGAGATCGGTTCTTATGCGAGCTGTGTTGATCTTTGGCTATAATGCCTACAACCTGCTGAACACGGTCAGAGTGGTTCTTAACAGCATCATTTCACTTAAGGTGACTGACGGCTTAATAATAATTGGGGTTTTGTGGATATTTATACAGCGAGTCGTTGGTCAGCCATTTTAATGTTGCGACGAGTCACTCGCTGTAGATGAGCAATTTAGCCAGTGCAGTACAACCGCTAGCCTGGGGTCTTTAACGTGCACCACGCAGTAGTGATACACGACCGCACACCGGTACGATGCTCATCCAGATCGAAACGGGCAGGGGCGGGGATTGAACCCAGGATCCCTGGGTTCTGCAGCGCGAGCTTTCCCTCCACGTGCTCCGAGCTGGTGTGCGCTAGCCCACTTCGGCCACCGATCCCCCCACTGACGGCTTAATTGTCCGACCGGCTCATGCTCCTTCGAGGATGATAGTGGCTCCCTCAGTGAAGAAACCAAAACTGAAGAGTTGTAGACGAACAATATGCCGTTTAAGGCGCTGCGAGAACCGACAAAGCGACTGTTGTGACCATTCGCGATTACACCGTTGGTCAAACGCCACCAGCTAGGAACAAAGCCATGCCGCCCGCCTTTCTGGCCCCTTCAGTCCCGAGGCGCGAGCAGAGTCAAAAGTGCCATTACTCGAAGCCACATCGATGTCTGCAGTGGCCTTGAGTGCCACCAAGTGCTTTGTGCGACCACAACTCGGCTTAGTAGAATCACTGCTTTGGGGACGCGATTTGCTCGTTTTTTCAGTAGCCAATGCGTTTGATAACGTCTGATGTACGCTGCTTTTGGCAGCAACATAATATAGTTATCAAGAGCCATCTTTCATGTTGAGGAATTAGAGAAATGAAATGAAATGGAACGCTTCAGCCGTTCCAGGAGTGGGAATGGGTCCAGTGTTCTCATTCCTTGAATTAATTGAAGGGAATGAAATTATCGGAAGCACCAATTCCCGGAATGGAGTTGGAATAGAATGGAGGTGCTCATTCCTCAACACTGCTTCAGCGTAACTACACTTCTGTCATCTTGTTGCTTGAAATCACTGTTGCCAGCCGTCGGAAGCCTTTTGCGAAATCGCAGGAAACGGTTTTCGTCCTCCAGAAACAGTAACGCAGTCCGTGACAGATCACAACGATATCGATAGGGGTTGCTGACACAGTGTCCAGAGCTCAGCAAGTCGCATTTTTTAAATCGTAACAATCACCAGTTGTGGCCAGTTTGAGCACCAAAATGGCAACCACTATACTCCCAAATGGCGACCCTAACAGGAAAAACGGGGAAACGCGGTATCGGTGCTCTAAAGCGTAGCATATTTTGTGTCTCTTCTCGGAGCCTGGTGCTCTGCCTAATTGCGGTTTGGGACACGTCCCTGCAGGCACCGACGCCATAAATAAGGAGTTCGATAAGACCAATATCGCAGAAACAAACAAGCATACAAACAAGCGGTGAACGCCAGTGCATAGACCCCATAGATCAACGGGAGAAAAAGGGAGCGAACGGGACTATCAAATGGTGCAGCGGGGCAGGCACTAAGGATGCGCCATAAGAAATGACTAACAAGCAACAAGGACGATATTGGGGAGGTGTGCGGGACGCCGTACGAGACGCCGATAAAGAGTAGCAACGGTCGCGGCAACGACGATGCCACCACCCGCACCTGCTATTTATATGTGCGTGGGGTTATGGTTGGCAGAAGTATGTATGGTCCCTGGAGAGAAAAACATAATAACGAAGAGAATAGATACAAACGAAAAGAAAACGACTCTGCGGAGAGTATACCCCTAAAGAGAGACGTGGGACGCGATTTAGGGAGGCTTCTACAGACAAGCCTCCGGATGGAGATTCTAAAAGAAAAAGGAAACAAATGAACCAGTGACCGGAAGGGCCAAGTGACAAAAATGGGACACGCCTGTCGCACGCGGGAATAGCACGAACATCAGGAAGCACGGAAAGTGTAACACAAGCGAGGAACAGGGAATATGGGGACCTATAAGGGAGGTGGCAAAAATAACGAGAAAGAAATAAAATATAGTAAAACCTCGGATTGGCGAAAAAAGGAAAGAAAGGCATAGGAAAAAAAAAAATCACAGAAACAAAAACTACCTCAGCATATATATATATAGCACTCGTATCTGTGAAGTATAAGATGTAAAGAGCGTGTCTGGAAAAGACAGGGTAAAGACACCCAAAGCGAGACGCAGAAACGAAATAAAACTTGAGGCAGCAAAGAAGGGGAGCTTTAGCTGTTTGGGGAGCTGGCGTAGGGAAAAGCGGGGTTCTCTTTACTCTTTGCCGCGGGGGCTTGGTTGTGTGCTGAGAGGGATATGATGAGAGGATCTGCCCTTGTGCTCTCTTTCTCACAAGCGATGAGGAAGGAAAATCCTTAAAGTCCGCAAAATGTTTTCTTCCCTCAGTCGGTTTAAAAATCCGGGGGGTTTTAGGGAAAGGAAAAACCTCAAGCCGAGCTGTTTTCGTATACCGAACGCCGAGAACACAGAGCTGATGTGTGGGATAATCGGGATTTGAGGGAGCAGAATTATGCTATATCTGCTCTGAAGGAGTGGAAGAGTCGGTCTATGGATTTTTAGGCAACGGCAGTGGCGTTGCATTTATAGGGAACTCCGCGCTTAATAGATATGCTTGAGAGGGAAGTCAGACAGTTTTTGTTGGGTTAAAAGGAAATCGAGCCGCCGGGGAAAACAGGGCAAAAGGAAAAAAGAAGTATTAAAAGGGGAACAAATCAGACCCCGTGGGAAGTCCGCAGCCGCCTTTTGCTCTTTCTATGGGGATGCCGCGTCTTATGGCAGAAAGGCTAAGTCGCACTGATTTTCTTCCCGTCATATGTACACAAGACAGATCTTCGGGAAAGTGGCGCCGAGGAATCGGCTAATTTATCTTTTTCTCCCCCTCTCCAAACAAGTAAAGGTTGGTGGAGAAATATCCAAAGCATCGGGAGAGGAGGAGACCGTCTAGAGAAAGGAGGAAAACCCGACTCTTCTCTCCCTTATTTCCGGACTCCTCTTTTTTTTTCCCCCTCCGGCGCGGGGGGAGCGCGCCATGGTGGATCGGAGGAGGAGGCGGGTGAGGGGGAACGTTGTCTCTCTCTCCCAATTTCTCGGACTCCCTGTTCCCCGGCGCGCGGGAAGAGCGCGCTAGGTGGGGTAGTAAGAAAAGGAGGTTGTCCCCCACAAAAAAAATTAAAGGAAAGCGGGACGTTTCCACGGCAACAAAGGCCGCGACGACCGCCGCTGCCCCGGCGACACACGGCGGCACGTGCGACGGCAAAGCCGAACCTCCGCCGGTCGTCGCCCGTCGTCGGGGTGCGCGCTGGATATAGAGGCGGCTTTGGCGGCGGGGTTCGTAACACCACGCTGGCGGCGGACCCGCTCCGCTGAGCGCGCTCTTGGCTAGGCTTCGGGCCTCGCTCCAGGGCGCCGCGGGATACTACGCGCCGGCCCGACCGCTGCGTTTTAGGCTGCTGGTTACGGCGACGAGGCGGCACCTGCACCGGCCGCGGTCACCGTTGACCGGTGAGTGGCGGACGGGCAACTCTCTCTGGTGGCTTCGTAACGAGCGCGTCAGTCGGTCCGTCCGACCGACCATTTTTGTTTTCGTTTGAGAGGCTGGCTGTCGGAAGAATGTCAAGTCGGCGACATCTTTCGTTCCCGGTTATGCGGAATGAGTGTAGGTGTTTGGATTTGATTGACGTGGTAGGGTCTCTCGTTTCTGCGTGGGAAGGCAGGTGTGTGTTAAGTTCCTGGCGTTGAGAGGTTAAAAGAGTGCGCAGAGGGTGTTGTCGAGTGGTCAATTTCGACTCGAAACAGTGCTGATCTTATAGTACATCGACTCGAAACAGTGCTGATCTTATAGTACATCGACTCGAAACAGTGCTGATCTTATAGTACATAGAATGTGCTATAAGATCAGCACTGTTTCGAGTCGAAATTCAGCCCTCGACAACACCCCCTGCGAACTCTGTTGGATATATGTGGGGGACGATTGATAATACATGACTGTTCTATAGTGTGATATAATAAATCGTTCTCAACGATAAGTACTTTTTAATAAGAAGAATCTCGTCACAGGGTCCATCTTGTAACGTTATTTAAAGCATATAGGTAAACATTATATCAATATGTCCGATGAACATATGAGATAATATATAAGAACATATAAGTGCTTATATACGCGTAATATGTATCCTTTATATACGTTCGGGTATGTATATTAAATAAATCATACATTAAATAATTCTGGCTACCAACCTTAATCTTTTTTTTTAATTTTTTTGAGCTACTTGATGTTATATTTGGTAATTTCTTGTATGCCGATACAAGTGCACCCATCCTTCCTATTTTATGTTTTTTTTTTTCCGGAAACTATTATCCCAGATTGTGGCACGCACCATAATCACGGTGCGCGATACAGCCCAGCTTGCTTCTGTTTTATGGCCATGGAAGAGCGACGTGTTTCCGGAGCGAAGTGACGACACGCAAATGTAATGAACGACCAGGGCGTTTATGAAGACGGCAGAAAATGAGGAGAGCCTAAGTACCTCAGTCTCGAAGTCAGCGAAGCGTGTAATAGCGTCGCACTGAGGCGGTCGGCTCTCTCTCCGGCTTTTGGGTTATACTTGGGAACTGATGCGCGGTAGCGTTTCATTTCAGCTCGATGTAACTGAGACCTTGTCGCGCATCTGGGAATATCGCACAAACTGCGATAGTGTTTTCTTTAGTCTTTTTCACCTCGTGAAACGATCGCTTTGGGAATTAGCACTTCTCGAGTGGAACAGAATGCTTTGCAAATCCACGGAGTCGGGGAATAAAAATATGAGAGGTGGCCAAAAATTCACAACCATGCTACAAAGCTCTCAGATGCCAAGAATACGAGCTATGTGTTATTTCGATACATACGAGGGATGTTCAGTAATTTATTTGCCTAAATATGAAAGAAAGTAGCAAGCGCGCTGAAACAAGTTTGTCGTGAAACGTGTCGTCCGGTTTTCGTCCTCTATGTTTTTCTCCTCAAACACCGTAAGTTTGGGCATGTTGTGATATGTGTCAGGGTTACCTATGCGCAGTTGCTGCTCAGTTGGAGTGAAACATCCCAACACCCACGATGCCTGGAGTGCTTTCGTGTAGACCAAGTAAGACAATGCTGGTTTGGAACCGCGGTCAGTGACAAATATATCTTACAAAGGAAGAAAAAAAGTGAAACGATATTATTTATGAACTTATGATTTCGTTTGTATCTGCCCCATCATCCCAGAAAGAAATATTTTGGAGCAAGCAGTTTTGGGGGGGAGAGTCCATTGAAGATTGCCCTCAGACTGGACGACCTGTTGAAGCAACTCCCAGGATTGTGCGAGAGGTCAGATATTTAATGTTGTCAAACAAAATAATTAAGGTTTTCTGAATAGCTGGAGGAATGGGAAGCTTGGCAGATTCAGTTTGGAAAATCTTTATTTGAAAATTAGGGCATGTTAAAGGTTAGTGCAAGATGGATTCCAGAAATGCTGGCAATATCTCAGAAGGCCACGAGATCCCAGTCCTGCAGGGAGAATTTGGAGGTTCTCCGTGAAAACCAAAACCAATTAAGTCAATTCACTGGAAGCACAGGCCATTCCTCGCCCCAAAACTGTTCAAGACGGAAAACTCTGCAAGCAAAATCTTGACACCTGTTTTCTAGGACGTTGAAGGGCTTTTGCTTCTGAAGTGCATGCAGGTCACACAAGACAGCCATAACTGGGGAGAGTTACGCCAACAAAATAGGCAGTTTTAGAATAGCGCACGCTAAAGCTTTGCGTACGCAAAACATAGCGCCATCGCCACTGCGCATACGCCGAACGCTAACTATACGGTTTGCGCTTTGCGTGTGCTATCTTAGCATAGGCTATTTTTCAGAAATAGCGTGCGCACGGAAAAAGTCTTCGCGCTCCTCCATTGAGGATTCGGGATGGGAAGTTGCCTAAAGCCAAGACGAGCAGAGTTAAAAAAAAAAATGGCGGCTCCCAGCTGCGGCTGACCGCGGCTACAGTGGACTGGATAGCGGCTGCGGTCGCTTTGGCGCTCCTCGTGAGCGGGATTTCGGCGGCATCCTCGCTACTGCGGTTTTTGCATACAGGACGGCATTGCGTTTCTATGGAAGGTGCACGTCCCGAGCGGTTTGGAAGACTCAGCAAGGTGGGCAACGATCGCTGGCAACTTCTTGCTTGCGATGCGCGAACATTTCTCGGCGAACGTGCGTCGGGTACGTGCGTGCGAAGGCACGAGATTTCTCTTGCCGAGGCGACGCAAGCGGACACGACCGGTCAACCGCTCGCCTCGCATTCTCATATTTATACAAATCTGGATCTTGATGGACATAATAGTCCTGGAAATATGGCGCTTATGCATACTTGGAACGTCAAAGGATTAAAACGTATAAATTAATAATTAAAAAAAAAGTAACGCAGCAGTAACCTGCGTTACCTTTGAACGGTAACGGTAACGCTTTCCTTTTATTTTTAAATAACGTAGGTCGGTAAAGCGTTCCTTTTATTTGCAGGGGAGTAACGTATTTCGTTACTTTGTTTCGGTAACGCCTACAACACTGACGTGAAAACATGAAGAAGTACTCAGCAAGCCTCTACACTTTTTGCCAACTAACAAAAACAAGTGCAGCGCATAAATTAGGTGCTGCGTGAAGCAGTTAGTGCAAGATTTGATTATGACCAAGAACAAAAAAAAGAAACTGTCCGTTTTGTATTTGAAACGTTAAAGCAACGTATAACTGATCTCAAATGCACATACGCGTACCTTCATTCACCAACTTTACCAATACCTCTTTCTCACATCACGCCGAGGCGGGGACGTCATTGCTGTGGGGCGGAGCGTGTGCGAACGCCCCTCCCCCTCCCTTCCTCCACACACACACACACACACTTCGAAACAGCCGTTCTTGCGCATGTGCGGTGCCCACAGCTTCTGCGAGCAAATAAATGCGCCTGCTCGCAAACTATAAGTTTCAGTTTCGGTTCGGGTGCGTTGTTTCGCCCTATGAATCTTATGGCGTTTTTATTATTTATTAATATTTTTTTAGGATTAAGACTTTTCGAATAACGCCTTCGATGAAATGTCTGCTGAGGCGAGAAAAAACGGCTCTTGAGCTGAAGCAAAAGCGTTGCACAGTATCGAGTTTACACCACGAGTAAATTGCGTAAATGTTGTTTGTCGAAGCCCAAAACAACGCTGGACCATCCAAACACACGTGCCGATCCGAGTGCTTCATATTTTAACCAGACATCCATAAATACAGACTTGAAACGCAGATGCGGAAACCTTGGCTTTCATAGTAAAGGCGCGCGCCTTGAGAATATATACGTATTTTATATTAACAATCGCAGCAAAAATATAAAGCAAAATACACCGTAATTAACGTTTCCCACTCCTGTAAGTAGAAAAATCACCTGGACTTTTGCAAGCTCCCTGCTTCGCAATGCAGGCCATTCCATTCCTTGGTTGTCCATGGATAGGAAACACTTCAAAACATCTGGCGAAAGTTGTTGTGTTTTCTTAAAGGTGGCTGTATGGTCAAAGAAGCCGAGTACAATAGCTTTTTCAGTGCAAATATTTTCGGCGCGGTTTTAGTGGTTCCAGCCAGTCATATCTTTGTCGAGCAAAGTTGCTTTTTTTTTTTTTTTACTTATGGCGGAACCTTGAACATGCAGGGTAGAGTTTGCGTTCGTTTTCTTCTGAGCTTTTTCTTTTTTTCTTTTTGTCTTTTCCTCATTTCCTACTGCCATGACTCGTTCTTGAGACGAGGAGCTTTCGTTACTGTTGTCGCAACGTCTGGTCGAGCGATACCCTTTTACAAGAAACACCGGTGAATCATATTTTACAATGAATATATCGGGGAAGTTTAATGTACATCATGTAAAGTAAAGGCCCGTTCACACTCTTGCGACCGAGTACGACTGAGAGAGACGAGATCTCTTAAAACTTCTTAAATTTTTTTAGAACAAGGGAACACACTGGCATTGTGGCGCCATCTATGCGGTGACCCTGGAACTGCATTTCACAAGAGCGAAGGTTTTGCGGGATTTCCGAGGTCAAATGTGCGTAATACCCATAGAAAGGCTCGTTTATAAGATTGACAAAAGTTTTTCGAGCCAAGAAAAAAAGGATAATGCGCGAGAGAAATAAAAAAATATGTCGGACCGCCGAGTTTACACTGCTACCCAATAGATGGCGCCAGTGTGTCCTCTGGGTTGTAAGAAGTTTTAAGGAACCCAGATTTAAGAGGTCGCAAGAGTGTGAACGGGCCTTTACGCTTCTTAGGCCCTTTAGACGGCCCTTAAAACTCGGTTTTTCAACGGAGCGCGCTGCAGTTTACCGCAGAGGTGCAAGCAGGTGGTTCCAAGTTCACAGTGAAAAAATCAAGAATGGAACTCACCTCTTTCAAAAATTAAAAAAAAAAATAAAAAAAATAACAGAAACGTGTTCTGGGCAATCTACGCAGCCACTTCCCAGACGATGCACGGGAAGAGAAATGTGTTGACAACAGATCACGTACGCCGGGTCGAGGGAGCGCCGGCCGATTTGATAGTAGACAATCTCGCTAAAGAACCCGAATTGGCCGGCTCTCCCTCGACGCGGCGAGCGCCACCTGTCGGCTGCACTTTTCTCTACGCGTACATCGTCTGTGAAGTCCCGGCGTAAAATGCCCAGGACTGTTTTTTTTTTCTTTTAACAAGGTACTTTTTTTTTTCACTGCGTCGTTTTATCATTTGCTTGCACCTCTGTAGCAAATTGCAGCGCTATACGTTGCAACGGATAGGATAGACGCTATACGTCTATCCTATCCGTTTTGGGTCTAGTACATCTAAAAACTACATAATGAAGTATATAGTAAATGAGAGGTGATGTACTTCAAGCAAAGTATTAAGTACACTGGGTACAACGTACTTAAAGTCAAGTACTATAAATACAATCTACTTTCGAAAGTACTTTTTAAGATAATCTTTCATGATGCCCTTTTATACAGTGATTTTTAACTGGTATGCATTGCCCCAGGGGTAATCGGGGGTGCATCACTCAATTTCGGAAATAGCAGCGAATTTCGGATGAAGTGGCCACAGAGTAGTTATTTTCGGAAATAGGGCCAAATTCAGCAGTCTTTCCGACAGCGGAATTTGGCGCCTCTTTACAGTGAATTTGGCCTGTTGCACACAAGGGGGTTAAACGTACTAGGAGAGAGCATGACGTCAGCCCCGTAGCCTCCGCAGGCAATTCCTTTGTGGAGCAATGTGAGTGTGCAGGTGATCTAGTGATAATCAAGTTGTGACACCTAAAAATCGAGGAACGTTCAGGTCGAAGGAAGAGACAACATAGGAGCCTTGTCTCGAAACATTGAGACGTTCTCCTCTGTCGTCTTTTTCTTCGACTTGAAAGTTTCTTAATTTTTTCGAAGCGCTGTCTCAGGTGTTACGTTATGATTAATTGTCCTCTCCTAATGTTTTAACCTCCTCGCTTGCGCTAATCGAGCAAGAAGTAGCGAGAGTTTGAAAAGCTACGGGAAAGCCGTCCCCAGAACAAACGGAGCAATGCGACGTCCGCTCGCGTTTCTGCTTAGAGAAGAATATTCCCCCTCCCCCCTCCCCCCAGTATTTCTTCAAAGTTGATAACGCATCATTTTGTGCCAACCATTTAACAAGACCGAATTCGGGGAATTTACTTTGGAGTTTGGAGTTTTGCTTTCGTCGGAAAGTTTCCAAAAAAAAAAAGGTGTCTAAAGTCACTGGACTTTATCTAAAATGGACCGTAAAAATCGACGCCTGCACGAAGCAATCTACACCTTTCGCCAAAGGTGTATTTCGCAGGTCATTTTTTTTTGTAAAATTAGAAAGCGTAGCTTTCTTTCTTTATAATATAGGGCCAAAACACTTGTCAGGGTCGACGGTGGGCGGCGACGCAGACGACTGAGTCGAGCGGCGGGGCGTATTTGCCGCACGTATTGATAGGTGGCGCCACCTCCTATCGAGACTGTTCGCGACGACCGTGATTCACTAAAATGAAGATAATCTTTTTGTAGTGTACCTTTGGTTGAAAAATAAATGCAAACAATAAAAACAAAACGTGTAGTTAAAAAAAAAAAAGCGCGGTTGCGTAACGACGGCGTTCTTGCTGCCGACGGATTTCGTCGGGGTGTCGTCTGCTTTCTTTCGCTGGTCGGCCACACATTCCTACGCTGCTCCCGACGCTATCTATCAATACGTGCGCCAAACGCGCCCCGCCGCTCCACTCAGTCGTCTGCGTCGCCTCCCGCCGTTGACCCTGAGAAGTTTTTTGGCCCAATTTTTTACAAAAAGGGAGCTACGCTTTGTAATTTTACAAGAAAAAACCGACCTGTGAAATACACCTTTGACGAAAAGTTTAGACGGCTTCGTGCAGGCGTCAATTTTTACGGTCCATTTTAGATCAAGCCTGGTGACTTCAGACACCCTGTGTTTAAAGTAAAGTACAATGTACTTTCAGTGATGCGATTGCTGCGCCAAAGTGCTTACCCTGCTACCTTTCATCAAAATCTAAGGAATTCGCGCAAACGTTGCGCCAAAACTTAATTTCAGCTCAGTTACTGAATATGTAATTACTTAGGCCTCGCAACTTGGCCGGATTGTCACGATAGGATTGTGCAAGTTTTCAGACCAGATAATCGCGTCAAATAACGTACTATTCGATTTGATTTCGCATCAAACACTGACGGTACTCGGGAGTTACGCAATAATTCTCGTGCACCTGTTCTGTTCTGGCGGGATTAGTTTCGCTGAGTGCTCTTCTCATCGCACACTGGTGTACTGCACAGTCAAGCGACAACCATGAGCAAGCATCGCGGTTCGTATCTTTCTTCGCCGCAGCGCACCTGTGTGCTAAGGGCAAAGCATTCCTCCAAAGCGAGACGTGACAATTTTTGAATAAAACTTCGGCTTGTATAGACCCTTTCTTCAAGGGCGCCACCATCTTGAATTGTCGTCACTTCCAGTATGGGCGAAAATATTGTTTTGCCGTCGCCACGCCAGTAGAAGACGCTTAGGATATAAGCGTAACCGTCACACATTATCGTTTTGCCTCCCCCTCATTTTTTTACTAGTTACAGGTTGAAACGTTTAAGTATTTTTTCGTCGCCCATACCGGATATGCCTATTAGGTGGCTGGGGACGAGGGTACACAGAAAATGTCTATATACGATAGACTGACTGCGATATCTTGGCTATGTCTTTTTTCCAATTCTAGGTTTATCAAGGATACTTCGGTATGGCAAAAATATTTATATGGACTCTTCCTTAGTTTATGTTTTATGCCAAATTTTTTGTTTAGTTATCACTTTTATAGAGGCGTGAGTAAATTACAAATAAATTCGCAGAAGAGGTGGGTGCAAGATAGGGGAGAACCTGAACGAGTTCGGCGGGATAGTTTTTAAGAAGGCGTATTAATCGTTCACAAGCTAATTTTTGTTATGAAGTTCTAGATATAGTATGTAATTGACGTTTCATAATCAAATGACAAGAGCTTCTTTTTTTTTTTTCTGAATGAAGAACGGCAGCTTTATTACAACCTCTAGAACTTGAAGGAAATAAATTTAGGTACTCGATATTATTGTATTCTAACATTATTTCACTGGGATTTCATGCCTACAAGAACCATTCACCGCAGTTCGTGCTGTCCTTCATCAGCAATCTTCGTGTTACCATGTCTGATGCTTCTACATGGAAACAGACGGCTAGATTTGTGTTTTAGAGAATCGATCCTACTGGTGCATTCGATGATAGCGAAAGGTTTCACGTAAGCGAGGAGGCAAAGTAGACACTGCCTAGTTGAACAGGTCAGCATATGAATCTCAACGTAATATTAGCAGTGTTCGACAAGGGCCGTAGACAGATTATAAAAGAAAATAAACCTGCGAAAAAAACACCAATGGACGCATTATTGCACGATGCTCAGCAGCAAAATTATAGCAGCTGCAGTTCCTTTGAATCATCTAAAATGTTGGAGCCAATTGCTAATATAATTCTCGAGCTTCGGTTTGGTTAGATTAATTTGGTGTTTGGAATTTCTTAATGATCAGTATTGGAACATTTCAATGTGTATTACCTGCGAATTCGGAAATGTAACATCACGAGAAACTAGCATAGCAGATTCATTTCTTGCCATGCCTAAACGGCCATGGAAAGAAAAAAAAAAATACGGGGGAATTTACATTGAACGTGGAAAAAATAGATATAATTATTACAGTCGAATATTATGATATTGAGACACCCGAGAAAATTTGAGTGGTGTGCACTGAAATAGATACAATGTAACAACTCACCGTTAGACATATATATATATATATATATATATATATATATATATATATAACTGGGAAGAATAAAACCCTTGGTTTTATTATATATATATATATATATATATATATATATATATATATATATATATATATATATATATATATATATATATATATATATAAGCGACTTTTATTCTATTCGGGTTTCCACCGTTTTGTGGCGTAAGGTTGTCCTCAAGATCGTTAATTTTTTCAGACTTTTAATTATCGTTTTCACCCTCTCATTGTTGTCTAGCGTCGGTCGTCATTTTCGTTTTCGTCCGCTTGGACGTGTTCGTCCCTAATCTCGTCGCTAATCAGAATCCAACTTGAATGCAATCAGTTTGCTCAGGCTAATTGTTCATGCCCTGAGATATGTAGAACGCTACGAGGTACCTCCGACTGAGTTTGGAATCTACAATTTCCATAATACTTCCGTGTACTTCTATGCAGCATCTGAATAGTTTCGCCCTGCTCCGTGACATTTTTTACGGGAAGCTTTGCGAAGGAATCAGTCGGGAGGTATGTAACATATTTACTTGGATGCATTTTTTTTTTGGTTCAGGGAAAAGGAAATGTTCTTGAACATTTTTCTATACCGATTTTTATACTACTTTGTTTAGTTCTCAAACACTTGAAGGCTGGCAAATTTCCGCTGTGCCACGAATCTATGCTCACCTTTTTTCCACGTAAAGTCTTCTTCTTCTTACTGTTATATGAAACAATGAAGTGTGCACGTTCCAAACGCACATTTCACAATTCCTTGATGTATCGCATTGTGTGTTTTATAATCGCATACCTGGAGTTTAATGCATGTTGCTCATATTGGTTTTGCTCGTTTGCCGCCACTCTTGTTGAGCTGTTTGTGTAATCTGGAACCTTGTATAACATTTTTCTCTGCTGGTGGTGGGGAGGAGTGGCCTAGTCAAGAGACGCTCGTCAGTCTTTTTTTAGAGCGCAGCTCTTAGGTGCCCGTTTCCGGCTTGAGCGGCGTCTGCGTCGCCGTCGGCGTAACCGTTAACGCGTAGGCGTGACGAGTTGGCGTCGCCGTAACCGTAACGCGTCGGCGTCGCCGTCGCCGTAACCGCGCGGTGCATTATGGGAAACGTCCCATAATGCACCGCGGTGACGTGCGCGTTGCATTATGGGACGTTTTCCATAATGCACTGCGCGAGAGGGAGGAGGGGGAGAAGGAGGGAGAGGAGGCGAGGAGCATGGGAGGAGGAGAGGGTACGGATGAGGAGGAGGGGATAACCGACCCCCCTCCTCCTCCTCAAGAGCTGCGCTCTAATTCGGCATTACAGGGAGTTATAAACGTCTTTCATTTTTTTCCTCCCCCTTTCCACAGTAGGGAAACAATCAAGTGTAAAATTGGTAATTGAACTAGTAAAAACGCAGGCAAGCTGGTGAATGAACATAATAACGAAGATCTCCGAGGCTGAGGACAGAGAAGGGCAGCATAATCACAAAGTCTCAAATGTCGTCTTTCCTTTCTGGGTCCTTCGTATCTATTTATAACAACTCGTTTGCGCTTAGCTTTTGTTTTTGTGGGTCGTTTCCATTCACCAGAGCAAAATGAACCCAAGACAAAACAAAAGAAAGTTTGTTGAGTGGGGAAGTCTTTGGGTTTTGAAAAATGGGGTATGGTGGAGTTAGTCATAATAATCCGTTTGTGGTTAGGGAATTTTGTGTGCCAATTTTTAGGGGGGTTTTTTTGAGAGAGGAAAGAGGGGGGGGGGGGGGGGAGGGAGATGGTAGACACGAAAGCTTTGGGTTCGGTTTTTTGCTGTACTTGTCCCGAGAAGGTGGTTTCCAACTGCGAGAAAATATTGTTGCGTATATTTAAGACGAGCTTGTGCAATAAATCAGTCTCCTAGGTTGTGACGGCGTGTCTATATGTCCGTTATTTTATTTTTACCTTATCTCGGGTTCACGTATTGAAAATTAGAGTCTAAAGTGGTAAGAAAACAGACTCTTATACTGAAATAATAATAAAAAAGACAAGTCCGCATCATAGTTATTAAACAATTTACGCCTAAGATATGGACACTTCTTTTTCGCGTTTTTTTTTTTTTTTTTGTGGGCATTGCCATTTTGGTATTTTGCGCAGAGCGGGCGAAACAGACCTTTTTCAAAAGTCCATCAAACGACATCGGCGGTTGCCATTGCTTGGACACGAAGCGCCTGATTGGATCCGAGTTCTCACCGAACGGTGACGTCAGCGCTCGTGTCCATTGCGAGCCGAGCCGAGTTCACGCCGAACGATGACGCAGCCCTCGCGTTCGATACAAGCGCAAACCACGTGATCGAGCAATGGCGGACAGGCGTTGGCGCGGACTTCTGGAAGGGGTTTATTATGGCGATCGGTACGCAATTCGAAAACGCGACCCTTGAGCTTCAATGTACCGGGTGTAAAAAAAAAAAAAAAAAAGAAAGAAAGAAAACTCAAGTGAAATCGTTCTTTTTTTTTTTTTCTTTTTTGTGACGGATTGTTTTCAACATTTCCGGAGGGCAGAAAATTCGTTTCTTGCGATTTCAACGAACTGGCAACAATGGCTTTGAGCGCCAATATGGCGCAAGCGTTATTGTTACTCTGAAACGCAGCTTATTTGGTAGTTCTATAGTCGTGCGCTTCCGAGGCAACACGTAATGCCACGAGTCCCTTTGTTTAAATATTTTTTTTTTCGAGAGGGCAAAGAACATGCGCGGAATCCAGTTTAAGATACGAGTGTTGTATAAGTCGTTATTCGACGCTCAAATTTCAGCGCCTTCTCCCACCTCCCTTCAGTTTCCGCCCTCTTCCCTCGCTAGTTCTATTTCCCGAGAAATCACATGTTTTTCGGATTATCCCGCTACGTCTCCGATGTGTATATATATAACAACAACAACAACAACCAGGGAGGAAGGGAGGAAGGGAGGGAGGGGCTGGTTGTTGCCGCGGCAACATCGGCGGCGCACGCGCAACGTGTCATCGTATCAAATGACGCCAAAATAATCCGCCTCTTCGTCGAAAAAAAAACTCCTCGCTACGTCTACATCTCCGAGTGCACGTTATTTCGGCAGATTGAGTCAGCGTCAGAAACGAAAGAAAGAAAAAGAAGTCACGTGCTACGCGCGGATTTTAAGAATGTGCCGTCCCCGTAGCGTGGGATTTGCATTAAGCGGCTTACACCTGTTTGTCAAACCCACCGTCTATATTGAACCTAACGATTTTTTTTTTCTTTTTGAGCTGTCGCGACTTTTCGGTGTGTGTCGTGTTTTGTTTTTAGCGGGCTTGGAGCGAAGCAGATGAGGGCCACGTTTGAATGTGCATATATAGTCCACTGATTGACGTCACTGAAGGTTTTTTTTTTTTTTTCTTATTTTGAACGATGAAACTGGAATTGAGGCATGGATTACTCTGGCTTTTAATTAAAAGTAATATAATGCTGTCTAGTTTGTGAAGTATGTTGTGTGGGGAATGGTTGAACCAATCATGGTGCTGTAATTTAAACGAGTTACAACATTGTGTTAAGTACAGCGGCAGATAGCAAGAAAAAAAAAAAAAAAAACTAACCTCATCATGTTGTAATTAATTTGAAAACGTAAAGAATATTCCTTTCAAAATCGCCCGATAAATTCCGGAATGATGATGATGTTGTAGGACAAACTTGCAGACTTTGAGGCTTGTCGTATTAATCCAAGCTCCGTTTCCATGGTTAAACGAACAAGCAAGGCCTACCGAAGGATTCTGACCGGTGTTAGAGATGTATATTGATTATAACTGAAACTAGAAGTAATACAATTGGCTCACGGCAATGTATAGACATACGTACGACTTCTGTGGGCTTTTATTTTCTCCTTTTTTTAATGTTTACCGAAATGCTACTCTGAACGTTCTCCTAGACATTATTAGGTTGACGGATATTCAGAACCGTACTTGAACCAGTCACTGTACCAAGCTTGTATACGCCGCACTATAGTCTTTCCATATAATTTCTCTTTGTTTTCTTCTGTATCCCATATCGTTATTCCTTTGGTGTCGAGGTTTTTTTTTTTTTGTTTTCTTTTTTTAAAGTAATCATTGTACACGTTAAGAGGGCACATTTTCTCTCGTTCTCCAACGCTATTATTTTTCGTTTTTTTTTTCGCAAACCTTGATCCATGCAACTGAATAGTTCCGAAGGGCGTGTTGCACGCCTTTGGGAATCAAATAAGCCAATTGGCAGGGTTGGCCGCATTATCCGCGAGGGAAACGGTCGGCACGTGTTTATGCTCCACTGAGAGCAACACGGGACCACGGACTTATACCCATTTCAGGATTCCACTGGCAGATCACTTTTCCGGTATCATCTTTTTTTTTTTAGCCTTTTGTTTTAAAGAGTGGAATTGATTTGACAGTTGGTTGGTTGAATCCCGTGAGAAGAACTCGCTCATCAAATCTGGAATTGTTGATTCTCCGTCTTCCTAGCATTGCCTGACTGCTTTACTTGCCTCTTCGAAATGAACGAGGTTCATTACACCTCACAACTTGACGTGAATGGGACGTTGGGCAATGAATATTCCGCGTGGACGCCGCAGAATAGACGCTATAACGCCCAATTCACTCGACGATATTCTGCTCGCCATTTTCAGTTCCGACGTCGCTCAGGCTGCAGAAGCGTGGACAAAAGCTGTGGCACTCGACGTGAAAACTGAAAATCGCGAGCGGAATCGGACTATCGGAATCAGGCCTAACAATTAGGCGATCGTCACCGGTTCCAACGATCAACATGACCTTGTATCTACTGTTTACACCAAGCCGATTTACCCTATAAACACTCTTCTTCTAGTTTACGAGTCTTTAGAGACCTACGTACAATTCCTTCTTATCGCAATCCCGTGTCGACGGCGCGTCCCTTGACGTGAACTAAAGGCCGCTGTCGTTCGAACGTGAAGACGGTGGTTCGAAAGTGCAAACGGCCATTTGAGCGCGAGGACGTACGGAACGTGGGCCGGGTGGTTCGAACTAAAGCCCCTCTATCCTGGGAAGGTGGCGGCATTCATTGTTCTGGAAATGCTCGAGACACGTGCCGCGCGCCACTTCTGGGAAGAACATGGCGTCTGAAATCTAGTTCAGTCCTGCGATGTGCCGCCATGATCTTCCCAAGGGCTGTACGTTGCACGTGTCTCGTTCATCGACGCACCATGCGCTACTTTTAAAACATGAAGGGCTTTAGTTCGAACTACTGCACTACTGCATGTCTCTCCCGCGTTCATGTTTGAACAACAACAACAACAACAACAACAACAACAACAACAACAACAACGCACACGCACACGCACACGCACACGCACACGCACACGCACACGCACGCACACGCACACGCACGCACACGCACACGCGCGCACACACACACACTCACAATTTTATATCAAGTGATCCCCTCACATGCGATCCTGGTCCAACGGCGTTTATATGATTTTTTTCCCTATTCACGGGCACGGCACTTATCCACGTTCTCGGACGGATCGGGCGGGCTAAGACACGCGAAACCTGTTCTCGACACCTTTCCCAGCTGTTTCGTCGCGGTCCCAGTTGCGGCATTTGACGAGGAGGCAGATTTTCACCAAAACAACCTAGAAACGCCCAACCCCCATGATGTTTCTTTTTTTTTTTTTTTCGTACACTACAGACTGTGGGTGCGCCCGAAGCACCGCCGCCGCACGATGACGGGGGATAATTGATATAAATACTCCTTTTTTAACTACCGAGCCGATTGTGCGGTGAGAACTAATATGCACTCGTCAGACCAATCAACCACCTCCCATTCGTCGCCTGACCCCGTGTTCGGCGCGCGTGATCGCGAAGCAAAAGACAGACGTGGGAACGGACGAATTTCGTGACGTTTCGGGAGGAGGGAGGGGCATACCTTGTCACGTATATGCGTCGTTTCACCTTAAGCCCAGACGAAGCCGACGCTATTCTAGCTGACTGGACCAATCAGACAGCGTCAAAAACGCAACGTCATTGCTTTCGTCACGTTTCTGTACGTGTTCTGCCAACGCTGAACTAATCATTAACCGAAAAGGCCTAGCGACTCGCGCTTTTGAATGAGTCGCAGTACCTCCTATACTGAGCGCGAGTTCGTCTGCTTCCTGCACTGGGCTTGCGATGATGTCAGAACGCCCAGCTCTTATTGGCTGATTGAAAAAAAAATAGTGGGTAGACCTCGAGGCATCTAACATTAACGTCTACCCACTATCCTTTCAATTGAAGCCAATCAGAGTTTGGCGTCAGTCTGACGTCACCGCAACTCCCGCGCAAGAAGCAGACGACTTGCTCTTCGCATAACGTCGGCTGCGTCTGAACCTTAGCTGAACGAAGGATAGTGTGTATGTGATTGGGTGAACGAACAGTTGTTGTTGTGTAATCCGCCTGGTCCGGGAATCGAACCCGGGATCTCTCCATTTCCGGTGGACTAGGCGGATTTTTTCGGTCGCGCGCCAGTCATTTAGCTGTGTTTGGAGGTTTGTGTGTGTCCTTTGTCCCTCTTGTTCCCCTTCTCAAGGGATCATTTTCGTCTTTCAGCGCATCTCAGATTTCTCTTTTTGACCTCAAATTTCGAGCTCTTATGCCGTGTTAATATTACATATTCGTGTAATTTAAAAAAAAAAAATACATTATATCTAGTTCATTTATTTTCATACATATTACTAGGTTATCATACGTGGTTCCGTACGGAATGTTACTCGCAATCTGTTTGAGTAGTCTATTCCTAGCTTTTTATTTCCTGCACATTGACCGAAAACAGTAATACCGTATCGCAAGATTGATTCTCCTAAGGCCACAAAAACAGTTTTCCTAACATTTATACCACAAATGCTTTTTAACCGGTAAAGATACGCTGATACTACGCGAAGTCTTTTTTTAATAAATTCTATGTGATGGTTCCACAAATAAGGTTCGTCAAAAAATATGCCTAAGCACTTTACAGATTGTTCGTATGGAAGTGCTATACTTTTGCAAGAGTTCCCATGCCCCGAATTTAAATAAATACCTACCGTAAGCTTCACCTGTCTGTGGGGATTACGGAAAGACATAAGTTTCATTTTTGTTTGTTATTTACTGAAATAATATTGTCAGAAAACCACTGCAATAACATCTCCACGTCCTTTTGGAATATTGGAATTGCGTTTTCGTATATGCCATATGGTAATAGTAGAACTGTATCATCAGCATATAAGAAGATTCTAGCCTATAGCGGTAAAAGGGTTAACTCATTTATGTAAATGTTAAACAGCAACGGGCCCAAAGTGTTCCCTTGAGGCACACCGCACTGATCCCGAGTTTTACAACTAACACAATTTTCTATTTTCACCAATTAAAATCTGTCTGTGAGGTAGTCATGAAAAAATCATAAAATGGTGCTGAGTCTAAAGCCTATTCTTTCAGGTTTTTTCTAGAAGTAACGTATCATCGACGGTATCGAAAGCTTTCGATAAATCTGGGAATTAGGCAAGAGCAATTTTATTGTTATCTAATGTATCGTTGATGCAGTCCGAAAATTCCTCCGAAAGTGTTGTTGAGCTTTTATTTTTTTCGAAAACCATACTGCGAATCAGTAATAAGAGAAAATTTTTCACACAAGGTATTTCAATTTATCTGAACCCGTTTTTCCATGATATGCGAAATCACTGGCAATATTGGCATCGGTCGGTAATTCCCAAATCCTTTTTATTACCGCCTTTGTAAAGAAGTCTAATTACTGCAACATTTAGCTATTTAGGCATTTTTTCTGTAGTCAGGAAACCGTTGATTATTTTAAGTAATACCTGTTTTAGATTATCTGTATTGTAACGTAAATCTCGCACACGTATTTTCTCTATACACCTTTTCTATGTGGGCGCCGCCATCTTCAATTCTGGCACTTCCGGTATGCGTGAAAACGTCGCTTTCTTCTCCCCTCGACAGTAGAATGTGTTAACATTTTAATTGCAACCGTCAGTCGTTCTTGTTATGACCCTTCTATACTTTTTTACTTGTTCGGGGTTGTAATCTCTTGCTTTTTTTTTTTTCGGAACGCATACCGGATATGGGGACGACGTGGCTGGGTGCGAGGCTAAACGAAAAAGGTGTATACCTGGTGACTTTGTTATGGACATAGAATTTATGACGTTTACAAGATCATCCTCAAATATTAGAGGCAAGTGTGCAGGGTTTTTATTACTGTACTTGGCAGCGTATGTTTTTGTTTCTACTGGTATAATTTTCTTTCTTAATTCTTTAACACCATTGATAAAAGAACTATTAAACGTCTGCTAACATAGTGTAGTTATAAGCATCGGGGAAATGCTTCTTGATTGTATTAACAATATTACTTTTTTTTTCATCCTTCCAATTAACTGATTGACAAGATTCCAGTTTTCCGTTGAATTTTTCACCGACTGGCTAAATCTTGTCATGTAATGCTTCCTTTTGGCCAATCGACTTTTGGCTGTTAGTTAACAGCGCACCTCGCGAAACTCCTTGTTTAAAAACACGTTTTCAGGTTTCAGTTTACATCTCTTCCATAGGGTGTCCTTAGTACGGCGTCTATGAGCAGTTTCGTAACTGAGCTAATCTAATAACGTTGCCTGAGCTGCATCCTTATTACATTTGACGTCACGTTTTCACTGTTGCCAGTGTAGCCTCTCAGGCTTTCAAACCAAATTAAAAAATTCAATGACTTCGCGAAAAAAGAAAAAAAAAAGTATTGTGACATATTTTTTGGGCGAATAGTTCAGTCATTTTTATAAATGCATTGAACGAATTTTGAGTCGAATCAGTCCCTGATTCGACTCAAAATTTGTTCAATGCATTTATAAAAATGACTGAACTATTCGCCCAAAAAATATGTCACAATACTTTTTTTTTCTTTTTTCGCGAAGTCATTGAATATTTCCCGGGATCAAACAATGACAACCACAATATTTTTTTATTTTCTTCTAAATTGTAGAAGGAGATTTCCAAATCGATGTGAAGCGGCTAAAGAACGTGTATTTCTTCCGTCAGAAAGGACGTTCATGACAAAAAAGAACGGGAACAAGCGTGTCCCCGAGTACAGGCCACCAAGTTGATCAATCATTCTTAATTTAAGCAAGCCGACCGCGTGACATTCTTGAGAAGAGAAGCAAGTGCTCGTTTTGTCTCAAACTACCGAACTGGAAAAAAAAAAGAAAGATATACGTTAAGTGCATTTTGATGCGTTCTTTTACTTGAACCAAGGGACGATTTTGAAAGTCTATTTTTCTTCACCTTTTTCTTTGAGTAAAATAGACTAGCCTGGGAGTTAATACAAAAAAAAAGACGCTAATTAAAGTTCCGCTGTCATCGTTATTCCATTAGCCGACAACGAAAGCCATTGAAAACAGACGACTGTTGATGTTTCATTAGCGGTCGTCTGCTCTGAATGGACCCTGTTGTTTGCTAACGCTGTCGTATGAATCGAAACTAGGTCACAGTAGAAGAGCTTTATTCTGGTGTTTTTTTTTTTTCTTCTTCTGTCAATCTCTTTGTTAGTGTGTTGAGGGGGGTGGGGGATTTGATCCACGAAAACAGTCAACCCGATCTGACTCGCCATTTGGCTCGGTCTACGGCTCCTGTTACGGTACGCCTTCTTTCCTGGCTTCGTTTTGGATTGTAGCGGTTGGCTTTTTCGTCGTCTGCTTTCGCCCAGATGCGATGGTTTCGGTTTCAGTCGTACCGCGGTATACGGTCTATCGCGCGATGCAACTTTTTTTCCGCGTCTCGATTTTCTCGGTATGATGAAATCTAGTTTTATTCGTATCACGCTCTGCACTCCCGCACTGGAACGTTTCTATATTGACTGCAGCCAAGCTATGTACCTCGGGCAGGAGACAAAGAACTACACAGACCGTAGGGGGGTGTCCCCCGCTTATATCGGAATTGTATTTTGGAGGCTAGGGAATGAGACCCCAGTTCGGCCGATGTTGTTGAACATGTCGTTCCTTTTCCTAAGACAATATATATATATATATATATATATATATATATATATATATATATATATATATATATATTGTGAACGAAGAGGGGAGAAGGTGATTATTGATTATTATTGTTATTGTTATTGATTATTATATATATACGTGACGATAATGTTACAGTGAGGCTCTCTGATTTGCCAAAGTTCACGCGTGACTGGGGGCCGTAAGACAAGGCTTCTATGCGGAGCTCATGTTCGTCTGCTTCTTCCGCAGGTTTTGTGGTGACTTCAAAACGCCGAGCTCTGATTGGTTCTAGTTGAAGGATAGTGGGTAGACCTCAAAGCAAGCTGCCTTAAGGTCTACCCACTATCCTTCATTCAGAACCAATCAGAGCTCGGCGTTCTGACGTCACCACAACCCCTGCGAAAAGAAGCAGACGAACTTGCGTTCCGCGTACACCAATGCACTGTTTACAGACAAGCCTGCTTGTGCACAAGGCCGACATTAGCGCCACCGTATAGTGGCGCGATGTCGGAGAGTTGAGTTCGTCTATGATGTTCGCCCTTTTTGCTCCGCGATTCGTCCTTCATCGTTCTTATCGGCTAGAGCCGCGGATATCACTGGCTGCGGCTTATAAAGTACGCAATATTGTTGGCTACGGTTTCGGCTTGTAAAGTAATCATTACTTGTTTCTTTGAAGCCTTAATAGAACGCAGGATAGTGCTTTCGTTTTGCTGGGAAGCTACAGTGGTTATTATCCGGGTACTTGGGCGCAGAACTTCTTTCAATTTCTTTTTTTTTCTTCCTTTTCTTTTCCGAAGCAGACGACGGACTGAGAAAAAAGAAAAAGCACCGGTTCGAGGGCGCGTTTCCCTGTCTGCTCGGCTTTGACGACACTGCGCTGCGGTAGAGTTCTTCTCCGTTAAACAGTGTCGGTACGTAGACATTCCTACGTGCGCGGGATGCTCCATGACGTGGCTAGACAACACATTTTGTAAGAAAAATAAAAACAAAGAAAACAAAACGCAGCGTTTGGTTTGCCGCGACTTCCGGTGCATAACGACTCGCCTAGACAGACGATGTGCTTTCTTTTTTCACTTGCTTTTTTCTCTGGCAGTTTTCATACATCTCAAGCTCTGAAGAATACAAAATCGTTCATGAAGAGATTGAACATTTCCACTGCGTTCCCGTTATATCTTTGCTGGTATTTTAAGTAGGGCCGTTTGGAACGATCGACGTTCGCTCGATGGTCTAACGCTATTTCGAAACATCCAGTTGTGTTGCAGGGATAGATCGTACCTACCCGTACCCTTCGCCGTTCTCCACAGTACAACACATACGCACGCACATCTATGCACACACATTAAATGCGTTACTTGACGCCGTAAACAGAAGTGACATAAAAAAGATATTAGCGAAAGTTTCTAAAAAAATAAATTTCACAAAGAAATGGCCACAATGGCGGGAGCCTATTGACACATTCGAATAATGAAGTACCTGCACACTCAAGCTGAGGTTCTTTGGAAAGGGGAACTCTTTGTTTTCGTAACAAGCAGCAATATGATTTCGAGCTTGGACTGGTATGATGATGCAGGTTTTAGGCAGGACCTGAGCGAAATTTTATCGACACGAAGAGAGCACGAAATGAGAACAACGCCAATTCAAAAGTTAGAACTACCTCGGTTGTAATAGTGTGTTTTATGTTGAAGCCATGCTTCCGAAATATTTAGGTGTATATATATACGTACTTGTAACGGCGTAGGGCTGCGTTTTTGAATTTATATATTTCTGTCGGCTTTAGAGGACAATCTCGTTCTTCGTGTTCAAAAGTTGTCTAGAATTAAGAATGGAAAAGCGGGTATTTTTTTTTACAGCAGCGCGCTGCTGTCGTATTTTTTTGTCACGAACCAAAGACACAGTCAACAATAACAAAATATAGTTTTTGTACGAAGCAGGCGCAACTTGGTAGCTAACTTCGGCAATCGCCCAACTCTTAAAAACATTTGTCTTATAAAGAAAATCGCTGCACGACAGGGCACGTTTTTATGCAGTGCCGCTGATGAATTATGTGGCTTGCTTCGCAGGGTGCAGGAATCCGATGGCGGCTTCTTCGAAGACTTCACTGCCCTGTCCTGGAAGCAGGAAAACAGGCGACTCCAGGCGACTAGAGAGGTGCGTATAGTGCTCTCCACGTTGTGATTGTTCCTGAGTCACAGGAGCTTCGAGGGTCTATATAAAACTGAGGTGTGGCGTTTGGATGCTTCCTGTTGCCGGTATCAGATGACGTAGTTAATTATAATGATATTTTCAGCAAACGAGGGATTGGGGAAAGAAGCTGTCCAATCAGCTTGACTAATCCCCAGCGTCACCTACACAAGCTCACAGCAGTGGTGATCGAAAAAAAAAAAAAAACTGTACACTTGCAATTATACATACATGACACACTACTTCACTCGTTGAGAAAATTAACCCAATAAACAACACTGATAATTTTTTTACGTTGAGCAAAAATACCTATATAATAATTTTCGAAATTTAACGCAATAAATAATATAATACAAAACAGTCTCCTAAACATAATTATTGAAGCAATAAACAAGAGCAAGATTTTTAGATTGAACAAAAAAGAAATAAGCGCGAGGCTTACGTATGTTCCAATATTCTGTATCAATATTTGACTGCATAAATGCGTTTGATAGAGTAGGCAACCTTAATCACTTGAAAGCCATATAGTCTTTTTGGGGCGTGTCTACTAACAAAAACGTTGTGACGTTATTACGAAATAGCGACGACGTGTGTCCAGTCAACACCATCTAGAATAATTGAAACATGTAAATAGCCTCCTTTACCTCTTTGAAACCAAGTTGTAGTGCCCGAAGACAAGGACAAAAGGAAGAGCCGAATACCACTCGCTGCACTCATTTTGTCCTTGTCTTCGACCAACTCATGTTTACAAATAAACAGGAGCGCCCCTAGCGGATGCCACCGGCGCCGCGCATGCGCGATGGAGTGTGAGCAGGAAGCTCGCCGTCGCCCGTAAACAGACCATTGGAATGTGATGTTGTCGGCGTACGTGTGAGTCCCCGTGCCTTTTTTCGCGTGGAATTGTTGACTCTACGTCTTCCTGGCAATGTCTGATTACTTTAGGGGCCTCAGCAAAATTAACGAGGCTCGTTACACCGCGAAACTTCGCGTGAATAATGCGACATGCGGCGATTCATTCCGCGTGGACGCCGCAGAATGGACGCTAAAGCCTGATTCACATGGTGAGGTTCTGCTCGCTATTTTCAGTCATGACGTCGCTCGGGCCGCAAAAACCTGAACCGTAGCTGAGATGGTAGACGTTGATACTGAAAATCGCAAGCAGAATCGGACCAAGTGAGTCAGGCATAACAAGTCGGTGATGGCCACGGGTAACAACGATCAACATTTCCTTGTGTCGACTGTTTACACCGAGCCTATTTATTCCAACCAACCTAAGGATACTCGCACGCTATGCCACTGGCCAAGAAACTACTTTTTTACGGTGTAATTTCAAGGACAAAAGCCAGCGTTTTCATTCAATATCTTCTTCGGGAAACTTGATGACGTAGCTGGGCGGTCGCTGTGCCGCCCATGTGACGATATTTGAATGGGGATCATAGATTGGACCCGAGCATTGCGTGGCACTCGATTTGGGTTCGAGATGATCGGTAGGTCGAGAAGCATTTGGCTAGTGGCCCGTGTCCAATCGCTGCAATGACGACAATAGCCGAACCATAAGAATGTCTGGAACTCAGCGCGTGTCCTATGCCTTGCCAATCTCAGCGCGTGGCTATGATCAACATTGGCGGCATATAAGCGGCTCCAGATCACGTGGCCGCTTGTTCTGGCTGCAATTTGAGGAGGTGCTCGTTTTTTTTTTTTTCATTTTGTCTGCGACTTCGATTGCGTGTGGTGAAAACGAGCGGGTGCTTCACAAGCCATATAACGACGGGGACCCGTTCTAGGCGGTGGTTTTTAAAAGCGCAAAGGACTAAGAAGAGAAGGAGTGGACAGGACAGAGCGTTCTAAGCGGTATTTGCGCAATGTACAAAACTCGTTGCATAGCTTCTTTAAAGGGCAACTCCGCTCAATTCCAAAAATGTTCGGCTTATATGTGATTCCATATCCCAAAACACTATTAAACAGCACTGTACGTCTTCAGATTCGCGAAATGTGGAATATTATTTATTTCTGTAATCTTAGTTTAAACATCAGCAGTTAAAGGGATACTGAACCAAGGAATTTAGTGTCCATAATAAGTGGCGCACGTTCTTTCCACGAGCCAGCAGCCGCCGGTGTGCGCGAGCACACGCAACTAAATGACGTCAAAGACCTCCATTCGCGGTTAAGATGACAGTGAAATGTATGGGCTTCGGGCCAAAGGAGAATGAAGACAAGTTTTTCATCTACACAGTGGTGTCTGGTGTAAAAGGTAAGCGATTAATTGGTCTAACAAGCACGTAGCTTTCACTTGTAGAGATGAAAAGCCTGTCTTTATTCTCCATTGGCCCGAAGCACATGCATTTCACTGTCCTCTTAAGCGCGAATGGAGGTTTTTGACGTCATTTTCGTTGCGTGTGCTCGCGCACACCGGCGGCTGCTGGCTCGTGGAAGCGCGAGACCAGCGCTTTTTGCGTTTCTGCCCAGCTCGCGCGCTCGAGCAAAGCCTGAAGCACGGCCGTGCCTGAAGGCACGGAGCTTTCGTGCTCGCGCTTCCAGCTCTGCCTTCGCTCGCACATAAGGTGAAACGAAGTATAACAGCAGGTTTTGGCCACCAGAAAGGAGGAAGGATATGACGTCACGTGCAACCCATGTATACCCTTTAACGAAACCGAAACTTTGGTTGCGACAGGCAACACTGATCCCGTGTAGTCAGACTCATGTCCACGTCACGTCGAACCACGTGGTCTGAGAGGTCACGTGATCCTCTATGCGACGGCGGGCGAATGTAGAGCAAAGCGCAAGTGTCGTCTGCTCCGCAATTTTCGCCAATGTAGTTTGCTACAACATCCAACGACGTCAGCATCACTGCGGCCCCAGCTTGCGCTTCGGGTTCGAATCTTGACGGAGGTGCCCGCAATTTGACGCGGGCTTATTGACACGAAGGCGCCGTGTAACCGAGATTTCGGTTACACGTCACAAGATCCCCAAGTGGTCTAAATTAATCATCAGGCCTCCGCTTGGGCGTGATGCCCTTCGTAGGTCTGGCACATAAAGCTCCAATTTTAATTTATTTTACCGAAAGTAGCTGAGTCTTCGCGCCTGGTTTCTACAGGCGCGAGATATATGTGCTCGTACACTGGGAAACGCCCGGCGCATGTAGTGCGACCGTCGCGGTGGTCGTTTGACCGTGCATGTGTCTTCTGCTTTAGTAGCCTGAATTGTGTACCTTGATGAAGCTGCATGGCAGACTACACGTTTATTGTCGATAGCAAAATAGTCCGCGAAAGTTATGACTGCCGTGATAAGTATGCTCCAGTGCACATTTGTGTGGTTTCACAGCGGAACTGATCTTTTCACGCACGTTTCTCTATTTAGCTGGTAAAAACAAACTAGTTAGTGTCATGAGCACAAGCAATCGGAACAGATCATTGTTCTGCGATTTGGCAACAATGGCTTCCCGGAGGTCCACCGGCACGAGATGTCCGTCCATACATTCAGATGCGCACTGTCGTGTGGAAACCTGTGAAAAACATCTCTCGGGCTGGTCAACTGAGTTCGAGCAGGCTGCTGCACAACATTGTGAGCCTACGAAAATCTTTCGCCAGGCATCGCAGCTAGGTTTCGGAGATACGGCCCGCGCCCGTATCGTAAACAAAACGTCGTTCTCAAACTACAACAGCGGCGACACGAAACAAACTGCTCCAAGCTCCCAGCTTCGACAGACGCGCAGGGCAGCGCAAACTAGCGCATCCGTGTTACGGTGATCACGTGGACGCCGTTGAGCCAGCACCGGGAGGAAAAACTCATGACGTCATGGTTCAGTTTCGCTCTGAGAAGTAAAAACAAACAAAACTTTGAAAATGACGTAGACATGACTCTGACGCAGTGGCTCAATGTTGGCTGCTCCAACTCCATGGTACTGACTGCGCTGTTGTTTGGGCCTCACGTCGCACGCTAGAGTTAGCAAATTTCGGCAACTTGTCTAGTTTGAAAGTTTGCTGGCCAGTTTATTAAAGATATAGACGGAATTAGATCGTAATATTTGACATGTAGTCTTCCTAGATGATACTGAATAGGGCTGCATAGTTTTCGCAGTATCAAAATTGAAGCGGATATTCCCTTTAAGGGGATACAGACAGGGTATTTATGTTCGCCAAGGTTTTTATGTTAAACATGACTTATACACTGACACATTGTTTCCAACCAAGCCCGCTTTGCCCACACCAAGTGTGAGCAATGCACATGCGCAGTACCGACAGCAGCGCCACCGAACTGGCGTGTGACGTCAGGGAGTTGCGTTGGTTTATAATGGTATATTCGGCTGGTCGCTTTTCAGCCTCTTGGAGCGCTCTGAAAAGCCGGTGTGCATTCGGCTGGTCGATGGCAGGCGCTCCAAGTATATTCGGCTTGTTCTTTCGGAGCGCTCTCGAAGCTCCGACTCTCGCCGTCCTCCGAATCGGAGCGGTTTGAGGCGCTCTGACTTGGAAGTGGGAGCGCGCGAGAGATCTGGCTGCCGACCGGTCACGTGACTCCAGCCATTCCGCCATTTTGCTTTTGTGTTGGAAGCGGACGGCGAGAACGCGGCTACTCCACAGAAAGAGGGCTGCAACAAACAGCCGTCAGTCACGACGCCGTCACCGTTGTGTTGTGCTCCCCGAATTGAGGTGAAATGTCGTTGAAACGAAGACGTTTAATGTTAGGGGTGGCACCGTCAGTGCTGCTGGCGAAGCTAGCAGACAGCGACAACACCAGCAGCTCGGACGACGACGACGAGGGTCGTGTTTACGAATGCCGAGTTGTTTGATGCACCTTGTACGGTGAGGTCAAGGCTTATGTTTCTATAGTGCGAACCTACTCGGACAAAGCGGTAAGAACAAAAATACGAGAGTTTTCAAGCTGTGATGTCTTTTTTTATAGTTTCGCAGGAACTTCCGCTTGGCACGGCTGGCTTGCGATGACCTTATCAGCGTCCGCGTTGACGGCTGCCATTTTTGAAGGATTAACGGATGGATGGATGACTGAATACTGCTGAACCCTTTGAATCCGAGAAGCAAAAGTTCCGCTAGAGGGCGGCTCGCGCCGTCCACTAGTGGCGCAGGCCACCCTCTATCCGCTATGTTTGCCGCTCTGAAGAGTTGAGGAGCGTTCGGCTGGGCGCGCCGATTCTCTCGCTCCGATGCGGAGGCGCTCCGGGATCTGGTAGCTCCGACTCGGATAATTGGAGCGCTCGAAAGTGACCAGCTGAATGTACCATAAGAGTCCAACTACCCCGACCATAATTTGAGGCTTGAAATTCGTTTTCTTTCCGCCCGAAAACAGCCTGTCGAGAATCGGTCGGTTTCGGTCGCGCTCACTCTCTTTTCCACGGTCACGTGGCGTTCAAGCTACGTCTACCAAATATATTTAAAGTCGTGAGTTATCCAAGGCCCAGGTTCAATATTAAAAATGGAAAATTGGTCTTCAAAAAGCTGCAAATACTTTGATCGAAAAAAAAAAAAGAAAAATGTGGCACAGATCACGGGAAGTACCGTATTTTCCGGGCTATTGTCCACGGACTGTACATGTTTAAAAGTTGAAATTTTAGGCTGTGCGGACTATCTACGCGTGCGGACTATGCAGGAATTTTGGGTTTCAAGATCGTTCATTATGACCAGACTTGACGCATTTTTGTGAATGAAATAGTATGTTAATGATAATCTGTGTATAATACAAGCTTCCTTGTGAGCTAAGAAAGCAGAGATTTGTCGAGGTGTGCCGTGCATGAGAAGACTATGCATGGCAGGCCGACTATGCACCGCGTGCGTACTATCTCAGCATGAACTTTTACTTTTGACCCCAAATTTGCCCCTGCGGACTATACACCGGGTGCGGACTATAGCCCGGCAAGTACGTACGTATCGCTATAGCTGGACGACGCGATGACGGCAGACGACGCACGTGGGGCCGCTACTTCGGAACTGACGTTCGTGGCACCGGGCAATCGATCTTCGAGCGCGGAAGATCGAGCGGAAGGGATATAGGGATTATAAGAACAGTGTACTAGAATACGGGGTAGTGTTGTGGCCGGAGCGGCTCGCGCGAGGCGTGTAGTGTAGATCGCGATAGGCGTCGACACCGGCACATCGACAGTAAGGTCAGTACGGTGGTGGTTGCGCGCGTGCACCGCGTACATGCGCACGCGCGACGGCACGTGCGGACTGCAGCGACTTTCTGCTGTCCTGCTCTGCTGCCATGTCAACTGCAGCGCCGCGATTGTTGTCTACGGGCGCAGCCTCCCAAGTTCCCAATTGTGGAGTCGCGCCGGTCCAAACACTACCCCGTATGCTAGTACACTGGAATAAAAGTGCGGAACAATCCCACAACTAACGGTGCACGCAAATTCGTCATCGTCGTCGTCTGCTTCACACGTTCGAAAAGAGAAAAAAAAAAAAAAAAAACGAGGTTGGGTGTAGCTAGATCTGTAGCGAGTTACAAGTAACTGATTCCTTGTTATCAATAACAATTTAATGTAACTGTTTAACGCCTCAATTACTTTATTTTTTTTTTCTCTGGCAACCTTCGCTGTGTTTTAATTACAATTTCTTTTATAACCAATTGTATGTTTCCGAAAGAGCTAAATTTATTGAGTTGAGTTTTCTTACGTAAAAAACCGATTTGTATGCCTGTGCGTCACTCGTCTATGTTGCACCAACGTTGGACACTTTTTTGACCCTTAAACCACTTAAAAAAAAAAGATACCGGAAGAGTTAGAATGTTAACGCGCTCGGCGACGTTTTGACCGCAGAGCGGTCGGGAGCGCCTCATTTCCTGTGTACGGGTCGTTACGATAGGGGTTTGCGGCGACATAGACGGTTGTGTTCGGCACTGACCTCATCTAGAAAGCCTTCATGCGTGGAGTTTTTTTTTTTTTTTTTTTGTGTTCGTCAACAAAACGTCAGGTCCGGAATTTGATGCAAAATCGCTTCATTCTATGCAAAAACTTATTCGCCTCATCACTTGGATATGCATTTTTGTAGATTAGTTATCATTAGGCAGCATTTTCATGATCAGTATGACTTTCAGGTAGATAAAAAAAAAACAGTTTCCCAAAGATTTGCCGCTGTGCGACCTGCGTCGGCCATGTCTACGCTCGCACCGCCCTCTCTATGTGGTCGTTCCAAGCCCCCACTTGCGTGCCTAGTTTCCTTTCCTTCCGCTCTCCCAGGGTGGCGGTCCCGTCGCGCGTGTCTACTTTCCGCCGGGTGGCGGTCCCGTCCCGCGTGGCTAGTTTCCTCCGGCTCCTCGGGGCGGCGATAGTTCGTACCTTTGTTCAAAATTCTGTGTCACGTCTGTGTCTTTTGCTAAACAGCTTCGCTGGTCATCCACCTTCACAAAGGGGAATGGTTTATAATTTTTTCTTTTCTTGTTCTTGAGCGCGTGAAAGAGCGTGTCCCTCCACGTGGTCGTGGCGCTGACTGTGCTACGGCGACATTTTGTTTTCGACGATTTCTTCGCGTTTTCCCTCTGAGCTCATGCTGTCGGCATCGGGTGCTATACAAAGGATGGCATCACCCTAAATAGAAGGACGTTGAGGCACTTTGACCTCATCTAGCTATGACAAAGACCCCCCCCCCCCTCCTTACCTTTCCTCCATTTCATCTCAAAAGGGTTCACCTGAGAGTGCTTGTATATTACCTACGACGGACAGAAGGCTGTCTTATCTACGATTTATTTTTGTTAATAGATCGGGGTTTCTACATGTCCAGCATGTGGCTGTTTATTTATCCTTCTCCCTCTCTCACTCTCTTTCTACGTCTATCTCTATTGCTGAAGGAAGTGAAGAAGTCTATTAGCAATAGCTTTTTTAAGTTTTGTAATTTTTGATTTTGTATTAAAAAGTTTAAAAAAGTTACGTGGAAAGTAATTAATTACTTTCTGGTAATTTCTCAATTACTTTTGTGATGCAGTAATTGATTACTGTAATAATTCAAATTTTTCAATGAAGTAATTGCATTTGTAATCGGCTATTTTTCTTCGGTAACGCGTACAACATTGGGTGTAGCCACGTGACATCCGGCCATGAGCTTCCGTGCTCGTGTTTCGGTTTTGGTTTCGAGCAGTTGAGTATTTAGGCTTTATTAGAGATATACGTGGCTCTGCAGCAAGATATTGATTGGGTAGTCTACTGACACGATATTAAATCGACTGGCAAAAAATAAAGTTAGTGGGTGTTAGTGTTCTTTTAAAGTGAAACGGACTATACACCAACTCAACTCTGTGACGCTAGGCCACTGCGGTGGCGCTGCTGTAGGGCATTGCGCACGCGCACAGGCCTCGCTTCACGGAAATCTGGTTTCTGCGCACGCGCAGTGCCCACACCTGTCGTTTGCAAGTGTCGACTTCTTTTGTGAGGAGTGCGCAGGTCCCATATATCGTATGCTTAAACAAGACAAAGAAGTAACGCCATTTTGTGTGATCGCGAAATCCGCTGGTTCTAGCGGGCAACAAGCTTCGCCCATTGGCCAAACTCTCTCAGTATAAACGGCTCTGCGTAAGATGAGACTGTTTCATTTTTATTTTATTTATTATACATTAAAGGGGCACTAAAGCGCTTTTTGAGATCCTCGCTTTATGGTCGTAACTCTATTTAAAATCTTTTAAGACCCTAAAAAAAAAAAAAAGACCAGAGATTACATTTTTGTGCGGCTGAGTTGAATACTAAAAAAAAGATCAAAGTTCCCGGCATTTACCGTTGACTCAGAACGACAGATGGCGCAACCGAACCTCGCTGACTATGGTCGAACGACGGACGGCGCTTGTGAGCCGGCCACTCGCGAGCGATGGGTTTCCGCGTGGACGAGCGGCCGTCCAGTCTCGCTCGTCCGCGAAATAACTTGCGAAGAATAAGAAGTCTCACCAAGTCTGACGGACTGGCTTCTTGTGGTAAGAAAGTTGTTCATTCAATTGATTAGCACCGAAATAATTTTTAAGCGGTTGAGTTTTGCGATAATTCTGCAGTGGGGTACCTGATTAAAGGCGTTTGAGAAGTCAGTAAACACAGCGCCAGTTTGTGTAAGTGTATTAAGGCTATTATGAATAACAGTAACCAACTCAAAAAGCTGCGTTGGACGAAACAGTTTATTTTTACGAATTCCTTGCTGATTACATAGTAGAACATTGTTGGAATCTCATAACGTTTGTAAAAATATTCTGCTCCTTGAGTTTACAACACACGCTCCTTAATGAAATAGGCCCATAGTTGCCAGAAGATCCGTACTTAAGATTAGGAATTACGTTAGCATGTCTCCAACCAGTGGGAAGGCTACCGTTGTTGAGGAATTGATTAAAAAGTTTACTCAAGTACAAAGATGAAGTGTGCCTGGATTTAAGATTTTAAGATTTTGTTGCGAATATCGTTACATCCAGGAGATCAGCTGATTGGAAGGATCTTTATTAAACGCAAAATTCGTTCTGGAGAAAAGGTTATAGCCTCCATTTCACTGAAGGCATGCTGGGAAGGTAATAGTGGCGAATAAAAAGTTAGTCGGGTGAAAAAACTACTAAAATATTTATAAGGTTACCACACACTTCATGTTCACAAAGTTGTATTCGATTAACCGAGTATGCTTTCTTTGTAGAACGATTAATCATTTTAATTTTTTTATTATTAGAGAGTAAAATATTGTAACATTTCGTTTGCAAAAAAAAAAAAAAATCGTTTCGCATTTTTTATTTTATTTTTACCAATTTTAGCGTAATCCTGAAAACGAGAAAATGCAGTATAGCCATTGTCTTTCTTAGATGACCGATGGAGTCTTTTCTTTTTTCTGGGCATTCTTTTTATAATAGTATTAAACCAAAATGATAAATAATTAGAAATAATCCAACGGTTTAGGAATGTATCTGTCAATAAGGTCCTGGATCATTTGCTTAAAAATAGACAAATTCTGTTCCACTGAACATGCATTAAAGGATCTCTCAAAGCACGGAAATGCCTCTAAAAGATTAGTGTTAAAACTGACGGCTTCGGCTCTGGCAAAGTTACGAATTATTTTTTCAGACTTTTCAGAAACAGTTCGATAGAGAGGTTGGTATTTAAACGAGCGTGTTTACTATGCAACAATTACAGGAAGATGCTTTGGTGCATTCTTATGGAATGCGTTAGCATAACTCTTGGGAAACGCCGTACGGGTCCTCCTTTGGGAATCGCTAACGCTGGCCCTTTCACTTTTCTTATTTTGGCTTTCTCTTTTGCTTGCTCTATTTTGTGTTGCCTAGTTTTTGCCTCGTTACGGCGTCAGTGTTAGCGTTTCCCAAAGGGGGACGTGTGTGGCGTTTCGCAAGCGTCCTGCTAACGCATTCTCTAAGAATCCACCACTGGATCTTCCTGTAATTTATTTCACCCTTTTTCTGTACTCTGCCTCTCAGAGAGCGTCGACGTCCAAGGACACGGTCATCTATATCACTCGCGGAAAGAAACACATCCATACCACTCGTGGAAGGAGCCGCATCCATATCACTCGCGGAGTGAACCGCATCCATCGTTTTAACTACACACACACACCTCAGAGTCCACGCACCGCTACTACGGAAACCCAGAGCGAAGAACAACCGGCGACGGCAGAGGGCTGGCAACTGAGCACGCCCGCATTCCACCGCGGCGCGTCCTCCGCTCGGCTCGGCGCCCGCTGTTCGCGTGACTTTGATAAAACCCAAACGGCCCATTTTGACGAAAACCCGGTGGTGTCTGTCAGTTTGCCATTGCCGGGCAGAGAGGAAAAGGTAGACGCGTGTTGACGTCAGCACTTCGGACATAGGGGAGCGTCGCACGCGTCACCCTTTCCCCCTCCTTCTCCCTTTCTCCCCGGCGTTAACGAACGAAAGACACCGCCGGGTTTTTGTCAAAACGAGCGTTCTAATGCTAACGCATTAAAGCAATTTCGCGTCACTTACGCAATCAGGATGTGTAGTAAAAATAATTCTAGGGTGGAGTCACCCCTGGTAGGTACTTTGACAATTTGGTGGAGACCGAAACTGCTCATTATGTTCAGAAATTCAAGACACTCTTTTTTTTTATTTCTTCAAGAGGGGGTCAGATTTTGGGATACGAAGTCAGTGCCTGGAAAGTTGAAATCCCTGGTGAGAACAACAATTGCATTAGGGTAATCCGATAAAACCTTATCAAGAGCCGCGTTTAATTTTAATTCAAAAGAACAATCAACACTAGGGGTCGGTAACACACGCCTGTAACAGAATTAATATGCAACATTTTTCATTTGTCACACACTATTCCAATTTCGGCCTCAATATCAACTGCAGATACCGAAAGATAGCTTTTGACAGCAACCGAAACAGCCCCGCCTCTTCATGCGAATCTGTCTTTACGGTAGATAGCAAAACTGCTATCGACGAGTTTATTGTTTGGAGTATTTGGTCTACGTCTCCGTGCCTAGTATGATCTGGACTGTCACACATGTTGGCGTTATCAAGTAAAATATATTGCTTTCTGCGTAAGGATTTATGTAATGCTTGCATCGTGCATAAAGCGGCACTGCAGCGTTCGATAATGCAGGAGTCACAGCCGTCTACATACGTGAGCTATACTTCCTTCACTTTTCATTTGAGACCAGAAGCTCCGCCCTCAGTTCGAGCTCACTGACTTCCGGAGTGCTTTATTTGCGCGTGCCTGCGCGTTGACACTTATGTTAGTAAGGGTAGACAGCTCGAGCTGAAGGCGGAGCTTCTAGTCTCAGCTTAAAGGGACACAGACAGGGTATTTATGCTCGCCGAGGTTTTTAGTTGTACGTGACATATGAGAGCCCAACTACCCAGAACGGAATTTTCCCCTCGAAATTCGGTTTCTTTCCGCCCGAAAACCACCGATCTGAACTGGCTGGGTTGAGTCGCGGTCACACTCTTCTCCGTGGTCACGGGTCGTTTTCTAAGGTTAAGACACAACCCCCAAATTTAATCAAAGTCGTGGGCCATTCAAGGCACACACTGAATATTAACAACAGAAAAAAAAATATGAAACCCATTTTTTTGTGGCTTCTAAAAAGCTGCAAATAGGTTGATTGAAAAAAAAAAAAAAAGTTGCACAGAGAACCGGAAACATTCTGTGCGTTCACTGCATAATTCTCAATATGGCGTCGTTTCGCATATCGTAAGACTCGCGGGGACGGCGATGGCAGCGGACGACAAGCGTGGAACCTCTACTTCAGAACTTGCGTTCGCGGTGCAGGCGAATTCTGTCTTCCTTTGAGAGAGAAATTTCGAACCGATCAAAAGAACTGGTATTCATCCCGTACGACAAGCCCGACTACCAAGCCGATTTGCACGAAGACGTCGCCGACCCGTCGCCCCCTTCTCGTGGCTGCAGACATCGCTTGCTCAAACGTCAGGCACGAAGTGCGTACTTCGAGTTGAATATGCACGCGTGCGATTTTTTTACTGGGTGCAAATGTGGCCAATGCGTGGTGCTGCCCGACTTCGACCAGGGAGTCCTTTTGCTGGAGGAAAATCGGCAACAAACTTTCCAACCTACAGTTGACTGGCTGCATTATTAGAAACGAAAGAATTTCCCCAGTAGCTCAGTGGAAAGACGTCCGCTTCGCACGCGGCGGAGCAGGGTTCCATCTCCTGTGGGCGTACGTTTCCTTTTTTTTTTCAAACATTTCGCAATATTTACATTTCTTTTTTTACATTTATCACTGAAAAAAACAAATCTTGTGGACGAAACGTCTCTGAACTAAACGGTATGGGATTTCTTTTTTGACACCTGCGAACTCAATGTAACCACTTTCCACAAAATGCAAGGCGCATATAAATCGGGTAGCGTCCTCTTTCCGAGGTGCCCGTAAATGTTCTACAGGAATTGCAGCCAGCCATTGGTCCCGATCCCGTTGATCTTTCGGAAACTTGTGCAAACTCTGCCTCACAATGCCACTTTTTTTGGACGCAGGACATGTGAGGCAGCTCTTCACGAAACATATTGGGGGTATTCTTTTCGAAGTCGATCACGAAAATTCACCACGGGCACTCACTACTTATCTGTAACTTCTCAATGTACAAAAGAGCTCATCTTGAGTTCAGAACAGCGAGCGGAACAAACATAACTGCAAAAACGACGCATGTCGTCTGCAACGCAAAAAAAAAAAAAAAGGAAACAAGGAGGGGGAAAAAGAAAGCGCACGGTCGGGTGTAGCCACGTGATTTCCGCCACTGACTCGTTCCTCTCCAGTTCTCCGACCTCCGTGCGCTGGTTTCAGCTTCGGTTTAGAGCAGTTGCGTTTTTTGGCTTTAATAAGATTATACGTGACTCTGTTGCAAAATATTAATTGGGTAGTCTTCCGACACCATAATAAATCGCCTGGCAAAATATGAAAAAAAAAAAACAATTTTTTGGGGGTGTGTCAGTGTTTTTTTAAATGTGAACGGAGTACAGCATTTGTCTACTCGCGCTAATAAGGCGTCTGGAAGAACTAGTAAAAAAGTTTAGCGAAAAACATGTCGCTCGCGTTTTCAGTGTCACGCAAGAAGTAGAGAATGCTTTTCCTACATCCTCTTTGTTCTTATTAATCCCTTTTAATATATTTTACTCACCAACGAAATTATGCCAGCTTATAGCTTCCGCGAGCAATGCGAAAAAGCGCAAGGACGCACAACCAAAACGCGACTGAAAAGTATTCGATTTGGTCCGCCAGAGGCGCTCCCAAACTTGAGAGCTACAGGCTTATGCCAAAGACGGAAACGACAAAAAAGCAATAGTACATTGCAACCTGAAACATCTAAAAGAAAATATAGTGTAGATGCCTTACAAGAATCATTGACAGTCACGATGAAAAACCCATCCTGCGGTATGCCGAGAACAAAACAATGTCATTAAGCAGACCGGTAATTCCAGGATTCAAGGTGCGCCGCCCGCGTAGAAAAGGGCTATACAAAGAGCAAGTCGTCTGCTTCTATAGTGGAGGAGTTGCGGTGACGCCGGTACGATGCCGAGCTCTGATTGGCTTTGATTGGAAGGATGGTGGGTAGACGTCAATGCTAGATGCCTCGAGGTCTATCCACTGTTTTTTTTTTTTTTTTTCAGTCAGCCAATAAAGGCTCGGTGTTCTGAAAAAAAAAAGAAGAAATTGGTGCATGCATGTTTATACAACCTAGGACTCAGTCTGCCTCAACGGGCGACTTGTCTCCCAGCTGTAGATGAGAAATCTAGCCAGTGCAGTACAAACGGCTAACGCATGGGGTCTTTAACGTGCACCACGTATCGGCTTTCTGACATCATTGGAGCCCCTGTGCTAGAAGCAGACGAACTTGCGGTCCGCATTGACAAGGTCGTTTAAATGGTTTAAATGTCCCAGGACCCGGCGTGAAGTCATGCTCAGCGACGCCTGAACAGAAACTCAATACCAGACTGCCTTGCGCACCTATACGCTGCTCTCATCATCTGCTTTCCGCTTGGTCGGCTCGGTCGGCTACGTTAGGCTTAGGCTCCGTCTGCTCCGTGCACGGTCGGCTTCGTCTGCAGCCCACTATCACAGCTAACTTTCGGGACAATCGGCGCACCCAAAGAAATGTCGATGCGCATGCGCAATCTCATCAGGCAACGAACGCGTGCCAGAAGCAGAACTTGTATACGGCTTTCTCAACGCAGTGCCATTATCTGCGTTCGCGCATATACGGCCCCTGTCACGCTCGCTTTCCAAAGCCGCGCTGTGACGACCCGCTCTACACGATGCTCCCGGCGCGGTGTCTAGAGCGTCCGTCACACGGCGACAATTTCTCCTGATCATGGCAAGTGTTGGGATCCGAATTTCGCCCGTTCGTCATTGCTTCGGTGGACCACGGCATGTAATTATGGGGCAAACAACCGCGTTGCAATGATATGGCAACTCAGTTGTTTGCTCTAGAGTCACTGAATGTTCCCGGATTATACCAATTCCATTCGGTCCGCTTACCGGAAGTTAATCCCCGCCGAATCAAGTTCTGATTGACTGGCTTAACCCGAGGCGGTAGTTAACAGTCGGCCATTTTGGAGATAGGCCCAAAACAACTAAAAACTTATATAAAACTTTTCCGCGTTAGCACGGCGGGTATGCACGGTTGTTAGCTTTGGGCATCTATGAGTTAGGACCAAACAAAAAGTGCGTTTTCTTTAGATTTTTTTTTTGTTATGAAGATAGCCGCTAATCTGGTTTGCCTAAGAAGATTGCAGGCTCGTTTGGTCGCTTCGGTTGCGCTAGTGCTGCGTTTCAAACTTTACGCCTCAGACGCTAAGCCTAAACTCGGCTTCGATGTGTTTTGAGGCTAGAGAAAGAGAGAGAGAGAGAGATAGAGAGAAAGAGACGAGACAGCGAGGGGCAGGTCACGCACCGCTCGAAACGAAGGTAAGGTCTTTAATTGAAAACAAAACAGTGTCGCCACATGCCAGGAACATGGATTGAAGAGCTCATACCAGAGCAGTGTATAGAGAGAGTTTAGCCAATGGGAGGCGCGGGCAGAGCCAGGGCGTGCACCAGACGCAGAGAGAGGGCTTGACAGGCTCTCTTGGCCAACCAGAAGCCGAAAAGAATCCCCTGGCGGTGGTAGCAAGAAACAGTTTCAATCGTTTTAATAAGCGCGTAAGAGTTAAATGTAGTAACCCTTCGTGGTGTAAACTAGGGTGCACGTGATGTTTCTATCATGATCATGCAGAAAGATGTAAGACACGAATGTGTCGCTCAACTCTGTTTTGCTCGGACAGAGTGTGACCGCTCGGACGACAGGTTCCCGGCCCTCGGCGCTTGGCGTACGGATTATGTCGATCGTTCCGCTAGTCGCGCTCTTCCACCATGATTTTGGATGACCGTGAATGAAACATCACGTGCACCATATTTTCAGTCACCGAGAGTTACCCCGACGCACATATTAAGTTTGTTTCTCGCGACCACCGCCAGGGTTATTATTTCCGGCTTCTGGTTGGCCACGTTCGAATTTGTGAAGACGCCCAGAAACACGCCCAGCCCGCTTTCGGCCAATGGCGCCTCCTCATTTGTCTCCAATACTTCCCAACGAATGGCCAAACTCTCCACATATACGGCTCTGCTCATATGAGAACGAACGTTACAGTGTACGCGCTTCGCTTCGACCGCACAGGGCAGCGCCATGTTGGGGATCGCGACTGATGCGCCGCGACTCGGTTCTCAAGCGAAGCTTGGGAGTTTCGGTACTCCGGGAACATTCAGTGACTCTAGTTTTCCCCATGTTTACATGGCGGCATCCACTGAATTAGAATCGAACACGTGAAATTCGGCAAACATAATTTTGTTACTTCTAATTTATGCTCGGGGGTAACAAAATGCAAAGAAAAAGAGAAGCTTTTTTTGTCTGAAATTACAGCTCCGTCAGTGTCTCGTTCAGCTTCCCGACATTTGTACTTTTCGGCAAACAGACGCTGATGGTCGGTCTTCCATTTGCGACGTCGCTGACTCGCGTTAATATTGAAAAACGCAAACCGCCATCGCAACAACCCCCCCCCCCCCCCAAAAAAAAACATCAAAGACGGGAACTTGAAACAGGTGTGCCGCCTCGAAGCGACGCATGCCTTCTTTTGATGCGGTGGGTCGCTCGCTTATTCACTTATTTATCTCGAAGCTCGCAAAGATCGTCGGAAAGTCTCTTCTTGTTTTCTGTCGCCGCCATCGTCGCCGGAATGCGAGTCGGCGGGGAACGACGGTGCCGTCTACAACATTACTGTCATTAAATTACGCTCGCGCTCAATCAGACATGTCACAGGAAGAGAAAGAGATTACAAAGCTGGGAGAAGCTCCATTTATCAAGGTCTCCAATTGCACCGCCTAACTTCTTTGTAACCGAACGATGAACCGCGAATGACGCTGCGACTCGTTGAGGCCAATCCCATTCCCCTTGCGGGTGGCACGTGACATTCGAGGTGGACGTAGCAAAGAGCGGGAAGCGCAGTCACGTGGCATGTTGGCAGCGCCCGATTGGTCGGGACGGCTCTTAAAATCCTCGTCAGTCCATCGTGTAAGGCGAACCGAAGTAAGAGAGAGGTTCGTTTCGCTAAAAGGTTTACGCTCCTCTTACCTGTTGCTTCTGAAAGAAACCGAGTTTGCAAGCATCGCGAGGGGAAAGGAAGAAAAGTGGCTTTTAAAAAAGTCATTCTTTTCGGAGATACAGCCTAGCTAGTTTTTCGTTCCCCCGTAAATATAACGTAAGTGACAAGGCAACCATTTTTTTTTTTGGAAAGAAGATCGTTGAAAAAACTACGAGGATTCACAATGGATTTGAAAATGAGGTTTTGTCTTGTCCTTAATATGCTCTCCGTGCGCTGTAACCAACCCTATTTTCTCTTCGTGTTTTTTGTCTTCCTTCTGCGCATGACGTTTAGTTTTCTTTTCACCGCCGTCTCGAGTAAATTCATCTTATTTGTCATTGAAATGTGCGCGTACAGTCACTCAGTGTTACTTAGAAGAAGCAATATAGGCGACCTGGTTTATTTGCTTTGCTTACACGGTAGCTTGGGTATTCTTATGTTGACCTTACTCTTTTAATGAAGAGAACGTCACCGGGCGCCTACTTTGCCAAATAGCATTCGGTTGATCAAATCACTGTTGATCTAAGGAAGGTAGCTCGGTGAATGACAAGGCAGAGAAAAAGTCAATCAATCAAATAGCCATATGCGGAATTGAATTTTATGAGAAACGCTATACCGACTGCTCAAGTTCAGTCTCCGTGTTCCTGGAACGGGCCGCGGCGTCCTTTGGAAATGTCGCATCGTCGTTATGTTTTTTTTCTCCCAACGACATCGAAAACGCGCTGAGTGTGGCGAGTGGAGTGTTGTGTGGGGTCACTCGCCTGCAGAAACGCGCAGTTTGTTCGTTGCGCGGGAGAATGGCGCGCTTGCCAAACCGGGCCAACTCTCCTAGATTCCACTGTGAAGTAATCGATAATGAAATTTAGAACCTTGGTAAGCGACGTTTCTTTAATATTTAATAACAACATTCGTAAAACACGTTTTTTTTTTTTTTCTTCACGCAAATGCGATTGCACTACGGTTTATGCTTTTGAAATACCTGAAATCGGAGTCTGCACTGATGTCGCCTCCTGGCTTTTTATCCTCCCTCGGAAAACATGGCGGCGCTCGACATATGCACTGGGGATGATGGGAAAGTTAAAAAGCCGAGTTCACAGTGATGGCTGACTTAACATTCTTGTAGAAATAAATGTCCAAAATATGAAGGGCTTAGATAATTAGAGTAGTAGCTATACTGTAATTCGTTTCTTCACAGTTTGGCAAACGGCGAAGGCTACAGTCTCTGTGACTCAATATGTACGCTGGAGAGAGGCACATGACAACATATTATCAGAGTGCTCATCTGCACAGATTTGTCACACACCTTTACTCCGTCTCTCTGATTGGCTCGAAGGGGCTGTGGCGGTTGCCCTTTTCCAAGTTACTGTAAAACAAAGTACAGGCAGCCCACACTTTTGAAAAAAAGTCTATTGAAGAAACTGAAAGGAATGGTAGTCAACATTTTTCAACAAGACTGCTCTTCGGGTAAGGGATGAACGCAAATATGAGTCATATTGCCCAGGTAATTAGAACAAGTAAATAATTGACCAACTAATACAATGCACTCTTGATGGAAACAAGTATTGCTGCAATAAATCCTGCAACAGAGAAAAATGTGGAGTTAATATTCTATTTCCGAGTTGCATTACATTTAATGAATTGCTGATATGTGTGGTTCTATCTCTGGACCTCTAAAAAGTGGGGCTGCATTAAAAAAAAAAAAAGATTCTAGATGTTAGAATGATGGATTAGACAACCATCTAAGAGGAGTATGATCATTCACATGGAGGTTACTGTGGACTATTGATATCGACCGGCAAGGTAAATAGCCTACTAATACTAATTTCTAAGGAACATCGCATGCAACATTTTGTGCACTGATCAATCAAAAATGTGAATATTTGCGGTGTTCTGAGTTCCAAGGGGACAAATAAACTGTTTTATGAACATAAGTAATTAATTTTTTTCCGAATGATTGGTTCGAATGCTTTGTAAGAGTTCGTGTGCACGCCAATAAGCAAATGCCAGCTTTTCACTTCATAAAAATTGTTGCGATCAAATGTAGAATCGTCGATTAGCACAAAAGGTTGAAGATCGCAGGAGCTTCCACGCTAAACGTTGCTGTGATTATGCAGTTACCTAGGGCTGAAACAAATTCCCCTAGGCCCTACGCCGACGAATACATTTGGCGTTGATTCTCAGACATTGCAACGTTCAAACAAAACTAAGAGAATGTGAAAATTTCTTGCTAAAAGCACTCAAAGTTCTGTCGATCCTCGAACACATCCGGGAATCCGAGCACCGGTCCGGCGATAAGGCTGATGCTGTCTCACGGGTGTTCATATCCAGATGATGCAGAGCGATCTTGCGCAAAAAGGGTGTATATAGTCTCATTCCTTCATATTTTCACATTATACCTGCGTCAGCTAGCTCGAAGAAGCCCGAAGTCGTCGGAAAGCAGCTGCACATCACGGCTACCGCTCACCAACAAAGTCGCATCCACCAGCCCTGAGCGCTGCCATCTTACCGGTGACGTCACGGCTCTTGTGAGATCACGTGACGAGTGGTCACTTCTGCGTACAACATGGCGGCAACCGAAGGGGGCGGGGGGGGGGGGGCGGTGCCACTTCCGAACTTCCGGTTTTTCCCTCTGTACCTCTACCTCGTTGCTGTGAACTGTTTATTCCCTACTGATTCCGAGCACTTTCATGGCGTCAAATGAATGCTTTGGTAGCTCGCTTCAGCATCCGCGCAGCAGCCCGAACCAAATGCTCGCCATTGTCCATTGTTTAGACTGACTGCTCGACTGGCGAGCCTGTTGCCACTTACGTCAAGGCGCTTAATAGTTTGCATGTTGATTTTTGCATCATTTTTATTTGCCGATTTCACAATAACTATGATGAGTTTCGCGATACTAAATAGCACATAGGAAAGGGTAAAGGCAGGGGATTCAGAAAATATATTTTGTTGTGTGAGGCTGCACTCACACTGGTGTTCGAATCGCAAACGCGAAGAATTTGCGGTCGTTTTCATCATCAACTGCACGTGAATTTGTATTGCATCTTCAAGTAACCGCGTTCCCAACCGCTTCGCGGGTGCGGTTCCGTCGCTAGTGTGAACGCGGCGTAAGGGTGAGCGGTTTAGGTCAAAATGAAATTCCGCATTGAAACCGCATTTAGGCCTCAAACCGAGGCCAGTAGCGTGCCTCTCAGATCAACGCGCGCAAGATAAGCGTCACGATTGTGGTGCCATCGCAGCCTTTTCACGTTTCGGCGGAAACGTCTTTGTTGGGCCGTGTCGTTCGTCGAGCTTCCATCGTAGACTTCGACGATGTGTGCAACATGAGGTACGTAAACGCACGAGCGTCGCTTTTGAAGTGTGAAGCAGGCGTAGATGAATCCCTTAGAATTTCGTACCGGACTCATATCTGGCCGGTTTTACTGACACCACCGATATTACCAGGGCCGAATATAGTGCTGAAGTTTTCACGTCATCTATTGGAAGCCTGCGCGGGACTCCTGTTCTCACTGAATGAATGCAGAGGCAACACCTCGTGCCCAACCTCTGTCCCGCGCTAGCCAACAATATATGACGTGGAAACTCGAACACTACGGCCCTGCTATTTAGAGAAGGTGTTGGTTTTGCGCCCTGAAAACGCAACTTTCCATTTTCCTTCTCCCCCCTTGTTAGGCTTTGGAGAAAAGCCGCGTGTTGTTCTTTCGGTGGTAGATCGCGTGCGCTCTCCGAGTCTGTCTGCCTTTCCCCCCGGAAACAAAAGTGCTATTTCCTGGCGGATGAAAGCGGAACCGATCGCTCGCTTTTCTTGGTACCTTGAATCGCTATGCGGTCGAATATGTTCCTGAGCTATCATAACTGACCTCTACGCGTGAACGGCCGCTTAGCGAGTGTAAACAAAAGTACCGAAGACAACAGCGTCTACCACAGCAAAAACATTAACTACAACAGCGACAACGACAGAAACATCGACTACAATAGCGACTAAAGCATTAACTACAACAACGCCAAAAACATTAGCAATGTAAAACGTTTGACTGCAATACCGATTTTGAGAACAAGAAGAACATTATTAGCTGCAGCAACATTAACAGCAAAATCTGGAATCACAAAATTCGCAGAAACAACGAGAAAAAAGAAGCATTAACTACCACAACGACATTAACAACAGAAAACATAAACTGCAACAACAGTATTACCTACATCAACATAATCATTAACTACAACGGCACGATAAGCAATAACTAAAACATTAACCACGAAAGCAACGTTAGCAAACGTTAACTACAACATTGATGATAACAGCAAACAAAAACAACAATGATAACCACTAGGCAAAGAAACAAGCAACATTGCTCACCTTCGTAATTAAGCAGTTTTTTTTTTTTTTTGCGTCCAGAGTATAGCGTTTAGAGTAGCAGTATAAGTATAGTATTGAGTTTATTTCAGAAGCACTATAGGACGTCAACCTGGGTGGGGGATCGGAGCAGAAAGGGGAGAATTAGAAATAGCGAGATAGACAATGAACACACACATACACTTACGCACGCACGCGCGCGCACACACATGCACAGACATGTGCACGCGCAGAGACAAACAGACATAAAGAGAGAAAGAGAGAGAGATACTCAGTGCAGAGCACGAAGCAAAACGTAAGCCATCCGAGAAATTTGTGAGTTGAGTTCATTACACAATTCGTCACTGAGACTGTACATCCTCCGTGAACCTGATATACATGTTTGGCCCTTTTATAAAAGATACGTCCGCGATGCATTCACGCCATGCGGAGCGCAAGTGTCGTCTGCTTCTTGTACAGGGGTTGCGATGACCTCAGAACGCCGAGCTTTTATTGGCTGATTGAAGAAAGATAGTGGGCAGACCTCGAGGCATCTAGCATTGATGTCTACCCATTGTCCTTCCAACCAAAGCCAATCAGAACCCGGCGTCGTCCTGACGTCACCGCAACCCCCCCCCCCCCCCCCCTCCCCCCCGGCTCGAGAAGCAGACGACTTGCTCTCCGAATCATTGTTGGGTAGCCAACGAGATTGCAACGTTGGGCGATAAGAATGCCGAAGAGCGGAGCAACATGAAGTGAGGAGTGTCAACTTCATGACCGGCATTTCTTAGGATGTCACGTGACTATATTTGTTATAGCGATACCGCCTAGAAGACAACTGCTCTTTTCCTCTTTCAAGCGTCATTGCTACAGAGGGTTCAGGCGGCGATGCCGAAATGGGACTCGTCCGTCGCTTTGCGGCGTCTCTGGTTGCGCTTCAGCGTCTTTTGCCACTTTGGGGTGGGGGATCTACAAGGGATGACGTAATGAGCTGTCCTTGTTTTCAGGGTTGTATTGGGTAGATATGGACCTGTTTCGTGTTTTCGTAACTATACCGATAAACACCAAAACTTCACCACCCCCGAGCCTGTTTTTGTTTTATTGATTAATTTTGTGGAAAACCGACAAAGAGTCCAGAATTGGAATTGTAAGCAGTGATAGAGTGCAGGCGAGCTGGTAATTAATCGACATCTTGTAGACCCTGAGATGGGGAACGATAAGAAAAGCTTCAATAAGAAAGACGCCAAGTTTCACGGGGAAAGAAATGTTTAGCGACAGCCTTGTTTTGTTTTGATCCGGGGCACATGCAGCCACTAAACTGTCCTTACGTGGCAGTTTTTTTTTCTTCTTTTTTCCTTTGGGGAAGAATGTTTAGTGTCCCGTTTGCTTCTATTGTCGATACCGAAACGTTTTTCCAAGCATTCGGGTCAAATTATGTTCCCCTCGAGGGGAGGGGAGGGGAGGAGGGGGGAGGGGGGGAATCACATGCACGTGTGCACGTCAACACGTAAGCCCCTATAAACACCGATTTTGGTCCGACTTCCAAAATTGACACCTAACAACATTAAAACTACGGGAAAAAAAAATAAAAAAAAATTGCGAAGGCATTAATTATACACGATGATTGAAACCTGAGACTGGTTTGAAGAACGAAAACTTGTGAAGGAGCTAAAACAAAAAAAAAAAAAACACGTCTCAAAAAAAAAGAAGAAAAGTTGTGGTGTGTGTATGTTTACACACACCTCCTTACATTTGTATGCTTGGTTTGTTCAGCTGGTGTATCCTAAATATGTTTAACCAACGTGCTCAACTCTTTCCCGTGGTTATGTTTACACAGCCTAGAGCTTAGTCTGCTTTAACGGGCGACTTGTCTCCCAGCTGTAGATGAGTAACTTAACCAGCGTAGTACAACCGCTAGCCTGCGTCTTTAACGTGCTTCACACAGTAGTGATACACGTCCGCACGCCGGGACGATGCTCATCCAGGGTCGCTAAACTCGTCCACGCCGGCAAAGAGAAAAGCGTGCCGATACTCTAAAGCGTAGCTTATTTATTAAAAAGTCAGGCCTTAGCTGAAACGCTTCGTCCCGGACGAAGACCCAGGAGAAATTATGTGAGAGGATGGCAGCTCGTTGCGTGGTGGCAAATTTAAAGCACCTCTACTGAGCAACTGCCCTAGCTTAGAAGCCTTAAAGTCGCCACAATCACTTTGGCACCCATATGCACCAACGCCCACAGCAACAGACCTGAACTTACTGTCCATGGCAGCCATCAGGATTACGAAGTAGGTATCTATACAAAGGAATGTGTTACAACATCTAAGAAATATGGCCATTACATGACAATTTAGATGTTAAAAGCAGTATGTAGACTCGAATTAATCACTTTGTATTTATAGTAGAGACTTCCTGTGTCGGCAGGGGCCTCAATCTGCACGTGTTTCCAGTCAACTGCCCCCATGCATTCTGGGGAATTCTATAGTGTTCGGAAGCCCTCGACGATTTTCTCCCAGTCTTTGCTGCTTGCTGAGAGCTAAGAGCACAACACAAAGTTCAGGTATGGTTTTAGGCGGGGCAGTTCATGTAGTCTTTCTTGGCGTGCAATAATAAATACGAACGTTCTCATATATTCACAGATCTTGCGGTACTTTAAAGGTTAAAATTTCTTTCGGCTGCTGCGAACAACACCAAATTATGGCTTTGGTGCAGTTATTGTTTTTGGACCCCCTTAGTAGCACCCCCCCCTCTCCTTCTCTCCTTTCAGATCTCAGTTTTTTGATATTCATCAATGACCCTCGATTGTTTTAAGTGAAGAGTTCTTACGTGCTTTCTTTTTGATAAGCCAGTTCTGGTATAGGAAGGCTTTTGCCATAGTCATTTCTCAGCTTGCACTGAGCGACTTGTGCATTCAAAGCTCTCATGCAGTAAGGATCCTTGGTTATTGAGCTAATAGTAACGAGGTCTTTCGGGGGCGCCTTGTTGTGGTTCCTACCCACGACGGCAGGGCCCGGATATTCCACAATGTTTGGGATCCTTGCTAGTTATAAACAGTAGCGAAGAACGAGTTTAATGGTTTCTGCAAAATGTACGGTCGGAGCTTGTAACCATTGCATGCTCAACAGCAACACTATCAATGTTGGCGTTCTGAGAGTACCTGTTATAACTTACATTTTTATGCGCAATTACACGTTTCAACTTTCAGGCAACAGTGAGCCCTTTTCTGTGTAGGTTCACCTTACAAAAGTTGACTCGCTCGTTTGCGTCAGGTATGTAGAGAGCAACCAAAGCTACAGCAACGACCGGGACACCGGCACAACCTGACTCAAAAGTGCTTCACAGAGCTACATCACGATCATCTGGTCGGCTAGTTAATTTATCATTATGTGGAATTAATTCCACATCATTCACGGAGCTACTTCTTGTTGCATGGCTGACCACTTTCCGTACGGCGAACAGTTGTCCCAGTGAATTTGTCGTTGCTGTCGGTTCGGCCAGGCTTAATTTTTCGATACAGAGCACCTCTACAATCTACTCTATCGAGAGGCCAGCGGCTTTTCCCAAGCACGTGTGCGATGCAAAAGACACCGTGAGATATCGGACTAGGTGCGTTTTTGTTGGTTGTCCTTTCGCGCTGTAGGAGTGGCGTTGACGGCGTTTCGAATAAAGCTTGGCAGCTGCCAAAGCTCCGAATATTTCATAATCTCAGCGCAATTGCCTTTTGCCGCACAAGCGGCGTCGCAACGGCGAAGTCGCAAGTAAAATCGCATCATGTGAAGACTATTTTTTACGCGATACCAACGAAGGATCTATAAATTCGGTTTACTTTCACGTGTCTCAGGTCGAAGATCTTTTTTATATGTGCCAGTGTGACGTACCTGGTGTGCTGATGAGACAAATGCAAAAAAAACAAAAAACGCAAAAACAACAACAAATGCTTGCGGTGTCATGGCAGCGTGTAAGCTTAAAATTGCTGATTTCAAGCGGCTTGTGGCATACCTGTTTTGCTCACACTAAACAAAGGCTACAGCCAGGAAACCTGACACCGCAGTCCCCTTTAATTTAAACGAGCGAAGTGGTTATATTTATTTCACTTGCGCCGTCAAGCGTTACCAGAAGCGCAAAAACTGCCACTTTAGCGAAGGCGAGTAAGTATCACTACTAGCTGAAAGACTATTATTAAGTGCGCTAGGAAACCTAGGGACGTGTCGCTTTAGATTCGCTCAAATCGGCGCTGTTTGAAAAAGAGCTACATTTACTTCGGACCGATGGCAAGCCGCGCCCGCGACAGGATGGGCACTCACGACATACTGTTCGGTGAACCTTTTGCCCCAAGGAGTGCGTGCAATCTATCGAACGTGCTATAGGCATAATACGGTAAAATCTCTGGAATAACTCTCGCGAGTTGTGCACCATAAAAAGGGTCTGCAGGAAAATAAATTTCGAAATTTTTTTCTCGTAAAGAAGCACTTGAACATCGATTATACGAACGCGACTTACCGCTGAGCAAAACTCCGATTTTGCGCTTCTGTTTTGCCAGCATGGCCTGACGCACCGTCCTGGCGGATTTCATTAACAGGAAGCAGGTTTTTTTTGTCTTCAATAGAAATTGCTTTTTTTTTTCTACAGTGCAGTGGGGATTTGTTATAACTTGCAGTGGCGGCCATTACGCTCTGCGAGAGCCGCGGTGGTGCGTGCTTTGCTCGGTTTGCAAAGGCAGCGGACACGCACGTGCAAGGTTGTGGAAATCCCACCCATATCACTACGAAATAAATCAAAACAACTTAACTGAAAGGGGCTTCCGTCTTCAAACCGCGTGCTTCGTAAATGCGAAAAACAAAATCGCTTTTGTTCCTTGACAACACGAACGGCAGCCCGAAATTTCGCACCTGCGTTTCACCGCTGCACTGAATTCGCAGTGAAAAATCGCACCATGGGAATCGGGCTTCAGCGCTATAGTTGGGCTTTCCCGGCGGAACGAAGACATCCGCACTGCTTCGAGTTCCGGCGAAAGGGAAGTTGCCGTTGTGGGGGTTTCCGGATGCCGTCGCGTGCCTTGTCTAACAGAGTTGCAACGGGTCTCCTTATATTTATTTCGTCTGGCAATGTTGACGACGACCTAGGGGAGGGTGTTCGCGCCATCAATCGGGTTCGGAATTCCATGGGAAGCAGGGTTCGCCGCCTGTTTTCTTGCTATGGCCGCTCTTGTTGCCGCTGCTGCTGCTGGGTGTCCGGCTGTTGTGCCTCTTCAGCTGAATCCGATACTGTGAGTTTTAAGCCGTTCTTCGTGGATGTGTTAGTCGTTGGGACTCCTTACGTTGTATCCCGTTCTTCGGCATAACTTTGGTCCTGTGTGGGCGAGTGAGGTAACATCAACTTCGAAAGACGCCCGAAAACGTTGACACCAACCGCTATCCAAATGTATGCACATCTTTTCGTTTCGAAACCGATATCTTTTCTATGGGTGACCGAGGTTTCGTAGCCGAACCAGTTATATATGTACGTAGATCGACCTCTCTGTAATTGTTACCTTGGTTGGACAGGTCGTTTTTAAAAACAAGTGTGCAGAAGTAGATAGGTTTCTGCCTTAAAGATACATCTTTGTCATATGTCTGCGTTCGTGGCGGCAACTTTGATTGGTCGACGAGACACACCGGACTCACGCTTCAAAGGAAGCGTGAGCGCGTCACCGCTGATTTGCGGCAGAGTTGCGCACAAGACCACGAAAAAGATGATGAGTGTGAGGAACGTAAAATAATGTTCCAATAATAAAAAAAAAAAATATAAGAAAGCCCGGTCAATTAAGCTAAACGAGAACAAACCGCCTTGTTATTTTAGTTGTTTGTCCGTGTATATTCTGCGGCGCTTTTTTGTTTTGTTTTTTTACCGATCTTAAGATGAAGCAATTTACCTAAGTAACGACTTTGCTTAATGGTCTTGTGCTCTGTCTGTCTTCCGTTATTCGTCCTCTATTCTTACCTCCGGCTAGCCTTTAACGATGTTTCGGATAGAGTACAGACAGTTGGTTTTTGTTCTCACGCTTGCTTTCAGATGTCTGCATCTCTAAAGTATATATGGTACACCGTACATTCCCAAAGGCTGGTTAACACATTCGAGTTTGAGTGAGGTCGTTATTGGAGTAGAACCGAATGATGGACAGTCCCGTTTTCAAGTCGGCAGAAAACGCTGTCCTTTTGAAAATATACTCGGCAAAGTAACGGTTTCTTTTTCGAGTACCGGTCGATTACTTCCCTTCTCAAGTAATCAAATAATCTACTCGAATACTTTTTAACCGTGGGCAAATGAAATCGTAAGCGATTACCTTTTCTTTTAACGTGCACCGAAAACGCTTTCGACCGGTGTATAAAATTAACTGTTCGGCTAATTGGTTACACTTCATGAAGATCAAAAAGCGCAAAGGATAAAGACAAGTGGTAGAGCAAGACAGGACAAGCGCTTACTGTCAACTGGCGTTTTAAAGCATTACTAGTGAAGGACAAAAGGAAAGTGAGGAATGTGATAATCAAATAGACATAAATAAGTGATAAACATTTCAATAAAGTTTGAAAAAGAAAGTCTTCGGAACTTGCAGAAGTTTACTAGAACATGAATGCTTCAAAAAACGCTTAACCAATTGAAAAAAAAAAAAATTAAAACTTGCGCAACAGGCACCACGCTGGCAGTTTGAAGACGCGGATAAAAATATTATTCGCGTTTTCGGAGCCCCAGGGTTCCGCCTGCTCCACGAGTGGAACCTTTAGCGCTCCCCCGCTCTTACCCCGCGCTTCAAATCTTTCTAAAGTCGACTGAACTTAGCGGTTTTAGATGATGCTCAGCCGTTTTCGAATTCGAACTATACGTTTATTCTTAGTAGAGAAAAAAAAAAGGTTATTGAACTAATTTTAGTTAAATACATGGCTTATTCTAACGAATAGACCCTATAATATGTCCCCCTGACCGTATAATTCACCTGTTTAGACTGCATTAGCGCACCTAAGCGCGCTGTGTACGCAGATGTACATGTTCCATGGTTACCTGGTAGATGGAGCCACAGTGTTCTTCACTTGATATAAGCGGTAAACGCTGTCAATGACACTCGAACTCAAATGTGTGAACCATCCTTGAGAGGTCTGACTCGGGGAGTGTCAGAATATGCGTTCTGTTTCATGGTACTTTTACGTGTGGCGATTGCTTTCCCCTAGCGGCTTCGCTTGGTGAAGCAGAAATTTCCACGAAACCGGTCTGTTTCTTAAAGGTGGTACTGATGGCGGTGTGTGTGTTCGGTGTCGCCATGTTTGCATGCTTGCAGGCGATAATATAAATCGCCGTTTATTGAGTCGTAGCTGTGCAGAATTTGTGTGTATCGACATCTATCTATTTTTGTGGGTCCGC